>CM031995.1:9367234-9967234 GCA_018804465.1 Populus tomentosa
TTTTCCATAATCAAAGGCAAGAGGAAAAAAAAAAAAAAAATGACCAGAACAGTATACCAAACCTTATGAGTACCACGCACCACAGTGGAAGCAAAATTTGTGTAAGCCTCCACTAAATCAGGCTCTTGTCACATATATATGAAGAATTAAGACCCATAACTGATGTTGCTTGTGTAAATCTTTCAAAAGTAATAACAAACAAAGGTCCAAATTCCTCTTTATGACTGAATTCTTCAATGACAACAGAAGCTTCCCCCGTTACAAAAAAAAAAAAAAAAACACATTAGAAACAGAAGATAAGTAAACATGTGGAAAATAATTGAATCATATACAAAGGTGTTAATAATAAAGCAAATGCTGACTACAATTTGTAATTGATGTAACCTTTTACCGCACAGATTTAAAATAATTCATACTGAAAAGAAAAAAAAACAATTAGAGTGATGCTGAGCATCACAACATTGTTTTTAAAGATGGCATGAATAGACACAGATATGAATGTAATGAAATACAACTTTTGAGTCATAGAATTCACGTCTGTTTGTGTCATCAAGAATCATGAAAAGTGGCTTTTTTTTCACCAAATTATTCAGACCTGAATTATAAGATAGTATTTCCACTATGCTGTAAATGCAAGCACGTGCATATATAATTGAAAATACCTGTTCTGATATACCATTCATGACTCTGGAATGACAAAAAATTGGTTGATAGGCAATCTAGTACACTGGGCAATAGCAAAGCAAAGTGCTGCCCTGCAATATGCAACTCCAGTCATGGCTTTTAAATTATATGGTTCCTCATCAAATAAACAAGTAAATGAACAATGTGGACATAAAACTAACAAAAGGATGGGAAAAAAACAAAAAGAACACCCTCCAATTACCACTCGACTGAATTGCCAGTGAAAGAGCTCGGCAAGCTGCGGTAGATAAATTACTATTCTCCATGTGTTCAGACCTAAGTAGTTTCTCTAACATGGGCCAAAAGGTGCTTAGCAGACCAAATATAGGATCATCAGCAGCAGGACCGCTAGGATGAGGCATTACAAGATGACTAAATACAGTTCCCATCCTGTAAATTAAACAATTAAACATCAAAGCCATAGCCAAATAATAAACATATAAGGTGGGCATGCATACCAATGGTGAGGTTCCAATCAATCAAAAAATGAAAAAAGAGTTGATACTTAAAAGAAGTCATTGGACTTTCAGTTTATAGTCTTTCCAGAGTACATGTGTGATGCTCTTGGAAAGGAGTCCAATTACAAAAATTCAGACAGGAAGAAACCTTTTAAGTTTCATTCTTCTTGCACAAACAAATAAGATAAAACCCGAAGCACTGCCACCTGTTCAGAAGGGAAACAGAAAATATAAAAGAACTAGGATTACTCAACTAGGTTTGGGGCAGGACTTTCATAGTACAGCAAGCTTGTGATGCTCAGAGAAAGGAGCTCAACTATTTTTCTTGTATTTCTACAAGGAATTTTTTTTAGATAAAATCAAAGGAATCCATTCCCTTTCCACAAAAAGCTGAGATGAAAAGTATCAAGTCTTGTCCTCAATGAACACATGATTGCACAAGTTAAAAATTGCACATATACACAATGACAAATCTCAGCTGTCTCAATAGTATACCTGTATAGCCCTCTTGCTGCTGAGTTCAAAATTTGTGTATAAGCAGCTGGATTTTGTCTGAATGAATCGCTGCTGCCTTCATTAACCTGAAAGAACAGTAAGCTATTAAATATTGTTTGAGATTAACACACGCCATGGAATATGAAACATGCATTGGTAAAAAGGCATGGAAAGCAGGTCTTTTTGTAATGGTCTCAACTCAACTAATTAAAGATAAGCAAACTGAAACAAACAAGATCCCATTATTCTCTAAACCACATGGAAGCCTACCATCCTTCTATGACCTGCTGACACATTTGACAATGCTCCCTCTATTAGACATTAAATCTTAGCCAGAAAAAAAAAATTCAACCAAAGCAACTGAACAGCCTCATAGAGGATTATCAAGTGTGTACACTGTCCTGCTTGCAAAGGTAGGAAATCATAAGAAACTATTTTATCTTTCGTCTACTCCCACTACAGGTGCAATGAGAATCTATCAAAAAGAAGCTACTGAAATGTCATCTGGAAAGCAAATGTAACCAAGGTTCAAATATAAAGCTTGTGAAATCGTGCCTCACTTACAATCTGCCTTGCCATGCTATGTAAATTCCTTCCTTTACCGAATGATAATGCAGGCACACTTCAAATGCTTCTAAGGAAAAATTATACTAGAAGACTAACATAGCTATGCCCTATATTGAAGAAAGATGCCAAAACCTAAACTCCAACTTGCTCCCTAGACTTCATGTCACTTACTGAAGGGGAAAAGGAGCTCTTTAAGAATCAGTTGTATTTTAAAAGCAAAAGGTATGGGACTAAAACAGGAAAATGCTTCGCTTTAGATCATTTGGCAAAGAAAATGACTAGGAGCTAGAAGCACAACCATATGAACACAAGATAATACAAAGAAAGCTGATAGCTAGAAGTTTAAAGACAAGGATAACATGGCTGTTGCAAGAGGTAAAATAAATATGACAAGTAGACATGCAAGAGAATCTTGAGAGCTTACCAGTTTCCCTATAGCTTCATAGCAAGAAGAAAGCAGCCTAGCCAACAGGCTGTTCTTTAGCTCTTTGTTTGTTACAGAACCAAGGATCATACTTATCGCGCTAACTACCTCCTCCTCATCTTCCAAAGGTAATTGCCTCTTCTCCAAAGCCTGACAAATAAAATAATGACATTACCAGATCACCGTGTATGAGAGGTAGAGATATGCAGTGGTCAAATAGAAATGCTGTGTGTTTGAGTCCTTAACGCCATAACCACAAGCTACAAACACAATCAATAGCATTTCTAGTATCAATAGCAACGCTGGTGTTTAAAGATTTACTGATCACAAGGATGAAACTTTGTTTGTGTTTTTTCTAGGGAGGGGACTACAATGTTTCCCTTTTCTTTTAGGAGAGGGGGGCATTTAATGTTTGTTTTTCAAGTGGTACCATGAACTGCAAGGCCAAGGAAAACACTGAGATGCTACCATCCTACTATTTCACATCAGCTCTCTGTTTTAGTTGTCCTGGAAATTGCAGATCAAGGAAACATGCAGTTTACGGGACTTGCAGAAAGAGGAATGCCATAACAAAATAAGAGAGTTTTGATAGCAGCATTGTAAGACATTCAGAAAGAAATTTCATACAATTATCAATCAGGAATATCTTGAGTACTATGATTCAAACATGTTTACACATGCATAGGCAACTAAAGCACTTTTCAAATTGTTAGACTTAAATTTCACTTTAATAGAAACTGTGGTTGAAGACTTGCATCTCAGCCAAGACGTGGAAACACTAAATCCATCAAGACATATTAGTTTAACAAAAAAAAAATCCACAAGTGCAAAAACAAGAGCAGTACCTCTCCTATCCACATCAAAACTTCCAGATTTGCAGGTTCATAAATAACTGTAGAAGCATCTTCACAAAATTTGCGCAGGGCAGAGGCACAAGAATTTGAGGACTGGGGCTCTGAAATGCCCGCAGCAAGAAATAATCTGAGAGTAGCAAATCAGCACAAAAAGGAAACTTGAAAGCAAGAAACGATGCTGCCAGATGATGCATACAAAGCCTTATTTTCAAAGGAGTTCAATGTAATAAATGATGTCAAAGTAACACCAAGGAAATGCTGATGAGGCAGGCAATTCTAACATGCATATAACAGAGCAAAATACACCTAGATTCGCACTTAAATCATATATGAACATAAGCCATAGCTCTCAAATGTACAAGTATGCTTACAGTAAAGGCCTAGCGATAGTTTGAAATGTAGATATCCACTTGGAATAGGAACCAACAACATCTGCGAGTGACCTGTATACCTAAAATGAAAATAATTATCTAGTAAAAAATAAGAATAAACAAAACCTAATCATCCCAGAGTTAAACGGTGGGATGTACAAATTTTCTTCCAATAAAGTGTTATTATTGAGAAGCTGATATTTTGCTCAAGATTTTCAAAAATACATAAATTAGCAAAGGACATATTGCACATACAATGCACATAAATCCCTTAAGCTTGTTGGGAGGGATACTGGAAAAGATTGTCACCAACTGCATAATCACAGAGAAGTCGAAGACCTGGCTCTCTTGTAGAATCAATTCAGAGACCTGGAAAAGGAAATACAATAAGACTAATATTGTATTACTATAATGCAGTGACCACTATGCAAGTTTTATAGAAGCTCCTATAGGGGAAAAAATGAATAGCTGTAAGAACTCCCTACAGGCTTGGAAAGAGATCATGTGCAGGGTGACCTCATAGTGGTGACAGCAGAGAAACATCTTAAACATTTCCAAGATTCAGCTGTTAAGAAATAAGTAATACCGAAACAGCCTTCAATCATATAACCTACTTGTACATAGTATAAAAATTTTGTTTGTACATTTACAGGGATCAATTGCTGTAAGGCCAAAAAATAAATTTCTGCTTGATACAGACTTCCAGAAGATAGAAATAACACAGAAATACAAGAAAACAATGCAAGAAAGATAACACCAAAATCACAGTAGCAAGTTGCACTTACCACATTAAGAGCAAACAGTTTGGTTTCAACTTCCTTCCAAGGTATTGATACATTTGGTGATGCCCAACCACCAAAGAAAAGCTACAACAAAAATTAAAGAAGCAAAAAAGGACATCATCATCTACCATAAAGGCAACTAAGATCTGAAATCTTAGTTTCAGAAGAAGGATGGAAGACAACATTAAGGATAAAAGGAAAGGAATTGATAAACAAAAGGAGTGTTGAGACTTCCACTCCTGTACAACAAGAAAACAAACTCCTTGAGATCTTATGTTCTGCTTCTGGTTCAGTAGCAGTGGATGGACAAAACACTTTTAATAGCAAAGAATCTAATGTGAAGATTGTACAGTGTAACATCTCATGTTCCAGTGACATTGCAAATAACCAGCAATGGTTAGATTTACATTCCACTAATCTAAGCGAAACAGTAGAACTAAACACTTAATTAAACTCCATCGAGAACACCTCACATCCACTTGGCTTTCCTCACATCCTCTTGGCTTTCCCAACCCTCAACTTCAATACTTCCCTTTCATCAGCCTCCATTACCACCATACAGACTATCTGCTCAGGAAATTAACGTGGTATTGAGTGAAAATGACACTGACAAAAACAGATCATATTTCACATGGCTTGGCTCTGAGATGGTTAGTTTTTTTTGTCAAAAATGACATTTATTTCTGTGGAAAAGGGATATTATTAACAGGAAAGATGAAAAAGAAAACACATGGAAGCTAGAAAATTAGGCTGCTGGAAAAGTGGAAAGATAAATAAGAGTAATGTATCCGGAACAAGAAGCTCCCTCTGGCCTCACAAGTCCTTCCCAAAAAAATGAAGGACAAAGTACCTGCTTCCAACGTTAAAAGAGGAAAGAAATGAGGAGAAACCTTGAATATGAATTTTCATGGATTCACATGAGTGCAATCCAAAACCAATTTTCTAGTTCAATTTTAAGCACACATCCAACTAACCAAGTGGTCTCTCTCCCCTGAAAACACGAAATCCTACATAACCTTGTTAATCCACAGAAAAGCCTCCACATAGTTAATACGGTTAGTGTTATTTAATGGAATTCAGGCATCCCTTATCCTTTACTGTCATATAGGCACTGAATCAGATCACGATAACCATTAGGGAGCATTCCAGCAACACGATAGCATTTGAGGATGTTGTTTGAAGATAACAGTCATAACCCCTCTACATTTTTTATTTTTTATGTAAAAGACACTCTCAAAGTAAGATTCCATTGTTTTCTTTTATCCTCCATGAAAACAGCTGCTTACTTAACTTCTTCAATCTCCTGTTTCATTTCCTCCCAAATATTGAGACAAAAATAGATGTACATGCATGTATTCATGGTGTGTGAGTATGTAAGGAGCACCTTTTGTACAAATCTTGTAGGTTTTAGAAGCTGACAAATATCCACCAAAAGCTCAACAAGATTCATCCTAAAATGCGCAAGACCATCAGGCAAATCAACTGTTTCACTCTCATCAATGAATGTAGATTCGTCAACCTGTAAAACCAGATTTTCAATACAGTTATAGTATGAGTATGAAGAAACATAAATTACTCTTAATAGCATACAAAACAGATCATATCTTACACTATATTTAATTCAAAGAAGAAAATACTTCCACCTTCACTACTTATAGCAAGAACCTATGCTGGATGTTCAATCATTAGAATCAATGGAAAATCACAACACTAGTGCTCTTCTTTCTAAATTTTTTCTTGGCCCCAAATTGAAATTCATAGCCTTTTATATAAGAAAGTGAGATGTAATCAAACAACTGGCAACAGCAACAGTGTGATAAATGCATGTCAACAACGGCAGATGTAGTATTTATGTAATAGCTCTGACACAGCACATAAGGTATCTCTCTACCTCAACACACACAAAACCAGAATTTGACTAAACATCTAAAAGCAATGCCATCATCTTTGCATGTTCAAAACTTATAAACATGCTCCTATTCATCTACCATGACAAATTCCACTCCACCTCCAAAGGTTGGTGCCGAAAACTATTAAAAATGTGGTTTGAACTGAAAAGGCAATGGAAAAAGGGAGTTTCCCCTAACAACAAATCTTCCCAAACCAAAATGCAGATTCCATTTCCCACTTTAAAATTCAATTGAGAAAGAAAATGTGAATAAGCCAGTGAAATAAACTTCCACAGACTAAAGTGTGCGACAACTGATCGAAGCTTGGCATCCCAACCATTAGCATGTGCACCATAAGCATTACAGACAACTTTGTGCCACAAAGAATCGCGCCACAGCCATTTTCCTACGTGAACTATAATCTTCTGCACCAAATGATCCAGTCTGAAACCCTTTTCACTCTTGGATTTACAAGACCTCCCAGCTCACCAAATAATCTCTCATTTTCTCCTCCATATCAGACCAAAGGAAATTTCTCATAAACCCCACTATCTGATTAGCCATTGAAACATAAAGCCTCTATTTCTCATCTTTATCACCTCTCTAGTTTGCATAGAGCTCCTATTCTCATTTTTGTTCATTTTAGGGGATTAATACAAACTTGAACTTTCATTTTTTAAGGAATCTAATGATAGAAAATAAGAGGATCTCCTGAATTTGCTTTCTGTTCTCAATTCTTTTGTTTTAACTGGGAGAACCGGTTGAAGAGTTTGGCCTTTTGAAAGGTCTGAAGTCCTTTTTTTTGTCATATTTCCCAAGCCCCTGTGGAAATCTCCCTCAACATCAGTTAGGGGAATCTGGTATTAGCTAAACCACATCTCATAGATTATTCCTTTCTAGTTTAGTGTAGGACTCTTTCCTGTCTAGTAAATATTTCATATTTTGATAGACTGTAGGGTTAGCACTCTTCCCCTATATATATTGTATTATACTCTTCAGTTATAAAAAGAACATAGAGGAACTTCTCTCAAACTTCTTCAGCCCCCAACTCTTTACCTGGACAGTAGTGCTCAACAAAATTAATAATGATTCGTTGTAAATAAGAAAGCCTCATGAGGCTTTATTTCCCAATATCCGTGTTATCTGTCAACAAAGCAATGAGTCTCATTGTCACTTACTTTTACATTGTCCGCTTGTGCAATGGATATGTGAAGATTGTTTATTTATGGTGGAGATTCTAGGGTATTATCACATTGAGTGTCAGATTTTAATCTCTTTTGTGGATTTTGGTGAGAGGGAAGATCGTAAGACTTTGTGGTTTAGTGCTCTTTGTGCAGTTATAAGGTGTACCTGCTTGGAGAGGAATGTTAAGAGTTTTTATGAACCAGTAAAATTCAAGACAAATGTTGTGGGATAGGATAGCTTTCCTTTCTTCATTGGAATGTCATGCTTCAGGTGCATTTAGGGGAGTTTCTTGAGCTGATATACAGCAGGATTGGGCTGTTCTTACATGATTTTCCTTCTGCTTTCTTATTTGTGAGGATGACTTATGTAACGCTTTTAATACAATTTTCTCTTATCATAAGAAAAAGAAATCTTGGTTTGAACTATGATCACAAACCCACAAGATCAGAAGGTTAATGGTAACAGATGCAAATCTCGTGCATTTAACATCACATGAAATAGATCTACCCAGATTCAAGAGAAGGAGAAGAAAAATTAAGGGTGAATAGTAAGGTAAAACCTGAGCGCGCAATAAAAGAGCATCCAACAATGCTGAAAATACAGAAAACAACATGTCTTCAGAATGTTTCCTATTTTTTGCACCTTCTGCGTCAAGACCAAGTATATAGCTTGCAAGACTAGACCTGGGGAAAGAAAGAAAAAAAACATGGTCACAGTTATCATGCTTCATCATTTAACAAAGGACCATTAGTAATCAACAGAAAAAATCACATATTGTAACTAAATGTGAATGCCATCTTCTCAATCTTTATAATGGATCAACTTCATTAAGCAACCTTCATAAGTATTGACTGATTTACTAGATAAAGGAATTATGAGTGTGCTGAATTTGCAAGTATGCTTAACATGATATCTTTCTGTTCTCTTGGGTGCACACTTCCTGTTGCTCCTCTTCCTCCCTCTTTCCTCCAATTTGGACTGTTCACAGCAGCAAGGCAGCCTCTGATTTTCTTACTTTCTTGTTGTAATCACTCCCAAACACTCCCCAACTTACTACAAAGCAAACCCTGATTACACGTCCAATGTTTCTCCTCCAACTAAACCAACCCACCAAACCCCAGACCCAACTCTGAGTTGTTGTATCAAAAATTCAGAAATCACATCTTGGAAATTTGGCTACTTTTCAGCCTTTAAATCTCATCCCATCCATAGCAAAAATCAGATCCTTGCTTCTTTAGTCCAAATGCTAAAACAAACCAATTGGTAGTTTTCACTAGTGGCAACATTGTTCAACCTGCTATTCACCAACCACCTCACCCATTAAGTAACTATTCGGGTGTTTGGGAGCGTGATAGTAGTTACTTTTTAAAGTGCTTTTCACTCAGAATTGTATTAAAATGATATTTTCTTTAATTTGTTAAAAATCATTTTTGATATCATCATATCAAAACGATCCAAAAAACATAAAAAAAGAATTAATTTTAAGCAAAAACAAATTTTCAAATTTTGCCCAACCCCTGTTTGGAACACAATACCAAACAGGAGCTACAATTGAATGGTACAGCATTTTCCTCGTCCCAGACATTACAACATCTCTTTGGCCTATAAACCAATTAGAAGTTGAGACTTTGTCCAATTCATCCTCGTTTATTTATAATGTTTTACTTACACCTCCAATATATTCTAAAGTTGCAATGCAACCACAATTTTTACACCTAAGCTAAATGTATATATAGTTCATTGAAATAAATAGTGCACAAGAACAAAAGCATGTATACGACTTGTGTGTATTTATGTATCCATACTAAAACCATAGATGATTTAATGAATAGCATTACCAAAATTGCAATGTTGAGTCTGCAATCTCCCAGTCTTCACTTGGAAATGCCACACAGCTGGTAACAAAGTAAACAAATTAGGCATAACACAAATGTGACATGAATGAACAGAACATGTAAAGAGAAACCATCAACATGCTGCAGGAAGCTTTAACAACATACTTAGACAGGCTTCCCAGGTCAGAAACGTTTTGTTACTATCCTTGTGCTGAGACTTTAGATTAACTACTTAAGCACTACAATTTTACATGAAATACCAAATAAAACCCTCCTCAAGAAGCATGGTACTAAGTTTTAGAGGCACGTGAGCACATAAAATAGAGCATTCTGGAAAGACATCTCTCAAACATGTCACTTATCTCCAATAAATCTTCAAAACTAATAAGACATTTTCTTATTAAATTAGTAACACAAGTATCAGAAATAAATAACAGGATAGAGAAATCACCTCAATAAAGCATCTGCAAGTGCAAGGCCCTCAACACTTGCCTCTACGATCAGAGAAGGTGCCTGGTGGTACATTAAAAATAATACAAAAAAAGTAGAAAGCTAATAAGAAGGTTGGATACAGAAGTATTGGGCAACACAAAGTCATGGAAAAGCACATACTGCCTGCCCAATTTCTGACATCAAGCATGAAAGCCCACTAATCACTTTCTCATCTCTGCTGCTAAGAGCTGAAATAAGAAGCACCTCTTTGAGAAAATGTACTCTGGATAACAAAACCTGAGGTAGCCCCTACAAAAAGCAATCACAATTAAAAGTGAATTTTTCATTTCTTGGTAATGAGGAGAAGGCATCCTCCTCGAAGGGAAAAAAAGGAAAACTAAAGTCAATAAAAAGGGCAAAACATGACTATACTATGCCACAACAACCGCCTTGATGAAGGAAGATCCTTGCAAAAGTTACACCTTCCCCATGCAATTGGGAGCAAAGACAACACACCTCTATAGGATTCTTGCAACCTTTCCTCCTTCAACCATACTCATGTGGATATCTTTGTATTGAATTTCTTTTGTTTATCAGTGATAGATATGATACAGCAAAAAGCCGATTCTTGGTTATTTTTTTCATTATCAAAATTCAATACTATCACTTGCTAAACCCCTAACTTTTATTGAAATTGTTGCAAGAGAACTATTGTTTTTCCTACTTAACCCAGGATCCCTGGACTCTAGAACTATCATAGTTGCAATTTGATTAACATGGTGAGTGCATTAACAGCAAATATAACTTTCTTCTGTATAGAAAAATAAGAACAAGGTATACGTGTCTATTCTTGCATATCATAAGTGGCAAATAAATCTACAAAATGGCAAGAGCCTACCTCATGTCTACTTGCAAGTTCAACAAGGACTTCAATAGCCAGATCAAATGAAGATGGAACCTATATCCACCAGAATAAGAGAATGTCATTAATCTCAAACACGAAGTTAACCAATAAGACAATTATCTTTACCTGCAAAGAGTTGAACACAAAATTAAGAAGTGGATGCGTTGGCAATGAGTCTCGAGGAATTTCTGAGAAGCAGTCAGCTCGTACCTGAGTGCAAGAAGCAAAAATAAGGGCGATGATAGAACTACTCAGATATAATATCAAAACATGTAGAGAATCTGAACTTACCCAGCTCAATAAGCAACGGAGAACTTTCCTGTTTCTTTCATGCAGTTGAACACCACCATCGGAAATTTTCTGAGATTGCTCCAGTAGAAACTCAAGAACCATAGGAGTATGTGAGAGAAGCTGCTTTAAAGGCAATTGTGTGAGGGAGTCGACAGACAAGTTGAGAGACAAAAGGGTAAAAATACAAAAACTAGAATAATTAAAAACAAGTTTGAAGAAAGAGCCTAAACCTCTCGGCCATACTGACTTCTATGGGCTGGACTTACTCTACAATCAGTATTTTGAGTGTCAACAACTTCTTCAGGAAGAACAGTGAGCATCTCCAGCACAGCAACATTACCATCATCCTGGCTCTGCAGAGTCCGAAGACTGTAGAAAAGCTGCTCGATAGGTTTTCCATGCTCAAGGGCACAAAGCATAAGGGCAGCAAGTGCAAGGCAGATTTGTGTTAAAAGCTGTCATTAAGATAGCACAATAATTCATCAAAAACACATTTCATTTCCAATTACTCAATGTTATAGCTCAATGACAGCAGCTGTCCAAGCTGTGGAGCACCCATTAGTCCAAAGAAATTAGAAGCACCTGGGGAGGACCTGAACTGAATCTTTTGGCAGCCACGAGAAGAGCATTTAACAAAGCATCTTTAACTCCTAACTGCAAAGAATGGCCTCCACTTTGGATCTGCATGAGAATGGTGAAGACCAGCTTGAAGTAAATAAACGGTCAAATTGAATAACCAGAGAACAAAAATGGTATTTTTGTTCGAAATTCCATAATCCAGGAGCACTCAGATTCAAGCCGAAAAACAGTCCGTCATTTTGCCTTAGGAAGAAGCCAAGAGCTTTTACCGTAGCGAAGCACAGCATTGAAGTATTCAATGTAACAAAATAGAACAAACCTTTCGTTTGAGAATCTGTGCCGCGAAGAACTCGACTTCTAAATCGGAGACAAAAGGCGGCGGCGGCGTCTGCTGCTGAAGGTGGAGATGATCGGAGGTGAGAATGGAAGTGGCGACCTCCCAAACGGCGTCGGTCTGCTGGAATTGAACGAGCCATTGATTGGCAGCGACGCGGTTGCAGGATTGGGTATCGTGATTCAAGACATGAACCGCCTGGGCTACTTTCATTTGCAGGTCCATTTCTTTTTCTTTATTTAAATTATAATAAAGATAAAAGAAGAGACGGTCGGTAGCCAATCATAAAGAGCAGAGAAGGACGCCTGTCGAGTGTCGAAGCCCCGCCTTGAGCTGTTAATTGATTGATTGATTCTTGATTTGATCTTGTTATTTTTTCTTGTTTTCCGCTTTCATCAGACGCTCCTCGTCTCGTTACAAAACTTCCACGAACCTTTTCCACTTTTTTTCTTTTTTCCTTTCCTTTTCAAGACACCACCAGGAGACGGGTGGCCTTCCCCACTATGGTCACTGGGGAATTCTTTGGACGAGTAGTGAGACTATATTATAAATTGGTTTTTCTAGTTTTAAAAATTATTCAATTAGTTATTGAATTAATATTAATCATGATTAATCTATATTATTTTATTTTCAAAATATATTTTTTTTCATATTATTAACTCCTTCTTTCCCTTTTTTTTCTGTTTTTTTTTAACAAAATAAATTAATTTTAAATTGTTTTGATGTATTATATCAAAAATAAATTTTAAAAAATAAAAATATATTATTTTAATATATTTTTAAATAAAAAAATATTTTAAAAAACGAAATATTACTTAAATAAAAAGAAAAAAAAAGGAACAAATATCTTAAATAAAAAGAAAAAAAAAACAAATATCATGGCTATTGCGTGGGAATCCAAACTCAATTGCTTTCATTTTTATTTTTTTTTACCTTCTCACTTAAAAAAGCAATCTTTTAGACTAAATTTATTTTTTGGTTTATGTTTTGATTATTTATATTTAATTATGTAATAGACCCTATTTTCCTTTAATATAGAATCCGTGAACCTTTTCCAAAGCTGATGAAAAACTACCTTCACTTCAAACTCGATTGATAGAAGACAGGGACAGAAGTATAACACACCTTAAATCAACCTCATCGTAGTTCTTAGGGATTATCAATTTTATTTTATTTTATCGAGGTTCACTGCAATAATAATAAAAAAAAAACCATAGTTTTGATCCAATTTAAAATTAATTTTTTTAAAAAAAAATTAAAACAATATTATTTTGATAAAAAAATAAAAGCCAACGAATTACAACCAGGTTTTTGACCGGGTTAATTAGATTACCGGGTTTTTTTTTTATTATTTTTTTTCAATCCAATCTTATTCCAGTCCCGTATCAACCCGTTAAATCGAACCAATTTCAAAACTATGGAAAAGACTGTAGGATTACATTACAATTATTGTTTTGTTATTACGCAAAACAATAAAAGATGTGAAGAAAATATTTTTTCCCTGCATCATTGTTTACACATGAACAAATCATAATTATGAATTGCTACATTGATTATGTTTTTTTATTTTTTTTTTCTTAATTGCACTTTTATAAGCCTGAATCAATCATCAATTAAAGTATATTTATTGATGAAGGGCAAAACTTAAAGAATGAGACTAAACTGAAAAAAATGACAAAAAGAGTGGTTATTTTATGCTTGGGGTGAAACATTCACTTTGCTCCTTAAACTTTTAAAATTATAAATTCTTGATCCCTCAAAATTTATACAATTCAATTTTAGTCTCAATTTTTATTTTATTATTATTAGTTTGAGAGAGGAGAGGGGGGGTTGAATTTTGGTGGTAAAAAGAAAAAATTTGGTTAACACATATTTAAATAGCAGGAAAAAAAAACAATTTTAATGTCAATAGATTTCTTTTGAAGATGAAAGTTTATCATAAGTGTTATTTTCCCTCAACCTTGCGCAATATGATAAATTTGAGCACAAAAAAAAAATTGGTTTTGGGTTTATTATGGGATTTTAGGCTATTATTTATGTTGTTTAAGGTCATGAATATATTTTTTTTTTTATTTGTGATTAAAATATGGTTGAGAATGAGTTTTTCTTGGTCCGAAACATCACAACCCGAACTTTCCATCGACTGGAAGTTGTTGGAATCTGGGTAGAACAAGCAACACGTCACCTTTTTTCTCTTCAAAAAATCAAGAGGTGAATAACAAATCATTTGTTTTGTTAAAAAAAATTAAAAATAAAGAGACTCAAACATATGACCTATTTCAAGCCTATCTGTCTAGGTTTTTTTTACTTATTTTTATTTATTGGTTTTTTTCCAATTGAATCATTCACAATTAGATCTTTATTGATTTTTCTTGTTTATTTTCTTTTCCAGCTTCATCATTTAATACCTTATTATATCTTATTGATTATTGATTGGGTAACACAATTTATTTTGATTTGATATTTTTTTATTAATCATGATCTCAAACAAACGCCTTTATATTTGGTTGGTTTCTAATTTTATAAATTTCTATTTTAGATAAAAAAAATTATATAAAAAAATTATTAAACAAAATTAAATTTATAACTCGTTTTACGGGTTTAAGTTTAACTAGTTAAACTTAAACTTTAGTGAATTAGAAATCAAACTTTATAATTCATAATTTTTTCAGCCTGTATAAATAGTTATTAATTTATTTAATTAAAAGTATGAACAAACTTTTCAATTTGCTATTAAGATTGTTTTATATATAAAAAAAAATGTTAAAATTATATACAATTGAGAAAAAAGGTCATTCGACCCCATGACAAATATCAACATTATCTAAAAATTCCAGGAGTGATTCTTACGTATCTGTAAAATTACTCTAAGAATATTTTTCTGGTGTCAAATAGTGTTTTAATTAATAATGTTTCACACGTGTAGCATGCATGCCAACACATGTGTGTGGGTTGTGGGAGGATGTTCAGAGGGTCTCATTTGTTGAGAGAGTTGGTTTTATTTTTCTAGCTGAATATCAACAAATATTTTTTTTAAAAAAAACTGATTAAATTAAGAAAACAAAATAAAAAAACTGAACTAAAAAGGAGAATTAATTGATTAAAAATCCAAAAAATAATAATTTATTTTTGTTTTAAAAATTTAAAACCGATTAAATTTATCAAAACCAAACCGGTTTATCTAGCATTTAAAAAGACAAAAAGAAAAACAGGTATAAATAGAAAATTTTCTTTCAACCGTGAAAAACTAACAGCCCCGTCCCATGCTCCCTCTGTCTCTCGTCCGTCTCTCATTGTACTCAAGCTCGTCATCCTCTATCGCCGGTATCTGTCTCTCTATCCAATCTCGTCTGTCCTGAGAATGTGTAGTTGAATAAGTTAATTAGCACGAGATTCTTTTATTTAATCTCTTGTTGAAACTTGAAACAAACACGAGCACAAGTTTTACCTCTCCTCACTTATTGTTTAGTCTTTTTCTTTGGATTTACATTCTGATCATGTTTTCGGATAGATGGTTCTTTCTTTCTTTCTTTCTAATGATTTTTAGTTGCCATCTGAGTTGCATTGAACAGTGATGAAGCCTGTTAGCATGGACATAAACACAACCCAGTAGCTCCCTGTTAATCCTCTCCCATTTGCTAGAAGGTGTTTTCTTGATTTCTTCTTCTCCATTGTTTGGTTGCTTAGAGAATGCCTTCAAAAAGAAAGAAAAAATAGAACTTTCTTTTGCCTTTTTTTCCTCGAACAATAAATAGGTCACTAATTATTCTTTTGTTTATGTAATCTTGTGTTTTCTACACATGGATTTTGTTGTTTTTCTATGTTGGGATAGTTTTTTTTCCGTCATCAACTGTAGGCTTTGGAAAAGGTGCTAAAGTAGAACACAATTGTGTGTTTTGGAGACTGGTTCTAGCAAGACTTTGATTACCACCATACTACTGCGCAGTTATGCCTATCTTCTTCGCAAGCCTTCATGTTGCCAAGCATGACAGATTAAGCTCCTTTCTTTTCTGCACGTGTCTATATCATGCCAAGCATAGAATGTTAAAAAAATGAGCCTTTTCTTTTCTTCTCTGGGTATGAACTATTGTTGTAGATTTTTATTGTAAACATGGGTTACTTGAAGAAGCTGACCAGCTGTTTGATAAAATGACTCTTGAGAGATTTAAGTAGAAAAAAGCAATGAAAAAAACATAGTTAGGCATCGTTGAGCCTAGCCAGCCATCAAAGATCTCCTGCACGTCTGGCTATGCTTTTTTTGAAGGGTGTCTGCTGAATTTTTTTTTTAATTCGGGCCATCTTTGAAAATCAAATTCCAGGTTTTTTAATTCTAAAAATCTATTTTACGCGTCATTTTTAACTAGAAACAACTGAAAAACACAATAGAGACATGAACTCATTACCAATCCCAAAACACCCTTCAATCTCTTGTGTGTAGAGCTACGAATAAAAAAAAGACTGTTTGTTTTTGTAATTCAACTGCATTTCTCAAAAAATTTAATTTTTTTTAAATTAGTTTTTTTGTACTTTTTTTATTGTTTTAATATGTTAATCTAAAAAATAAAATTTTATTTTAATATAATTTCAAGTTAAAAATAATATAAAAAATAATTATCGGCACAATATTAAATACTGCTATGATTAATATCTAGCGTGAAAATACTACTATGGTTAATATATAGTGCGTGTGTTGATAAAAAAGAAATGAAATGGAGAAACCTTCATCTAGAATTTAACATATTACTCTGGTAATGGAGAGTTCCAAGCCTATTGATTTTAATAATTTTGTCTCAAATACAATGAACTTTCAATAATGTCATCGTCAAACTAATATCCATCCATTGTTAGTAATAGTCATATATTTTATCTTGCACTAATTATTTACGTGTTCCCATTAAAAGCATTAAAATGTACTCAAATATCCCGAAATTTTTAAATTTAGCACCAAATCATTAAAAACTATGAGCTAGTGTAAAAAAAAAAAAACATATAAATAACTCGTAATAATATCATTAAAAATTAAATACACATAAAACAATTAATTTTTTTTATTCAAAATAGATTTGCAAAATTCATAATTTAAGTCATGAAATTAAAATAAATTGATAGAAAAGAAATTGAAAATAACCACAAAGCTAATATTTTTCTTAAAAAATAATGTAGAAAGATGAAATTAAAAAAGAAAATGAGCAAAAAAAAAATCGAATCGTATTAACTTTTTAAACCTGTGACTCGGATTATTAGATCCGAAGCATCAAAAAAGAAAAAACAATGAAGCCCAATTCCTAACAAATCAAATGTCAAAAAATGAAACCCTAGAAAAAAAATTAATAAAACAAAATGATACAAAACAAAAAATTATAATAAAAAGAATGAGGGTTAAAGTTGAAATAAAAAATAAATTAAAGGATAACCAAAAATCTTTAATTGGAAGGTTAAATTGAAAAGAAAAATAATTTTAACAAAAAAAAACAAATTAAAAGAACAATGGAAAATTGAAAAAGAAAATAATACAATGTAAACTTTGATTGAAGGATAAATTTGAGAACTATTAAAATTTTACTAAAAAAATAAGAAAAAAATAGAAATAAAAATAACAAGAATTGAAATTGAAATACTAAAAAATAAAAAGGACAAATGTGTATTTTTTCAGGATATGATAGAGAAAAAAAAAAGAAAAATGACTACTGTCAACAAATCATCTATCATATGCACACAACGAAAAAGAGAAAACGACAACACTTCAAAAGACACAATAAAAAAATAAGTTTTACAGTTGGAAGGTCTTGCATTTATTGTTTAAATGACATGGATATCATCTATTTACTGGTGCATAATAAACATGTATCATCAATTTTTTTAAATAAAAAATTAATCATCCATAAAAAAAATTAAAATGCCCTCCATGAGTTGATAAATTATATATATATATATATAAAATCCATGTAAAAAAACAAATATGCATCTAAATGATTTTTTTTTTGTCCTTTTCTAAAGGCAAAGGTGTCTTTTTTACTATATTATAAGAAATGAAAAAACACTCTTGGTCAATATTTATATATTTTTTTACATTAAGGTAAATAAATTATTTTATTTTTTTTAGAAAAATGAATATACCTTCTGCCATTATAAAAGACAACATTAGTTCTTACATTAAGGGTTGTATTTTTTTTATTTATTTAAGGGCAAAATAATAGTTTCACCACAACAATATATTTGTGTGTAATGTTACAATGAAAAACCCTACGTACTATATAATTTTTCTAATTATTTAAAATGGAAAAATGAGATGGGGTTTATATTTTAATCATAACAGTCGTGGATGGATGGACTTGTCCATAATAGAATGACGAGTACAAGGTCTACATCACAAAACGTTAATAGACAGGGACCAGTTTGTTTTTTAAAAAAGATTATCATCAAGGCGTTAACCCTTTTAAAATGTGGCTTCTCGTTCCTCTCTCTTAATCTGTCCGGAGACGACGACGACAACCAGCAAGGGAGAAAGGCATATCGACGATGGGTTCCCAGTCATTGCTTGTGCTGTCAGCACCAACGATGATGATTCCGTCTAAAATTGCAGCATCCCTTGCGCCTCCTCGCCCTCGGTCCCTCTGCTTCCCTCGCGCTCTGACCACCACTGATTCTGTGGTTTTCAGAGTCAAGTCCAATTCCGCTCGGAATAAGCTTGCCTCCTCCATACGTTGTGGTATGTGTAACACCCCCCTCGTCTTATTCTCTGTAATTGCTACGATTCTTTTCTTACTGTTATCAAAAGCTGGGTTTTTTTTTTTTGCAAAAAAATCGATCTAGTCGAAATAGCCTGAGTTTCTTTAAGTTACAAAGAAGATGGCTCGCTTCCCCTCTTCTTGCGTGCCACCATCCAGTCCCATGGCCCTCGTTTCAATGGGCAGTCGTAACGAGCTGTTTTTAGTTAATTAGATACAATTGTTAACTCAATTGATACATTTATGTTATAATGTTTATTAAAATTCAATAAGGAGAAGCTTTTAGGAAAACAATTAGTTCACAGTTCTGATAACAGCATTAGTATCATGGGATTTCCTGTTTTTATTTATATTTTTTAATTTCCCTTTTTCGTTAGTTCTAGCTTTTGTAACTACGCAAAGAAAAAGAAAGATGTAGTGTTAATATTTGAGGACAAATTTGTGCTTGACAGCATTGACTCCTGCGCTGAAGACTACATTGGATAAAGTTGTTACATCACACAAAGTTGTGCTTTTCATGAAGGGAACCAAGGACTTCCCTCAATGTGGATTTTCACAAACTGTGGTGCAAATATTGAAGTCATTAAATGTACCTTTTGAATCAGTTAACATTCTAGAAAATGAATTGCTACGTCAAGGACTGAAGGAATATTCTAGCTGGCCTACGTTTCCTCAACTCTACATAGATGGAGAATTCTTTGGTGGCTGTGATATCACTGTTGGTAAGTTCAATTTTACTGTGGTTCTTAAGATGGATACCACTTTGAATGTTAATTTGTAAGTCTTATGTTACTGTAGTTTGCTTTCATCATGCATGGACCGTGAAGAAATAGCATGAGCATGTGCAACACATATTTCCACACGCACTTACATGTGTGAATGCATCTGTGTTGGAAAATTCTTGATTTTTTCCTGATTCATTGTAGCTCCTCTGATGCACTGGCATCTTTATTTATGCACAGAATGTGCCATTTCTGCCTAAGTATGGTGTAAGTCATAATCAAGCACTATAATGGATATTATCAGACTTGAGAATCCCGTGTTAAGAAATTCAAACTTTGAGGTTGACCAGAGTGGTAATATGATGACAAGTGGGATATGTTGACATAATGGCATTTTTACATGGCTGAGGTTGGAGCCTTGGTGAGCCTTGTTGACAACCACAACCCACCAATTCAACTCTCTCTAAAATATCCCATTGATTTAGGATTGATGTTAGGATATTGCAAGTTCTGAGTGCTTATCGCACTACCATTTGTGTTATGAATCCTCTTTCTTTCAACTCTCTCTCTGTTCTTTGCAGGTGCCATATCACTGTTTATTCTTGTATTTCAAATTTCTACCAACTTCAGTAAAACAATGCAACAGGAAAATGAAAAGTTTATGTTGGCTTGCTACATGCTTTGAACTGGCAGTTTTATTGTCTGTTTTGAAAGATTAACTATCATAGTTCTTTTGTGGCAGAAATGTCATTCATGCTTCTCTTGGTACAACTAGAACAAACTTTTAACCAGGAAATTGGTAAAAAGCAATCATAGAGAGCTTATAATTCTTTTTGAGCTCTGGAATTCTTGTCTCTTCATTGGTTTTATGTACCGGATTTGAGAGTGTACACATTCAAAACAGAAATCATGGAGTTGTTGTCCAGACCTAGTATGATGTATCTGAACACATGAACGAAAACAAAAATTATTACCCTTTGCATGTGCCTCTGGTGCCTTAACCAAGCGCTCAATTGACAAACTGACCTCACACATCATAGAGAAAACCTCTTGGAAGTCAAGCTGATTACAGGAAATTTGTTGTTAACTTTTGTTTATTCTTATCAAGTTTCTGATATGAAAGGCATAGTATGTCTACTTGATCCAACTAAACGAAATTTCTTTGCATGGGTTATTGTCCATCTTTAACATTTGGGTTGTTCATTTCGGAAGTGAATGTGTCAATTTTGCAGAGGCATATAAGAGTGGCGAATTGCAGGAACAAGTGGAAAAGGCAATGTGCTCTTGAAACTCTTCCAGTTGTGGTAGGTTGTTCATGTCCCAGGCACAACTATAGCTCTTAGTTATGATGGAAAAGTTTGTTTGATGGAAACAACCAAATTATTTCCCATGCTTTAAAGTAATTTTGGCTATTATGTAACATGATGCATGGGGGAGGTAAGATCATCATTTCCCTTCTATTTTCCATGATATTGCATTTTCATGATGTTCTACCAAACGTATCATACTAGTGCTCATTAATTCTCAAAGCACATGGACGAAGAAAATAATGATCCGTTTGTATTTGAAATTACAATTATGCAGAACATTGGAATTTTGGCAACACGTGGCATTTGGAATCACAATATCAAATATACCTCTTCCTGTTTATGCTAAGATCAGGTGGTAAAAAAAAGGCAAGGGCTTGCTGGATTGGGTAGAGTTGAGATCCCATTTCAAAAAAGAAAGAAAGGAGGGGCCTGATCCTAAAAACAGCTGTGTTTGAGTTTGTTTTAAAGTGTATTTTTCCTTAGGAATATATTAAAATAATATATTTTTTTATTTTTTAAAATTTAATTTTAATATTAATATATTTAGAATTAAAATAAAATTGAAAAAAAAAATCGTTGAAATTTCGTTGTAAACGCAGTCCCAAATTTGGACTTGAGATCAGAGACTTGGTGCACAATCATCCAATTGGTTTCATTATTTTATTTTATTTTTGTTTTATATTAACAAAGCATATACCTTCAACATCCTGTTACCAGTTTGTCATATATTGCAGTACGTATCAGTTAATCAATAAAAAAATAATAATGAAAAAGGGCACTCCCAATTAGCTAGATGCTTTATCCATTGTACTTCCTGTTTTTTTACAGTGAAATTCAGCTGCTGCTACTTGCAACTTGAAGCCATGCAGGGTGTCAAATCCAACTCTGAAAATGCCGGGTGCTAATGCCGTGTCTGGAAGAAAGGTCTTTCTCTAATTAGATCAGAACTAATGATCGTTATGTATTTTATGCTGTAAGCATAACAGATTACCGTATACAAGATTTGCGTATAGAAGAAACACTTTCTTTGCTTTTGCTTTCTTGAACACTTTTAATTGCTAGACATCATTTATCACACCCTGTTGGTCATTGAGTTCACCACACAACAGATTAAACTAAGCTACATGCGTGATGGTGCGAAGGTCTGTATTGACTCCTTTCAGGCAGTCCCAGGTGATGAGATCTTCTATCCGCTTCCTGATTTCTTTCATATCAGGCTTGAGAATTCTGCTCAACAGCTGAACACTCTCTTGAGACTAAAAATTGTTGATAACATGGTTTGATATTCCAGCAAACACTTGTAATGTAAGAGGTTTAAAGTATTTTGTTTTGTTCTTTTGATCTTCAACAATTTTTATGGGATAATGATCATGTGGAAGGAAAAACGAGAAAAAATCGAATTGGAAGAGGAACCAATTTGTGTTTTAACAGGTTTGGTCTTCAATCCTATAGATTCGAATTACCCTTTCTGCAAATTGAAAGAAGAACCAATTTGTGCTGTACCAATCTTGTCATCTGTGGTAATCACTTGTGGTTTGAGAGTTGGAATGATCCTGTTGACTATGGTGAAATATACTGAAAAAAATTTTAGGTCATGTAGTTTGAAGATAAATTAAGCTTGTGTATGCAAAAATCCCACTTTTCATTGCTTCTTCATAGACTTCAATGCAGAATTTGTTGCACAATTATTGTCAAGTTAAATAGCCATCAGAATGCATGGTCAGGGGGCGAGGAACGCTTACATACGTTCTTCAACAGCATGGCCATTGAACTGAACATGCTCTGACACAGGCTATCGTTTCTAAACTATTATGGAAGGCTTTCGCATTCTATAGCGAGGAAGGTACTTGTAAAATTTCGCCTCTGTAAAAATATACCAGAGAAAAGGGATTGCAAATCCAGGCAGGAAGGTGGCTGTAATATTTGACCTTTTTAAAAAAATATATCCTTGAAGAAAAGGGCCTGTGATTTCAGGTCAGGTTATACCCTTTCAGTGATTGGTGGATCATGCTTTTGATAGGATTATATTTGAGGATATGAATTGTTTTGCATTAGGTACTGCTATGCGTCACAGCATTATTTTATTGGTTTATTCTTTGGCCCTTTTGAATTATATTTTCTATGACGATGACAACAGCGATAACTGTTGCAGAAAACGAGATAAATACTTTAATTTTATTTTCAGCTCTTCTATCACAGAAAACGAGATAAAGAATAAGAATTTTTTGTGGGTGTGTAGTTTGTACGCTCTTAGGGTCAGCCTATGAGGGCTTGATTATCTGTAGAATTTTTATTTCCCCTGTAGTTTTCAGGTTCTTATCTGTGTATTTGTTTATTCTTCCTAACACTGTTTCTTTTTTTGGGAAGGTTGAGGCTAAGGATCACTAGCGCTTTCAAGCTTCTCTCAAGGTCCACATGGCAGCTCTAAAGAAGAGGGAGAGGAAGGGCAGGAAAAAGGCAGCAGAGGGTGATAAGAAGGAAGGGGGTTTAAAGAAGTCCAAGAAGGCTTAAACTTCTTTTCCCATGATTTCCTGCAACTACACCTTCCATACCATTAACTACTCTTCAACACAAAGATGCTAGGATTTATTTATGGAAATACAGGAATATTATATTGTTGGTTTTCCAAAACATATACCTACAACATAAATTTTAAAAAATTTTAGCAGTCCAACAATCATATTAAATAAATCTATAATTGTTTAGGATTTATATAAAGATTACATGAAAATTATATATTTTTTCGGTTTTGAATATTTTTTTTAAGGCTTGGTTATTGTAAATTACAAGTTGTTTAATATGTTTGGTCTCTAATAATAATCCATGTGAATCACTAATAAAAAAATTTCTAAATTTTCTAAATTTTTTTAAGAAAGAAAAATTCAGAACGATAATTCACACCAATCACAAGAATACTTTATAATTTTATATATAAAATATATTTTTTTCAACTTTTTATCTTTACTCTATATTCATTAATCAAATATTAAATTTATTAATAAAATATTAAATAAATATTAAATATATTAAATATATCTATATAAACAAGCTACGCTAATGTCACATCCAACTGATTGGTCTCTGGAGAAATTATAGACAATAGAATGCAGATTTTTTTTTTTTGAACGCTATTTTCTATACTCCATTTCACTCCATTCGTTATTTCTGATTGATGTAGATATTGAATATTTGCAATTTCTTGTATTTGTGCTCAAAATATGCTGATGTCTTTTTAAGCTGTTTGAACGCACACCTGAGATTATTCAAGACTGATGTGGGATGGATAAAAAATCGGAAAATCTGACATTATGACCTATACAACCAAAAATAATTTACCTCTTCTGTTAGTAATTTACATTCAGTAAAGACATGAGACGTGAAGGGACGAAGGAATCTACCACCATCATGATCTTTCAGCTGTCGCAATGTGTCCCATATTTTTTGCAAGATTATCTATGTAGTTCGCATTCCACCAAGATCTCTCGTGACTGTCCGGCCTGGTATTGCTTCTTATGTCATCTGTAATCCCTCTTTCTGTTCGACCTTCAGATTCTTGTTCGTCATGGGGACCGGGGGCCTCAGTCAGGAAGTGTTGCCAGAAAAGATCATTTGCTCCATTCACCACAGTAGGACTTTTCATCTCTAATGGTGGTGCTTGTATGACTTCAGATGCTGGAGCTCTAGAATGCTTGCAATTTGCCTGTAACTGTGAAGATTCAGGCATTGTATCGTCACCGAGATAACCTGGAGCTGTTTGTCTGGCAACATTATTGATACATCTAGCCAGCTCAGGTGATGAACGAATATCCCTTGAATGTGGTGAAGATGGAAATGATCTTGGAGACCAAGGCTCGCCATCTGCAGAGGATGGACTTAATTCTCTAACAGTGACCATTGAAGGTTGTGATCTGCCACCAACATGGCACACTTCTTCACTAAAACTTTCACCAACAGCATAGAGAAAATCTTCCAAGAATTTTAACGATGAATCCAACTTCTCAACCGACTCCGGATGCAGCATTGGAGCAGGCAATCCATCCAGGTTTGCAACTGGAGAACACAAATTCTCATTCTCCTCCTCCTTGTAATCGCCCTGGAAGTAATCAAGTTTCAGTAGCTTTCTCTTTTTGTTACGATATTCTGACTGCTGCATGAGAAGAGAGGCAAACTCTGGTTTTTGCATTAGCTGAGCCAGGAAGGACATCAACTGCTTCTGTCTGCATTCCATACTCTGTAACCGCTCACCCAGTGAGACGATTTGAAATTCAAATCCCTGCTTCTCTGCCTCATTTCTCTGTAGCTCCAACTCAAGTTCGTTCTTATCATGTTTCAGTCGGTTAATTTCCTTCTCATATTCCTGTTTTTCTGTCTCAGCAAGCGGAGAGATAATCCCATGATTCTGCATGGAATGGCTATGAACTGGTTTGCGCCGGTGAATATTCTTTAGAAGATGTCTCTGCCCTCTTATAAATTCTTCGTTACCAAACTCCCACTGATCAGGATCAATCTTCCTAAATCCCTGAAACCACAGATTGCAAGCTTGAGTTTAGTAACGAAAGGAATTCACCAGAAAAATGTAAAAATGTTCAAATTGCAGAGCGAATGGATACCCATACTCGATTAAGCACAGACTGGTGTGCTGGCATGACTAATTCAAATCAGGCACAGTAACTAGAAGGAAAGGAGAAATTAAATGACAAAGAAACCATGTCTCAAAGACTCACTCCAAAGTTATTTTCGTGCACTCCTGAGTTTGTGTCAAGGCTACTTCTGATCTGAAGTGTAAATTAAACCACCGCATGCTCACAAATTATTCTATAACAGAAATGGATATATGAATAAACATGATTTAGATTTATAAAATCCTGAAGATGTCAACAAGTGTCGATGGGAACGAACAAGATTCATTATAACTAAAGAAGTACCATTCAGCGCACACAGACACAAGAAAGGGAGAAAAGGGCAACAACAAAAAAAAAGTTTTTCCAGATTAAGGATTATTATTGATTAGCATAGATATAACAAATTTCCAAAATCCATGAAAAGAAGAAGACAAAACAACTCTAGAGACATTAAATTGTACTAATAAGATAGAATCATGTCCAAAGTGAAGAAATTAACAGTAGACTAATCAACTTACATAAGTATTAAGCTGCCTGACAAAACTGGAGAAGTTATTGTGCTTGAAGTACTTGGGAAGCAAATCCTGAGCAAATTCAGGTGGATTCCACACCACAAAACTGCAGCCACTGTGGCTCCATGACACCACCGGGTTAGTCAAGGGATCATCCACCATGTCATATGTTTTGGTTAGAAAAGGCGGCGGCGCATTTGAACTGTTACTCTGTGAACCATCCATAACTATTTTATTCTTATTCTATTCACTTATCCCCAAAATTCAATCAATAAAAACCATCTAGAAATCCCATATAAGACACAAGATCGACAAGCAGGTTCTACAGGAACTTGACATCCATATGCTGCCCAAGAAGATCTGACAAATTTAGACAGAGAGAAGAAACCCACAACAGATTAAGAAATCTGGAGATGGATATTGCAGGGCTCAAGAATTTGAGTTGTGATATTGAAAACTAGCAAGGAATTGCCGATGAGAATATGAGCTGTTTTTTGTGGCAACCAATGAAATTGCGGAACTTGGAGGCTAAGCAAGAGAAGAGAAAAAGAAGCAGCAGCAAGTTTTGACCTTTCTAACACCAAAAGCCCTCAAAGTTCAAACTTAAGGAAAAAAGAAAAAGAAAGAAACAAGTTTTTTGCACACGGGAAGAAGCTGCCAGAGGCTTCTTGCCAATATCAAGAAAACCCAGAATTAATATACTGTATGAATTCTCCTCCTGGTTTTTCTAGTATATTTTGCCTGACCATTTCTTGTATATATACACACACAACAACTACATATTCTGTGCTGCCATCTCACCCCATGGAACCAAGAAGAAAATCTTGTCCATAAAGAAAGAGAGAAGTGAGCTTTGACTGCCGCCATGTACTTTTTCTTCAACTTTGAAAGTTTGAACAAGCAGGAGGGAGGACCAGTCAAAATATCTTTCTTTTTTCTCGTTAATAATGCATTTTATATAAGACAAGTCAACATGACCAAAGCTAATCCACCGTGATTCTCTTATTTGTTTATTTATTTATTTTCCTTTCGAAGACTTTCACAAACTCCTAATGGTTCTCCACCGCATACGAACCCTGCTTCCATCTTTCGGGTTTATAGCCGGAAATCGGTTATTTTTAAAATAATTTTTATTTTAAAATATATTAAAATAATATTTTTTTAATTTTTAAAAATTATTTTTAATATTATCATGTTAAAATAATTTAAAATTACTAAAAACATATTAATTTAAAATAAAAAAAATTCATTTTTTTTTAAATTTTAAAATATAAAAACAAACATAACCCTTATTTGTTAAGGCTTTTCGTTGATTCTTCTTCTTCTTCTTTTTTTCCCCTTAAATTGTTTTCTTTCGTGAATAAGTGATACGTCAGCTAAGATTTGTAAGAAAACTATAAATTTATGCTATTTTAATAAGATTCTAGTCTATCTCTAGAGTTTGTTCTAAGGGTTAAAAAAAATTATTCTATTTTTTTAATTCAAATTCTAGGATTAACATCTAAAAGAATACACATAGATGAGTTTACTAACATGAGATTATAGTGGAAGTTTATATTTTTTAAGATTAAAAATATTATTAAATGCGAAGATTCATAAAAAAAATCTAGAAGTAACCATTAATATTCACTCAATGAATCTAAAAAAAGAAGTAGATGGATAATGAAAGATAAAGAATCATATTTAAACATAATAAAAATATTTTTATTTAGAATTAAATATTTTTTATCTCTATCTTCTATTATATATTTTTACAATAATTTTATTTGTGTTTTGCGATACAAATATTATTTTTAAAAAAAATAAAAAATTTTTAGTTTAATTTTTTTTAATGTTTTTATATTATATTTATGTGTTAATATCAAAAATAATTTTTTAAAAAAATATTATTTTAATATATTTATATATATAAAAAAAGATAATTTAAAAAGTAACTTGAACTGCCATATAAAAGCACCGAACACTTTAAGATTTTTGGATGAGCGCTTCGTGTACCAAAAGTCAAATTAAGTTTCAAAATAAACAAAAATCAACTTAATTAATTCAAATTGAATAGAAAAATCGCTTAAAGAAAACAGATATTTCTTCTCTGCTGTGACTCTTTCCGTCACCATCTCTCTGGACAAGATGAATCTCCTTCACAAATGATCATCCCTGAGAGATCTTCGAGACGATCATCACTAGAACACGACCAATGAGAGTTCGCCACATGTACACTTAACGAATGGATGTAAGCTACCAACCAAAACAAGCTGAACTGAAGTACAGGGCCTGGATTGAGAAATTTCTTTGATGAGGGACTACTTTGACAAGTATCTGTAATTTCTAGATCCCAAGCTATGATTGGCCTCAAGGAGAACCAGATGGATATTTAATGGCCACTTAAACCCCTGTGGCAAACAGATATTGAAGATATCTTGTTCCCGCTATATAATCCACCAAGAGAAATGAAAAAATCTACGCTCCCATACCAGAATTCACAGATTGTATCTTCTAAACAAGATATTGAGAAATGGATAGCGAGGCAGTGAGACGGAGAATGAACATGATTGTTGCCCATTTTGCACCCACCATTGCCGATGATATATCCTCCCCTGCTCACCTCCTCCCTCTGGTGATTAATTTAAGCATACAGCTTTCTGAAGCATTTGTATTTTACTATACTGATTACTAGTATGATTCATTCTGTCTTCGTTTTCAGAACTGCAGTGGCAGTTTGAATTCAGTCGTCCGAAGGTGCGATAATAGAATGTATTTTGCACGTCAGGGGTCAGCTTCTCAAGCTTGCTTCATGAGAATTCAACAGGTGATAGTTTAATCTATTCCTTTTCTGTTTCTTTTCTCTTTTTAATGATGAACTGATATTTCCCAATAAGCTGTTGCTCAAATTGCTGATTTTCTGCAGCTAACAGGGTAGCTCACTTGTGTTTCTAAAATCTAACTGTGCATGCCAGCAGGGTAGCTCCGAAAAGGGTCTCCAATCCTCTGCTTCTTCTGAAACAGAATGGTCTTGTAAAGCTAAACTTACAAAAGATGAAGCAC
Source organism: Populus tomentosa (assembly GCA_018804465.1). NCBI lineage: Eukaryota > Viridiplantae > Streptophyta > Magnoliopsida > Malpighiales > Salicaceae > Populus > Populus tomentosa. Next base: position 9,396,255 of record CM031995.1, read on the forward strand.
CATTGTTTTCCAGACCTACCAAGATGAAGCCGAACTTGCCGAACGTTGAACCGACCCTAACTCCAGCTAAATATTCCCATTCAACCATGTCTGCCCTTCCCAAGTTTGCCAGGCCAAAGAGACGCACAATAAGCAGGAACGGGCAGCTTCAGTTTGAGAAGAAAATATATTCTTCTGAATCTAATGGTCAGTAGTTCCATTCATCCATATCACAACTACACTATATATTCTTCGGAATCTTGATGTTAAATATTATCTTGTAGCATGGATTCTCATTACACACACACACTCACGCGCACACACATGTCCTGCAGGAATTGAGTGGTCACCAAAGATGGATGTTGTAGAATCTGGAGTTAATTATGTCTTGAAAATAGAGATTCCAGGTGTTAACGTCAGTGACATTAGAGTGGAGATTCATGGCCAAAAGTAAGTGATGGGATTTGCTTTGCATTCCTAAATCTCATCTCACCCTGCTTTAGTCACTAAATTCCCTCGCAAGGCAATCAGTTGTTAAATTGGTATTTGACCTGGTAAGATTTTCTGGTATTTTTTCTCTTACAGCTTGAAAGTATCGGGCAAACGCTCCTCTCAGTGCTGGAAAATGGCATCTGGGGGTTGCTCAGGTGACTCCATCTTAAGATATCACAAGAGGGAGATTGTAGAAGGGCCATACGAGATTGTGTGGCAACTTCCCCTCGATGGGAACAAGGACTCTGTCTCAGCTGAGTTTCTGTAAGTTATGGCTTCAACTTGTTTCATTGCATGATTAATGAGAGAGTACACATTCATTTGTTCTGGTAGTGTTTCTCTATGAATCTGTTGGTAGCAATTGCTTTTTTCTCAAAATACAATCTTGGCATCTGTTCGTCTTTCATGCTGCTGAAAAAGCAGAGCTCAATCCTCGGAGGAGAGGAAAGGATTTGAAACTTGTAAATCTAGAATTGATGATGCATTTTACTGTCTTATGGTGCATTTTAATTTGTATAATACTGACCTGAATGTGTTTTCATGGCGCAGTAACGGATTATTGCAAGTAACTGTTCCAAAAATGTGAGAATCAGCTGGGAAATTCATGAGGAAGAAGCACATTGCAATGTACCCTGTCAGAGTATAGTTAAATTGGTTATATATTTACAATAAACTTATAAAAAAACATTTAATTAAGATAAATTAATAATTATTAATACTGTGATTGACTCGTATATATTTCATATTTCTAGAAATTCTGAGTACTTTATGCCGCAAATTTTACAGAATGTTCTACTCTTGTATACATTATTATTATTATTATTAGACTTGGCTCAAGATATGACCCGTCCATGGCTGGGATTTCTAGTTGGCTGGCTAGATAAATCTCAAAACAAATGTTTTTTTTAAGATTTTCTTATTAAATGATATTATTTTAGAAAAAAAATTTAATAATGTTTTGAATAAAGATTTTTTAAAAAAATACATGGAGTTGACGTAGTCAAATCTCCTTTTGTATTTAATCAATAGGGTCAACATCCACCCTAATTTGAGAGAGAATATTCACGTTCACTTGCCATCATCTATATAATATTTAGATATTGTTTAATATTATAAAAATAATTGTTTTTTAAAATGATTTTTATTTGAAAATATATTAAAATAATATTTTATTATTATTATTTAAAATTTATTTTTTATATAGCAAATCAAAATAATTTAAAAATATTAAAATTTTTAATTTAAAACAAAAAAACAATTACAGAAATACGGTTGCCTGCATGTAGCTTTTCTAGAAACAGTCACAGAATTTTCCGTGCGACATTTTCCCAAAACAGCTGAAGGGCTTCACCGGTACTCATCCATGTATTTTCTAAATTGTTTCGATTGAGTCCATGCATGCCATGCAAATGCTAGTTAACCGTTTGATTTTTCAAAAAATAAAAATAATAAAAAATTATTGATAAAAGAAAAGAAAAGAATGCAAAACTAAAATTAGATTATATTAGATTTGATGATGACCATCGATCCAATCATACAAATTAAAAATGGTTCCTTTGATTTATTTTCAAAGGTAGGGCATAGAAGGAGCCCGGTGATCATACATTTAGTTTGTTTTGTTTGACTTGAGACGTGTTAGAATTCTTTGTCATAGGTCTAAATTGAAACTCGAAGAATAATACCTTTTTTTTTTTACAGATTGTATGGAATCATTTTTTTTCTTTTTCGTTTTCATTTTTTTTTTTAAATAAGACGTTGACACTTAATTGATACTTAGAGTCCAATTTGACACGCCATGGATTACATTAGGACTACATTCGTTGCTCACGTGCTATGTCACGAGAATGATAACATAAATTCAAGACTTAGATTATTGATGTGATTGAGTTTAATAAACTAGATTAATTTAATATTATTATTAAACAAAGGCAATAACAATAGTAAATAAACCAAACTAAATAAAAAACTGACAATAATTAAATCAAAAAATAAATGTTTTTCAATATTATGAAAGAATATCCTTTTAATATTCTTTAAAGGTCTTCATAATCTTATTTAATAATAATACAAAAATTAAATTAGAATGTGATAACCCGTATAAAACAAATTGAAAACAAATTTCAGAACTTGATCGTAAGATTAAGATAAACTCGTAGAAAGAAAATTGAAAAAATTACAAAACTCAATTCTTAAACAATTTAATGTTGAAGGGAAAAACTAAAAAACAAAAAACAATGAAAAACAAAAGAACCGAGTCAACCTAGGTTAACCTGTCAAACCCTTGATCAGTGACATGAGATCGAGATAACCCGATAGAAAAAAAATCATGAAGGTCAATCCTCAACCTAACTAATATTGAAGGATAAAATTGAAAAAAAATCAATTTAAAAAAAAACTTAAAAAGGATCAAAATCAACTTTGGCTAATATTCAAAACCCACGACTCGGGTCATGAGGCCGAAACTAACCCTATAGAAGAAAAATTGAAATTCTCAATCACGTAGCTAAATTCTCAATCAACCAAATACTATATGATAAAATTGAAAAAAAAATTCAATCAAAAAATCATCTAAAATAAAACAAATATCAATTAAAAAAATAAGGACCAAATTTGATATAATAATAATTAAAAAAGCCAAATATTGAGGGATGAAATTGCAAATAATCAATTAAGAAAAGGATAAAAAAAATAGCAACCAAAAGAATAAGAACCAAATTTAATATAAAAATTAAATGAAACCAACTATCAAGGGAATAAATTGAAAGAAAGAATCAATTCAAAAAATAATTTAAAATAAAACAAATAACAGTAAAAAGAATGAGAATCAAATTTAATACAATAAATAAAATGACAAGACATCTTTAATTTTTGCATGCCAACATGAATCCTGATGAGAGAAGAGAAAAAGAGAAAGGAAAACGAAAAAAGATCATCAGAGCCTCATCATTGTGCCTTCGCGTTGAACCACCTGAAAAAGCATGACATATCGCTTCCAACACCATAATGAAAATTCATGTTTAACCGCTAGAAAAAGCTATATGTGTCGCTAGAATGCGATGAGCTTCCCCCACTTGTTGTAGGGTGCTTTGCACATGCTAACCAATCTACCTTCCCCTTTATATAGTCCCTATATTAGTTTTAATTTCAATTTTGATCATTTAAAACTTAATTATTCTAAATAAGCCAAATTTATTTTATTTTGCAAAACTGAGTATCAACCGAGCACTAAAATTTTTTCTCGATATTGCAAGATTCTTGTATCAAGGCAACCAAAAACAAATTTCAAAGTCAAATACCAAATAAAGACAATGTGAAGGAATTGAATTTCAAAAAAATAATTGAGGGGTTAAAATTAAAAAGGGACATGAACTTCCTTCTGATTGTGCAAATCAATCCCTGATGTTGGCAAAAAAAAAAAAAAGGAATTGAGCATTTCTTTAAACCTCAAATTCAGTCCTCAAAGTTCTAATTATTTCAAGTTAATGAAATTGAATTTTGTTTCACCAAACCAAGAATTAACTAAGCAATGGAACATTTTCTCGACACCTCAAGATCATTATAACATACATAAAAAATAAAGCATTAAAATCAATCACAAATTAAAATAATTTTAAAAGACTAAATAAAAAGACAAAGCAATTCATGTCTTAGTTTGAATAAACAATGCTTTCCCTGGTCGATACTAAAAGATTAAGAAGGCTTAGTTTTTTTTATTATAATAATTAGATGAGTTAAATTTGAAAGATATATGAATTAGAATAAGACAAAGCTCAAGGCACTTGGAGATCTAAAAACCATTTATAAGTAACCTAGGGGTTTAGCCCAAAAAAATGGATTCATAAGACTAAAAGTTAACCATGGTCTAGTTTTGAGAAGCTGAAGTTTAAGCCAAGACTAAGTATGTGTTTAAGAATATGATGTATAATGATTTTTAAAAGTTTTTTTAATTAAAAATGAATAAAAATAACTTTTTTTTAGAATTATTTATTTTTTATATCAGCATATTAAAATTATAAAAAAATCACTTAAAAAACATTAATTTAATGTATTTTCAAGTAAAAAATAGTTTAAAAAATATTTTTAAACATAAATTCAACCATAAAAACAAACACTTTATTATTTTTCATTTGGGATTATGGCCAACTACATGGTTCGCCATAGTCCTAAATAGGCTGTAAGTCCATGGCACGTTACTGTTGGGGTGGGATCAATTAGGGGTGGTTTGCTTTGAATTTAGGCTTGGGGTCTAATAATTTACTTGGGATCAGGTTCATGTGCATGTGGAGTTGAACCAAGATTAAGTCCTCGTAGTTCAGGGTAAGGCCGCATCCATGAGGCAAAGAGTTGGCCTGATGGATATGAGACTAGTTATTCAAGGATTTCACGTGCACGGGCTCAATCATGTGTTTATTTTGTTGCCAATTACAACTTTTATTTTTTTTTTTATTATTATTATTAATGTGAGTATTCGGGCCAGCTTACACATACCTCAATTAATCCTACGGATCCTAAAATTAATGATTATGTAAGCCTCCAGTAACCATAAGGTTTGAACCTAAAACCACAGAAAAAACAAATCTCTTAATCTCAAATTTTTATCATTGAATCATTTTCTAGATAATTAACTATAACATTTTTGCTTAAATAGAGGGTATTTTTTTTGTCAAATTAGCATAGTGAAGCTAAAAGTTTAAAAAAAATTGATGAAATAAAATATTTTCACTTTGTTGTATTTCAGAAGTGCACAAGGTTTTCAAAAAAAGTTTACTAACGGAAGGGAAATACAGTTAAATTGCTAGTGCTCCTTCTACTTGTTTGGCACTTTCAAAAAAATTTAATTTTTTTTTAAATTAATATGTTTTTGATGTTTTCAAATTATTTTGATATACTGATTTTAAAAATAATTTTTTTAAATAAAAAAATATTATTAATATACTTTTCTAAATAAAAAATATTTTAAAAATAACAGCAACCATACTAAACACCCTCTAAATCTATAGTACATACTTGCGAGGCTGCGTGATTCAAACATCCTTCGACACACATGATTCCTGTCTCCTTTGACCACCTTTGTACTCCTTCAAAGCACTTTTTAATTGAGGATTAGTTAGATGCGTGTCCTTGGTGCTCTTCTTATCCCTTTGATTATCTATATTAATTTTGCCCCTACAAGCAATCCCATAAGTTGGTCCGAGTCCTCAGACCTTCCAACCATATAACAACAAACTTGAGCATTTTTTAGCACAGGTTCCAGTATTTTAGATAGAGATAAGAGAAGACATATACGAGACATAGATTGTTGTGTAGTGCATGGACTCCTAATGCGAAACCTTAATCTTCGATGTAAAGAGATGAAGTTGAAGTCATTATCGGCATCATGTCCCTAATCCGAGACACATCCACTTCATTAACCTTGCAAGTATATATAGCTGTTGGGATATCCTCTGTGGTAATGTTGGAAAAAAGGCAGCAGCAGCAAGCAGTTCATGATTTCCCAGAGCAAATCAGTCGAAATTATGAGAAAGAGACCCACTACTCAATCATCGCCGTCGCCATCCAAGGAGGAGAAGCAACGGTTCAGCAACTCGATCAGAGCTCTACGTCCCAGGGTTTATATCACCGATACGTCGAAATTCAAGACACTCGTTCAAGAACTAACTGGTAATGGAAAAGGCGGCAGCAGCTGCATCTCTGCCCCGCCTGAAGGTAGATCACCACAAGCCATCCAAGAAGCCCCGTTCATCGGCATTGAAGATCAAGAACACGATCACCGTGAAAGTAGCTTGGAGACAATATCGGTTGAAGGATATGTTCATAACTCGTTTGATTTATGCAAAGTATTCCAGACTGATCATCACCAAGAAGTAAGCCAAGTTCATGGTTATAATCAGCAGGCTTTTGAGTAGTGAGGAGCAGTGTTCTTCTTCCTATAATGGTTATTATGCTCAAACTCAGCAGCAAGTCAACATATACGATTATACCAGCTGTCTGGGATAATACTAGTTATAAATAAGGCTTGCTTTTAGCCCTAGAATCATACAAATTATTGTTAATTAAGCAGCTTAATCCATGGCTGATTCGTTTGGTTCAGATAACCCATTTGAAGAATTTTTTTATAAAAGAATATTATCTATGTATCAAGGGAATCCCCATCGCAAAAGAAGTTTGTTAAGATTATCTCATCTTATTAATTTATGGTGAGTGGGAAATGATCATCCTAGCATTATGATTCCCACTATTGTTTTTTTCTTGATATTTCATCTAATGAAAATTAATATGTTACGAGTTATGCTATATATCATGAAAAAAAAATCATATTAAATCACACAAGCTTAGCACAACATGTGCTAAAGACACACGAGAGTGGAGAATATTCTTATGTTTTTAATAATTAATTATTACAAAGAACATATTAATCATATTTAAATACATAGAAAAAACAACAACAAATACATTACTAGAAAATCAGCGATAACCAATAAAATTATTGATGAAATTTTTTCGTTGGTTATTTTTATTAATGAAAATAATTCCGTCTTAAATTCTTTTTTTTAGCCTAATTAAATGTTTCTAACACAATTCTTGTGTTTATATATAGTTATAGATTATTTAAATAAAATCTCTATTTATAGATATCTTTTTTTGAGTTATCAATTACTTGCCAACAACTTTCAAATAACAATTTTATAAATTGAAATCATATGTATATGTATGTTGTTAATATGGTGGGGGGAGGTGCACTTAGACGTAGTATGGCAAGTAGAATTTTTTTTAAAATGTTATATTTAAAAAAAAAAAACTAAAAACACCTTTCAACAAAAAAAATAGAAGTTACTAAGTTATTAATTTTTTTCTAGATTATATCACTACATATTCCATCTTAAAAAGGTAAAAGAGCATCCGTTGCTTTGGATTTTTTTAATTTTTTTTTTGGTTTTCATAAACATTTATCATTAGGATTTAAAGAGAAGCTTCAAAAAAATATATAAAAATCTTTAATTGGAAAAGTTTTAAAGGCTTTTATTTCTTTTCTTTGAAATAGAAAAAATAAAAGTTCTCTTTTTCATCGTGATATATACTCGACCTCGGATCCTAGAAGGTTTAAAGATTAAAATATTAGTAAATTTTTAATCCTTAGGCTATTTTTAAAGTAGATTTTGAATATATATATATCATGCTAAAGGAGAAGGTAATATAAACTCATATTACTATTTATTATCATAGTTCAATAATGTCTATAACCTTAGGCAAAAAAATTACTCACCTTTAAATTAAGGGTGTTTTTATTTTTTTTTTCACAAAACATTAGTCATTATAGATTTATTTGGACATATTTTTTTATTTATTATATATTTTAATGAACAGTAAAATAATCAAAATATTCCTACAAAAACTAACACTACAGGGCAGCAATGTTTTTGGTCTTTTTTTTATTTTTTTTAATAAACTAATAAAATTAAAAATATGACCTTGGGGTCAAAAAAATTTAGCCATTGAAATAGAGGTTTTGATGATTTTTTACCTTTTTATTTTATAATAATAATAATAATAATAATAATAATAATAATAATAATAAAGTAGTAAAAGTAACTTGAAATATTACAAGTAAAAGGTTTATGTTTGTCAGCACGAAGAAGAAGACGAACAATTATGATTGAAAGAGATCTCATAACATTGAAAAACCAACATGAATGATTGACAATCATTAAATTGAAAACAATACTTTCTAAAATCAGTAAATGTGAAGAAAATAATTAGAGTGATTGGTTTTTTAATTGATGTATAAAAAACTCCATTTCAAAAGATTTGTTTTTCCACAGTGCTTTTTCCATGTTTATAATTGTTATTTATTTGTTCAGAAGAATTAGTTTAAAAAATTGAATATAATTTACTTGCCAATTCTGTACTGTGAACGGCAAATCCTACTAATGATCTCAAGTCTCACGTCTTTTTTTTCGTCATCTAGCTGGGAGTGGGATTTTTTTTTTTTAATAAAGGGATTATTATTTCAACCGGTGATGAAATACATCTGGCAAAAGTTTTCTTACAAATACATATGCAAGTGTTCTAGACAAAAACCATTGTTCAAGACTTTCTATGAGAGAGCTACCCACCCAACTACTTCGTACCAGATTGAGCATCGTCCCGTTCCATATCAGAAACTGCTTACAGATATCCAGATAGATCTTCCTGGTTCTCCAAATCCCAAACAACTACTTTACCGTCCAATCCTGCACAGCAAGAAAAATGCACAGATGGAAGACAAGCCTGAGAATTAGGACAAATCAATAAGACTTATGTATATATGATCTAATTAAATAAGATCCGAACAACAAATTGCTCGTATCGCTTACCTGAAGTGCTGAAGCGTGTTTTTCTAGAACTCCCTGATTCTGTAAGAGACATAATACAACTACAGTTCCAGAACACACAGTTAAGTGCTGCTCCACAAAATTCAGAGATGATCACAGGTCAACAAAAGCCCACCTCAATGTTTGCTTTTGCACTCCACATAGCAGTCATATATCATGCATATGCAGATGGAGTGGAGAAGCAACAGTTGAAGTGGATGTGGGAGACCCCGACAGGAAATTTAAAAGATATGGAGGAACAATTAAACTAACAAATAATTGTAAGAACCTTAGTAGTATAGTTGAGAGGTAATTGCATACCTTATGCAATTCTCGTGAATGCCTCCACGTGACCTTGAAGGTTCAATGCCGTCATTGCTCGCTCCATACTTTGATTGGCCATAAAATTTTCCAAATGCTTCAGAAAACTGCCAAAGAGAGTGGAAAAGCCAGTCTGCTGTCAGCAAGTTCTATTGACCATGTGTAAAGCCCGAAGACAATTACAAAAATAGGAAAACAGCACCTGATATTCTATAAATGTACTTCCACTTTACTGATCTAAAGTAACACCTGCTTCTACCAATTAACTGTACGAATAAGCTTAAGGCATATGACATATAAAAACCAGTTGTAAGGAGGACTAAGAAGTTTGAAATTTGGCTGAAATGGCCAGGACAGAAATAAAAGAGTCGAGATCCTAAAAAAATTGGGATATTGAATTTTCAATTCATCAGGCTGACTGCCTTGTGACACATCTCTGAGCAATCCATTTTCGCATCTTGCTAGTTTGCAAAAAAGCAGTAGCTAATGTGTTTATGAGCAACTCAAACTAAAGTATATGATAACTTCAGAAGTGGCATATTGAAGTCCTGTACATGTCTTGAAACCATATGGTAATCTATCACAGCTCCATCCAGTTGTAAACTGGGAAAATCTGGTGTAAACCAATAAAACTGAGATATCATGCGACAGGAACATAATTGGGAAAAATTGTAGCCACGTCTGTACCTGTGAACTGTATCTTGAACCTGAAAGTGTTGATTTTCTTTCACCAAGGAACCTGATAAAGCTCCTGTTAACCAAAGAAATCTCATCATTAGTTTCAGTGGGAGATAAATATATCAATAAAAAAATGTCTACTTGAGGCTGCCTGGCATCTCTAATGAGTAATGAAAATTGGCTACGAATCTAAGCCCACCAAGACACCACAGATTGGCTTGCAATTCTTTTTCTTGTTAAATACATACCATATTCCTCTTTCATCTGCTGCAAAAACCATAGGGTTGCAGTCGAATCCCACTCCTATGACCATTTTCTCAGAAACAAATAAGACCTGAAAATAAGCAGCACATTGATCCACAATTTTCAGGTGACTAAAATCACAAGTATTATGAAGAAAATAACTTGAATCACATATATATAACAAGAGTGGATGCTGACCCACATCACGGAGAGGTAAATCACGAAATGCAACATTCTGGGCCAATGGAGATGGACCAACATCATCAACAAAATAAATCATGGAATTATGTCCTGTAACAGTACAGATGGCAGATACATAAGGAATAACCAACTTCAATAGTTTCCAACAAATGAACACCCTGAAATTTATTAATTGAGTTAAAGCAATGTCTTGATTTCAGGCAATGGTGGGTTTCAGAGCCAAATACAAATGCATTGTTAATTTGTTATTCAAATTTGATCAAGAGCTTGTGCCTAATAAGAGATAAATCCATCTAATGAATAGAGTGTAAACGAATAACCCAAACTTCATGGAATGTATGTCATGCAAAAAATTAATCTTTGAAGATGACAGAAAAGTGAATTTCTGACCTACATAAGCCAAGGTATTGCCACTAGGCGACCACTTCACACCAAATGCCCAGGAAAACGAGAGATCAAGCTGAACAATTTGCTGATTCAACAGAAAATGAAAAAGGATTAAAGCTCTTAAAATGGACTTTGGGATGAGAAACAAGCCTCTAGTTCCCAAACCATCATAAACTACGAGCCCCATAATATATTCCTAGCCTTTACAAATATTGTTCCCATAATATCAACTCCATGTGATGCAGTGCGAGAAGAATATGCTTCATGAATTTATTTTCTATCTTACAAATACTGTGATTAGATTCCAAATTTAATTTTTTTACGCTATTTAGAAAACTAGCTCATTAATATTAAATAGGAGAATCTGTTTATTTCCCATGTTAGTTAGGACTCCTTTAAGGCATATATAAGCAACGTTGCTGCCAGCAGATTTGTCACTGCAAGTCTATTACAATTCTGTGACAAGAAAAAATTGCAAAGCAAGCAACAGCCTATTTACTGCAGCTATCATGGTGTCTTTGGAAATTGGGATGATGGTTTAGGAAAAAAATTCATAAGCAAAGGAAGAAAGTCAAATTCAAATCATTGTGCTGAAAACATCTTGTGCTTGGATCAGTTTTGTTTGTATGAACTCTTTACTTGTCCTTGTGAGCTATGCATATGTATCTAAAGCATAGATTCACATGACACTAGTTTTTGTGAATTCAAAGTGTTGCCTGGTAAATTTTATGATACTCATTTTCATTTCTACCTTTGTCATTGTATTCCTACCTTCTCCTACACCACCATGTCTCCTTATTAACGATTCCTTAGAATTTTAGACCACTTCAAGATCAGCTTTAATCCTCAACTAAATTAACTAAACCACCTCCATCATAAATCATAATCATTTAGCCCTCATGTGATGATATTAGAAAAACCTGCTTTTAAAATTAAGGGTTGTCTTGTTTTGGCAGTGGAAGTGTACAACCCAAAAGAAACACTTTTATCCAAAGTTCAAAGAAAAAGATATGATAGTTCAAAACTATTGCTCGCAAATTTCCCAAAAGATTGTATAGAAAACCAAAATTCCATGACGAAGTAAAATGATAAGAAATCAAACCTCTCCAAATTTTGAATCTGAGACAGAGCCTGCTTTGGAGTCCCTGGATCATTGGCATATAGGAAACACAGACAATGAAGGGCTTAGATCCATAAAGGGGAATAGTTTCCGGAAACGAGTGTTCGCTAAGGTGCTATCTAAGTTAAGCATACCTTGTATCAACACCTTTAATAAAAGTGGAAAACACTCTACATTTTCCATCTGTAGATGTCGTCGCAAGAAGAATCTGTTAAATATTTTTTAAAAAAAACATATTAAAAACAATGCATTACTTCATGGACATATATTATAAAAGTATCTATGAGGCAACTAATGTATCAGAAATAATAACAACAATTATTCAGCAACTAACAGACACATTGTTGGGATGACAAAGATCAGTATCATAGTTTAATAGCACAATTTGTCCCTGTACCCTTTATTTTTTAAGGATTTCATCCTGTACTAAAATTTAAGTCAGTTAATGTTTTTTGTCCTACAATAAAAGTGACACATGCCACATACCTGGACAAGTAAACATGAAAAGTGACAAGTCACCTAGAAAATTTAATATAGCTATTTTTAATTCTTTCTTTTCCTTAGTATTCTATATTTAGATTACTGTCCCACACACCCACAATTACAAGTATGATGATAGTAAAGGAAAGGGGGGTGGAAGACAAAAAATAACTCGAAAAAAAATCATTAGCCTAACTTCCCCTCCTTAATAATCCAAACAAATGGAGGAAAATCATTTTGCTTCCCTTTACTGAATTCCTCTTCCAAACCTCCCCTCCAAGTTTCTCAAACATACAGTGTGAAAAAATCTCACTATCGATTTAATTAAATTAGTGTACATGTTATAGTATACTCCAATTAAGAAGGGTTTGACTCATCCTCTCAATGAAATTGAATAATCCATTAAATGCACACAAATTCTCTAAAATTATGAATAAAAAAACCATGGGATAGAAACACATACATTATTAGGATGCCAGGCAACACTTGTCACCGAGGAATCATGTCTTTTCCTGATAAGTTTACTGACCCACCTGTTAAAAGGGAAACATAGATCAAAATAAGAACAGAAAAAATTGCATGCAGTAGTCAACATTAAAGCAATTTCATAGGAGAGGAAGTATGGACTTTGATCAATGATCTAAACAGGGTCGTTGAAGTCAGGCTACACATACACTTTCCCTGATTGAGGTCAATAAACATCAATATGATAAGGCATGATCCCATGATAAATTTGAACATGGTAAGGAAATTCTGGCTTTTTATTTTCTTCTTTTTTATGCGCAAGATTTTATCTTAGTATGAAGGCCTCTAATATGACCAATACACTCGGGCCACTAGCGTGGTCCATGCATAGGCCATTTTGCTAGCCATAACTAATAGAATTCCTGAGTAAAACAAACTCCTAAATAATTTAAGTTTAGCAAAAAGAAAAAAAAAGAAAAAAACTAGAATATGCCTGAATTAAAAATTTAAATAAGGTAATTCAGAAACTTCTTTCTCTTTGGCTGCTTCACATCTTAGGCCTAAAAATAGTAAGGTGTTGAGACCGCAGTCATGCCAAAATGTCGCTGATGTAGAAATTTGCAAGAATAAGCAATTAGAATGGACAAGGTTGCATCAAATTAATAAGTATAAGCTCTAATCTATAATAAACAGAAATACACATTAATATAAAATACTTCCTGGTTCAGCAGAATTCAAAACAATATCAAGCGTAAGGATAGATGGAGAATATGAACTAAGTGCTAAAGAAGCTCCAAATTATGGGGCAAGTACCAGTTGTTGTCTTGCTCATAGTAGCATATACAAACAGTTTTAGCCCCACTTCCAACAGCGAACTTGTTCTCTGGAAGATAAATGGTTCAACAATAATTAAAAAATCAAGACTGAAAACAGAAACAGCCAGAACACAAAAATCATCAATTCCAACAAGGCACATTTTTTTATGGATATGGGAGCTAGTATTAGTGAAATGAAGAGCAAGTGTGCCAAGTACATGAGCAATTATCCATACAAATATATGTGGTCATGCACAATGCATGCTTCCAAAATGGTTTTAAATCTAAATTATGGCAAGGCCATAATAATTAGATAACATAATGAAGTAAACATGGTATCAGTAGCTTTTCTGAATCAAACAAAACCAAGAAGAGAGAGAACAGGCGAAAGTCACAGTTTTTATTTTTGGTGAATACTAAACCCAACAGGTTTTCCACCCAATATTCTAACCAGTTCAATAAAGTTCTTTTTCGCATGTATATACACAAACAAAATATATGTGCATGGAAAACAAATAAGTAAGTCTGTGCATGTTAATACATGATATCAAGTAGTCTAATATTTAAATAAATATATTTGCAGGTAATTTTTAGTTCATGGGTTTTTGGGGTCCTGTACTGGAGTGGATTTCCATGTATCAAAATGGGTGGAAAGGAGCTTTCTCTTCTTTATGATGTCACATCACACTTATCCGAACTATTTCCTCTAGAATGCCCCTCCATCAGTTGCCTTTATTCAGCATTCTTGTCGTGGATATGGATTGACAATGATGTAGCATTTTATACAGGAGGACAGGAAAAGAGAACGAGAGAGTAACTGTGAGGTGCCTTGTAAATCAGAGACAAACAGGGCTTCGGCCTTGATTGTTAAGTCCAGAAAAATGTCTTTAGGGGGAAAACAACTGCAGCAATTCTCTTTCAGCTCAATTTCAAGTACTACTATGACTATCTAAACTTCTGTATACAAATACTAATAAACTAAGCAAATCAAATATTGAAATATACTGTAGATAAAAGGAACTAAACAATTCATAAACTATTATTTCATTTAGACCGCAAGGACCTCTTGATTGCTGAAGAACAAACCAACCTCACTTTAAGCTTCATGGAGAAAATTTATCTACATATAATAGAGCCGCTCAATAAGGTTAGCATGCTAAGGCCAGAACCATCAACCATGCAAGCCCTAGAAATTCATATCATGGTATCCTCTCGTTTTCACTTCTTCCAAGTCATAGAATGGGCAATGGGTGAATATGATTTTGTGAGACCAAGAATAACCTTTTTAATTGCTTTTTTCGCATCTATATTGTCTTTGTATTGCTCAGTTTTTCTTAGAACCTCCATTTTTGTAAAAATATAAACAATGGGAAATACAGGGCCTCTATCACTACTCCCAGTTTTATAACTCCCCTTATTTGGCAGCTCATTTCATATTAAGGCAACGGGTTTTGGTCCTGCCATTCAGAGGTTCGAATCCTTCCATCCCAAAGCATATTTATTCTCTATATCAAAATAAAGATATTTTTTTTAACAACCTTCTATGTATAGTAAGAGCATATCCGATGGAAGCTTTATTTCCTATAATGTATCCTAATTTTTTGGCCTAATTCTTCTGATGATGATCGATTCAACCTCCGATCAAAGAGATCTGCCTGGTTATATTTATCTCTTCAGCAAGTTTAGCAATGACTACAACAGCCCTATTGTTCCAGTGGAGAGAAGAACCTACACAATACTCATTAAAGTTGTTAGAAGTAAACTGTCAACCACCATCACTTCTGACAAATGCTATGGGTTTCTCAAAATGCTTGGTTATTAGTGAAAGGTTCCAGAAACATCAAAGACTTAAGATTTGGCACGAAGGGAAAAAAACCATGTATATCGACTGTAACAATAAAAACAACAACATAAGGTGAACCACATAAAGAAGAAGAGGGATCAATCAACATGAAGAGGCCACAATGGCTTAGTAAAACATATAGGGAGGTTAAACATGCAACAACTGGTGCCAATAAAAAGACATGCCATTTAGGTCAGAAAACAAGGAGTAAAATCTAAAAACCATAACTGGAAAACATAGTGCTTTCGTACCTTTTGGGCTCCACTGCACACAAAGTGCAGCGCGGTTTAGCCTGAGTATAACAAGGGTCGGTACCCATTCTGATCCTTCTTGGTTCCAGACATATCTTGAAAGAAAAACGGCACACAATCAACAGGGCAACAGAAATGAAATCATTAAAAGGAAAAAGAAAAAACAGTAATGCTAAAATGAGACACTCACGAATTTCGATCATGAGATGCAGTAACAATTCTGTTTGATCTCGCACTCCAATCTACCCCACAAACAATCTGGTCGTGCTGCAAGTTAAGAAAAGAAAAATTAAGCTAAAACAATATAATTTCATTGTTTCCGATGAAATGAAAAAAAAAAAAAAAGGAACCTTTTGAAGAACATGGACTTTCTCCCACTTGTCTTGGGACAATCTATATATGTGAACTTCATTGTTGTTAGGACAAAATGCAATCACTGCAAGAGAACCAAGAAAAAAAAAAGTTACGAGAGAAACTTCTCATGATTATTTAATTTCTCCTGGATTTTCATAGCAATTAAACAGGGTTAAAAAAAATAGAAATAAATTACTTACTAGATCGATCCGCGCTCCAAGCGTGGCAAGTGATGCACTGAGCGAACTGATGAACTTCAACGGCTGCCATTTACTTTTTCGATTCTCTCTTTGTATTATGTAGAGAAAAAGATTGGGTGGGATAAATTTCAAATAATTGAGAAAGTATCTGAATTGCAATTTTCAGATCCAGCTTATAGCAGGGAGATCAGGGACTTGGTGGTGTCCTTCGAATCATCCAGTAGTCTTGCTCTGCACTTTGTTTCTTCCTTACTCTTCTTCGTCATTTGGTAGATTTAAATTTGCCCCCGGCATCCCCAGGTTTACGGGGTGTCTAAATTTCTCCCAGATGTTTGGTTTGTATCAGGCTGCTCCCTCAACTTTCACTTTAGCATCAATTATCTCCTTCGTCCATTAAAGTAAGATATGTGTAGATTTCAATTTTCTCTCTAAAATTTATTTAGAAATATACTTTCAACCAAAAATAAAGATGAAATGGGGTTTTCCTTCCACAAGACAGTCTATTAGTTCTCTCATCATCCAAAAAAAAATTATTTGAGAAACATTAAGAGTTTTTTCATCATATCATCATCTTTGTTGCCTCTTTTACATGAATTTGCCTATAATATCGTATTTATATGTTATTTCCAACTATTTATTAAAATATATTATTAAATTTTGAAAAGAAATTCAAAAGACAAAAACAAAACAAAATTGAAATCACTTACAGAGTAGCTAATGTTAAGAATTTATATTCGGATATATTTGATACATGTCATGATATAAACTCGTTTTTAACAAGGTTCGATGATAATTTGGATGAAAAATTATCAATTGATAAGATAGCTAGGAGCAAGCTGGGTGATTTGAATAGCTAGGAGCTCAATTAATAAGATTTTTAACTAGGGTGTCTTGTGTAAAGCAAAACTTTCACAACCATGACACCCTGAATTCGATTAAATTATCATATTTTTAAATTACACGAATTAAAATATAATAGAACTCTAAAACGCGTGGAGAAAGCACTGTAGCTTCCCCACGTCTCCTATGCATCAGTTGTTTTTTTTTTTTTTCTCCAAGCCTCACTGTACTTATTATTAATATATTATATTATATTATATTATATTATTCCTAAGCATCAGTGAATGAGAGTGTTTTTTTTTTCACGCCTCACTTTACTCATTATTAATATATTATTATTATATTATATTATTTAACTGTCTTATTTTTTTTCGTTTTAATTTTTTTTTTTAATAATTTTTTTTTGTTTGATTTAGCTTGTTGGTATTAAATTTTTTCTATTTAATTATCAGATTTTCATAACATGTATTTGATGGGTTAACTTGGTTTGATGGAATGACCCAGTTAACTTTAGGTAAATCCGTTAATTTTTTCATTTATTTAGTTATCAAACTTTCATGATGTGAATTCCAGATTTGACGGGTTAATCCAGTTAATTCATTTTTTTCCTTTTTCTTCATTAGTTTTTTTTCTGTTAGTTTTTTTTTTTTTTAATCAATCTATTTAATTATCACACTTTTATGACACAACCTTGCAGCCAGACCCACATCCAATACTATTGGATCTGGTATTGCAGCCACCCCACTTAAACTTGGGTCATGCAAGTTTAATTTTATTATTAATATTATTAATATTATAAATCTGATAACTAAAAAAAAAAATATAACATTAACAAACTAAATCAAACAAAAAAATTCATTAAAAAAAATTAAATTCTATTAAGGGTTAACCCAATTAATTTAATTTTTTTTTCTTTTTTTCCATTAGTTTTTCTCTTTTTGTTGATTTTTTTTCTTTGTTTTTTTTAATTAGTTTATTTAATTATCACACTTTTATAACACGACCTTATAGCCAGACCCACATCCAAAATTCTTGAGTCCAGTGTTGCAATTAGGCTCACTTAAACTTGGGTCATGCAAGTTTAATTTTATTATTAATATTATAAATATTACTTTTAGGTCAGGCGTTGCAGCCAAACCCAAGATTCTTGGGATGACCTTGCAAAAAAACCCAAGATTTTTAAATTTTTGTTTTTTTTTAATATTTTTATACAAAAAAAATGACCCGCGGCATAGCGCGGGTACCAAGACTAGTTAAAAATATAAAGCGTGGTAAAAACAAATACTGTAGTTTTTTTACTTTTCATCATGTCATAATTCACTATTCACTGTAGATTATAATAATATATTTTTTAAAATTTTCATTTTAATTCTTAAATTTTTTATCTGTATAATTAAGCTCAAATTAGCATCTAATTATATGCTTTTTTAGAAGAAAGTTTAAATTGAAAGACAAATGATTAAAATAAAAAAATATAGATAGCATGGGTGGTGCCTTAGAGTTTATTTGAAAAATACATTTTAGTCTCTTATCTTTTTTTATTTATCAGGTATTCATTTTTTGAATAATTTTGATATCAGACTTTATGTTCATTGTTTTTCAGTCTTTTATGAATGGAAAAAAAAAAGCTCATCGAATTGAGAAAAAAATTTATTAATATTACGATTTTAATCATTAAAACGATTAATTTTTGTAGTAGATAGTTTCATTTGATGAGCGGAGTTCAAGTTATGTTGTATTTTTATTTTTTTTACATTAAAAGTACTTGGAAAACATATATAAACTTGAAAATATTTTTTTGTGTTTCGGGTTGATTTTGAGTTTTGAGACGAGTCTTTGTGTTTTTCAAGGTTACATATATAATTTACCTAGGTTCTTAGAATGTTTTCTAAATGTTTTAGATCAAAAAATATGTTGAAAATAAATTTTTAAAATAAAAATCCAGTAATCTTATTTTTTTCAATTCGCTATGAGGGCTAGATTCTAAGGATTTCAGACAACGCATCTTTTTTTTTTTAAGCTAGATTCGTTCCTTCCATTAACTTAAAAAAAATAAATAAAGGCCTTGCATGTGTGGGCCTAGCCCTGCAAGCCTATTTAAAGATTCATTATTCATGGGTCATGTGCTTAGTCTAGCTTATTAGATTTAGTAGCATCTAACCTTATATTTTTATTTTATTTTTTTATGTGTACTTTAAAAAATATTTTTTAATTTTGTATCTTGCTTATATGTGTTTTTTTAAAATATTATTTTTAAATTATATTGGATGTTTTTAATTTTTTTAGGGACCCGTACATTTTATTTGTGATTATTTTAATTTTTTATATATTAAATTTATTTAAAAAAAATAATTTTTTTTGTTTATTTATTTATAATATTCATAATATGTGTAGCATTGCATAATAACCTTTTCTTTTTATTTAATTCAATAAATTTTATGTGTGTCAATTCCTATTACAAAATTATTTTAATAAACAAATTCATCAAACACAATTATATAAATGACATGTATTGCGATTCTAAATGTCCCGATCTCTATTGGTCCTTAGCTTTTTTAGTTTTATTTTTATTTACTGTTAATGATTTAAAAACAAATTTCTTTACATGGTGATTATTGATTTATTTAGTCTCAACTCTTATTTTTTTAATTCCTAATTTTATTTTAGATTTTTTTATGTATTTTTTTCTGATTTAATCATTCAATGTTTTATTTTCTAGGAATTGGACTTCCTGATTTTTTCATATATAATGCTTCTAATCCAATGATCTGGATTATAAGTTTGAAAAATTAATAGAGATTGATATATTTTTTATTTTATTTTTTTACAGCTTTTTCAAAGGTGATATTTTTTTAAAAAATCCTTTTTTTTCTGTTTATTTTTTATTATATTATCATATCAATCAATATTTAATTTTGTTATTGAATTTTTTTTATTTTTTTTTAAATATAACAGTCTTTTTTTTCCGGGTTAAAATGTTTTTGACGCGGACCGCGGCATCGAGCAACCAATCTAGTAGATTTCACATGTACATATGTTCATGATGTCTCTCATTAAATGGCTTGTCATTGTTCTTTACTGGGAAGATACAAATGCTTAATCTGATGAGGAACTAGTTGATCGATGGAGACAAGATAGTTCATTAATTTTGATTATACTTAACGAGTGCTTCACTTAATGAGCACTTTACTTGCATAAAAATTTTAGATTTAGATTTTTTTTCTTTTAAATTTTATATTCAAGATATCTCACATGTGCTTAATATAAAAAAATTTGTTTGTTGTTTAGGTAGTTTTTGTGGTTATAATTTTTAAAAAATAAATTAAAAAATATATGGTTAGGTGTGGTTAATTTGATCTAAATACCTATTTTATAAAAATTATGGTCAAGGTTTATGTGCAGCAAAAAACATACATAAAATATTTAGTTGTGGTTATTTTTTAAAAGTGCTTTTTACTTGAAAATGAATTAATTTATTTTTTATTTTAAAAAAAATATTTTTGATATCAGCGTATCAAAATAATTAGAAAATACAAAAAAAAAAATTTGAAATAAAGAAAAAAATAATTTTAAATTTTTTTAAAAAAATACTTTTGAAACACAAAAATAAACAGAGTTTTACAAAACTCAATTAAAAAAACATGTAAAAACTGCTTAACAAAAAGTATATGTCAAACTTAATTTTTTGATGGGTCCATAATATATCAAACAACTAACTATGTTTTTTACACTACAAATATAAAAGCTAAAACTAAATAAACACACCAAAATACTAATTATGTTTGATTCAAATAATTTAACCCTTATTTCTTTCAAGTGAGATTTTGAGTTTGATAAAATATATTATTACTAATTTTTTTTTAATAGAGTAACCCAGATATCAGTTAAAATTCAATAAACTTTCAAATATCGAAGTAAAAAAATTACAATAAGTAAAGTGTAAGCAAAGTGTGCGGCAGAAAATATGAACACTTAATTTACACTTTAAGAGAATTAACTCGTAAGGTTAATTTTAATTAATTCAAGCGTTTTATTTTCTTACATAGGTGAAAAAGGTATGATTAGGAGATTTTCTACTCTTAAATCTTGGGATATCTTGGTTTTATTTTTCTTTTAAATATTCTAATCATTTTTTATTTATTTTTGTGTATTATAAATTTTTTTATGGTTAATGATTTAGGATTGATTTGGAGTTGTGATTAAACTGTCTTCTGGTTTTTGTTTTAAATTATTTTTTTTAAAATGTTTTTAAATTATTTTAATAAGATATTGTCAAAAAGTAATTTTTAAGAATAAAAAAATTAATATATTTTAAAACGTAATTTTTACCATAACCGAAGACAAGTGCAAAATCCGAAACAACAAATGCGTAAACGGGTAAAGTTCATAACAAATGAGAGTACAGGGACAAAACATAACATTAACTGATCAACCCTTAAAACGTCGCTCGACAGTTGCGCTAGGGTTTTCTCTTTTCTCCTCCGTGTCACTGAGCTGATACAATAGACCGAGACTTCCACCAGGCACCAGGTACCCATCCAAATCTGCTATAACTGTCTTCTTTTCCTGGTCAATCATGTTTGGTTGCTGAGAAAATAATTTAAGACCACTCTCTCACTCTCTCTTTTCCTTTTCCAATGTTATAAATAATCACTTGTGTGCTTGATGTTCTTCTGATGCTGATACAGACAGAGACACAGAACAATAAACAGGAAGGCGCTAAAGTATTTATGAAAGCTATTGTTTGCTAATAAATAATCTTTTTTTATTCAAGCAAAACGACTGGTTATGCCAAATATGGAAACTCAAAATTCTAACGTTTCACGAGCTGAAGAAATCAAAGTCTTGGCCAATGAAGCATTTAAAGGTGCTACTACTCTCTTTTTTTCCTGTTTCTTTTCTTTCGCATTTTGAATTATTATTTTTTTAAACCAAGTCAGTATTGGTTTGGTTGCAGCCCACAAATATGGACAGGCTATTGATCTGTACTCGCAAGCTATCGAACTAAATGGTGACAATGCAGTTTACTGGGCTAATCGTGCATTCGCCCACTCTAAACTCGAGGAATATGGCAGTGCGATACTGGATGCTTCGAAAGCCGTTGAAATTGATCCTAAATACTCAAAGGCAAAGCACATTTGTTTTGAGTTTTGTTTTTCTCTCTTCTGATATCTGTATTTAAATCTCTGCTTTTGTTCTGATGGTTATCTGAATTTCAGGGTTATTACAGGCGAGGTGCTGCTTATCTTGCCATGGGCAAATTCAAAGATGCTCTAAAGGACTTCCAACAAGTGTGTTTTTTGCTTGGGTTGTGTTTGAACTAACTATCGCCCCCCTCTTGTTCTGTTAGATTATTTGCCGCATTGGA
The DNA here is from genome assembly GCA_018804465.1 of Populus tomentosa. Classification (NCBI taxonomy): domain Eukaryota; kingdom Viridiplantae; phylum Streptophyta; class Magnoliopsida; order Malpighiales; family Salicaceae; genus Populus; species Populus tomentosa. The sequence continues at coordinate 9,418,643 of CM031995.1, forward strand.
CCAACTCTTTTTCTATGATATGCTAATGTACACTACTTGAATTTCCATGTGCTCAAACTAGGTGAAAAAAATCTGCCCAAATGATCCTGATGCTTCAAAGAAATTAAAGGAATGTGAGAAGGCAGTAATGAAGCTTAAGTTTGAAGAAGCAATTGCTGTTCCCGAGTCTCAGAGGCGCTCAGTAGCTGATTCTATTGATTTTCATTCGATAGGTACTTGGACCTTTTGAGTTGATTTCTATTAAGTTTGTCTTAACCATGTCATTTTTTCATCTTTTTTTCTTTTTTGATTCATTCAATATTATTAAATGACATATACTTTTAGCACAAAAAGGAATGTGGTGAAAGTCATTGCATGCTGCAGAACAAACTATAAGCACGCCTTTGCTTCTTTGACGTCTTTGTTCTCTTCTTCTGTTTGCAACTCAAAGCATGGGTTTACTTTAGACCTTTTTCCAGTGTGTCTGCCGTTTGCACTTGTAAGGCAATGAATAGTGACATTAGGTTCCATTCCTTTACTTTTGTAAATGGATTAAGTTCATTATAAGTTCTCATCTATGCTGTTCTGTGCTTACATGTCTGTTGAGAAGTATTTCTTTGTGGAAATTTGACCCTACCCATCCTGTGGAAACCCAAGTAGTGCAATTGTATTGAGTCTCGACACTATTAAAATCTATATATTTTTTATGTGTGATTGTATATGCTGTATATGATTCAGACCCTGGTAATCCTTACAATGTTGGTATATTTGGCCTTCTTTTGCAAAAGAAGAGGATCTTCTTATGTTCTGTTTGTATCAAATAGAAGAACTAGAAAAAAGCCTCAAATCCCATTCATGCAAATTTTTATACGCAACAGATGTCTTTCCTAGTAAAGAATCATGTTCGTTACTTTTACATGGGCTTCATAAGATGGATTAGCTATTGTATACCAAGGATACACTAGATGTTTCTTCATCGAGCAAAAAGTCGTTTTCGTCAAAGAATAAGTGCCCAGGGTAGATTTCTTGGTGTGGGGTTTAAAGTTTTGAGTCATGGGTGATTTTGTAAGCAGGGGAGGATAGTAATTCTTGCAAAAACCGGTGTACTTTGGTAACTTGTTATTTGGTAGAAGGACCTAGGATTACCATTTGGTGTCTTAGTCTTTACTAAATATTCTTATTTAGTTCCCTTCCTAGTCAACTTAGTAGTTGTATCTAGTATCCTAGTGCTAGTAGGAGCTCTAATCTCTATAATTGGAGATGGAATGTCTTATTTTCACAAGGGTTGAGTTAGGAATTAAATCGAGAGTTAATGTTATATTGAAGGTGTGGCGCATCAGATTTTATTCTTTCTCTAATTCTTCTATTGTCTTCTCTTCTTCCTTATTTTTAGATAGTTCCTCAGGTTTTATTCACAGACCAAATTAGAACACGTTGACATTCAATCTTAACTCTGCACAAGTTAAACCTTTACCTTAATTCCCACCTCAAACCTAAAAGTTCATCATATTCAAGGCTATCCTGTATCATCAAAAGCATGTTGTTGATAGCCTCTTACACATTTGAGCAAACATCGATGCTTAGCATATTACTCGGTCCTCCCTTTTCTTTATTTTTCTGTGAATGGGTGAATGTATTGGGTATGGAACGCAATCTGGAACCCAGTGATGTAAGTTGTGACAGAAAACTAATACAGAACCCATCACAAGTCATTAGCTACCTGAGAACAGTAGTTCTACATTTTCCAAAGCTAACAACTGACCAGTTCAAGATAATTATCTTAACAGTTTTTTAATATGTTATTGTCTGGTAGATTTGGAGTTGCCATGTGTATGCTCAATCTTATTTTAAAAACTGTTGGTTTCTGTGGCACTTTGGACACTGACTTTATCTTGTATGTGATCCAACCAAGAATTGTTTAGTGATAGAAGTATTGAAATGGTAATCGCATGCTTTGTATATCTGGTGCCCTATTGGTAAATTGTGTTAAGTGAGGAGGCTGGGGCCAAAGAAGTCATCTTGCAGATGAAGCTTTGGCATGATGGAATTATATAGCCATTTCTTTTTTTTCTATAGTAGTAACCAGATGCCATATTTTGGTGACTGGATAGATGGAAATGTTGATGAACAGCTGCCTTACTGGTATGCAACCTAGGTTGGGTTGACAATTTTATAACCAAAGCAGGTCAACAGAGCCTTAAGAAATCAGTTTGGAAAGTATTGGTTCTATGTTCAAGTAGCGTTCAACTTTCTTCACTTTTGTTGCTCTTGCTCTTATTCATGTCTAGTAGATTTTGATGGTATAAAGGGTAAAACTGATGCTATGTCTTTTTATTCAGCACCTAAATCTTTAAGGTTTACATGTTTTGTATGTTTATACTTGGGCTAAGTTATGTCTTAAGAAATAAAAAACGTAAGAACTAAAAATTGAAATATGGAAAATGGAAAAGAAGCTAGCATCACATTAGGGCTCCTAGGAATTCTCAGGTATCACTCCCAAACGAAGATGCATCGCACTTCTAACCAAAGCTGCCTAAAATTCCGATGCACTCATCCCTTCCTGTTCCTAAAGTGGGGGTTACCATCCTGTATGTAGTGGAAGAAAGGAGTGGTCCCAAAGTAGGTGCACACTAAACAGTGCTTAAGGAGGTGCACCTTAGGTGGTGCTAGTTGGCTAGCCAGTTGCTTAATATGGAAATAGATAACTGGTCAACTTGTATAAAATTACAGAACTAACCCTGAAGATCTAAAACATACATAACTGTACCTGACTTGGAAAATTAAATGAAACACAAAAATCTTGATGTTTTTGCTGGTTTCATAAAAAGAGGCACTTTATTTCTTAAGTATTAAAATAATAAGAATTTATTGAGGCAGGGATTTCTCCTGTCTTCCTTTGGGAATATTTGTGGATTGGGGGTGAAACATTTCATTGCCTTTCATTGTCTCTATCATCTATCAAATCTTTCATAGTGCCCTGATGATCTCAAACTTCTTTCTGTCAAGGAAGGACAATTTTTCATAGAATTTCCACTCTGACTCAATGTCTAGATAAGTTTGGAGACATTGTATAAGGTTCTGATGCTCCCACTTCTCATTTAAGTTGGTCTGACAGTTTGACCATTTTGGTTTGAATAAGGGAGCAGTTCAATTAGCAGACGCTTTAAGTTTTATCTTCGTAATTTGTCCCTCTAAGCTTGATCATTCTTGACTCAATGATTATATTACTCCAGTATATCTCATGATTAAATTATATAAGTATTAATTTTATTATTTTTTAAATATTTTATCATAATAGGGACTAGCCCCAGTTCATCATCCGTGCCCACCCAAGTGGCCATAGCACCAGTAGCAGTAGCAGTTGTGGCAGCAGCTGTGATGTTGGTGGGAACGGCAAAACCTGTTGTGGTGGTAGCAGTGCTAATGGTGGTACTGGTGGTCCTAGGGGCATATTTATGGGGTAGCTGCAGGGGTAGTGGTGTTTTTACCAAGAGAGGAATAATGGATTTAGGTTTGAGCTCATATTTAATAAATTATTATGGTCACAATCTGTTTTCATATCTCTTAAGCACAGCTAGTTAATTTATTTGAATAGGAAAGCCCAATCACTCAAAAAAAAAAAAAAACTGTATTCCTGATTTAATGTCCTAATGCTTGAAGAACACATGGAATTTACAATTTACAATGTACAACATATTAATGCAATTGACTTGAGCACGCGGGATTTAAGTTTAGTAATAGTAGGCCATGTAGTGTTGATCTAAGATTTTACTGATAACACAACATAACCACAACATGAAGGTCTTAAGCTATGCATTCAAGGAAATTTATGTACTTGCTTACTTTAGGTTTATGAAGAAGCATTTGAAGCAAATTACTAATCCTTGAAATCTGGTATGTCTTCTCTTTGGTGTGATGCGGCACCATATCCTTTCCATTATCTTCTTTTGCTTCATTTTATGAACTGCCTGATGTGTTGAGTCTTCAATATTTTTGCATGTAATATAGCCTAACCGTAACCTTTCTATGTTTATCGAGGCTACAATCGTACTCATACTCCTCCAATCCTATTTTAAAGATGTCATTACTGGTTATTTTGGTGCATTCCTGCTCTTTCCCACTCTATTTGTAGATCCCACATCATGAATACATGGCACGATGCAGGTAGGGGGAGGAAAGGTACCAAGATGTTAGCTACTGAAACCTAAAGAAGTTATTCTACCTTTTGTCAAGATGAAATATCAGTCACAACACTATTGGAGTTGTTACCACATGTGGATTTTCCACAATGTGACAACCATCAGCATTATGCGTCTTCTGGTTGCTTTCCCATTCAGTTTTAGGCTGTACTTGTATTCGAATTCACGCACAATGTAGTTCCTGGTACTGGAGAACCTAACTTAAGCTTTTGATAAGGTCCTTTCTAGATGATTAATTTTATCTTTTAGGTCTGGGTTTATTAATGCAGAAAAAATGCAAAAAAAAAAGAGAGGAAAATTCTTTGATTTTTGGGAGTTAAGTCCATCATATTGTTAAATTTATTGTGGTCATTTGGCTCTAATTTAGATAACAGGTCTATCTTTTTGTTTAATGAAGAAAACCTTAGGTGTTAAATCTTTAGATCCTTTTTACACAATTAGTTTTATTTTTAGGCTTTAGGTCTATTAATGTAGAGAAATGAAAAAAGGAAATCCTTTGTTAAGGAGCCAAGTCCTAATATTAAATTAATTGTGTTCACGTGGCTCTAATTTAGGCACCAGGTCTGTCTATTTGTTTAATTAGGAAAATATTATATTTTTATTGAACCTTTACATCTGTTTGCAATCTCTTTTTATTGGTTGACTCTTCTACGTGATTGGTTTTAGAACTCTTCTTCTGGATGAAACTTCTTGGTGGCTTTAGTAGGTCTCTGAGGTTTAATCAAAAGAGGAGAAAATAAGCTTTGGTACTGTTTGTGGGTGTTATTCATGCAGGTCTGAACATGCCCTCTGTCATTCCAGATCAATGCCTCCGATCCCATTTTAATTCCAAAATAAACCCTCATTTTAAGCCTTGGCCCACCTGTTTCCATCCTAGAGAAACCTTGCTATTTAAAATGGAGCACTCTTCTAAAATCTGTCTTCTTTATCCATGTTCAAAGAACTATTTTGTTCATAAAATAAGAGAAGGAATAAATAGGATGTTTGGACATTTAATTGCTCGCGTCTGAAAATAAATTTGGAGACTTTAGTTTCTATATGGTACTTGTCACAAAAAAGAAATAGAAAAAGGGGTGATGTTATACTGAAAACCTTTACGGTAATGAGGTTATAATACATCTAAGGTCGGCTCTTGTTTATCCAGAGATGCTTCTTCCTTCCTGCATCTCTCTCTTTCTCCTTTCCAGGCCAACTGTTTATTTGTAGTAGTCTGTTTTTATGGAGCTGAAAACAACTTAACCAGATGCTTTTATCTCCTATACAGTAATGAAGTTGTTTTTCTGTCTCTGTTCTAGATGTGGAGCCACAATACTCTGGTGCAAGGATAGAGGGAGATATTGTCACTTTGGATTTTGTCAAGAAAATGATGGATGACTTCAAGAATCAAAAGTGCTTACACAAACGGTATGATTGACAAGGATGGTTATGAACTTAGTTTTTGCAATATGGCTGATATAATGTTCTCACTTTGACCTTGCTGGAAATGTTCCAGATATGCATTCCAGATGGTTTTACAAACAAGAGAAATTCTGCAAGCTCTGCCTTCTTTGGTTGATATAAATGTTCCCGAGGGCAAGCATTTCACTGTTTGTGGTGATGTACATGGTCAGGTGATGACATTACTTCTGCATTTTCACAACACTATAACTAGCTCGTGCTTATGCAAGAATTTTGGTGGAGATTCTTAGATGCAATTCAGGTCAAACCATAGAGAGCATGCTGTGTGTAACTTCTTGCCTACATGGTAATAAACCATTCTGTGGATAAGTTTAATGGCACAATGAAGCTTTGTCTGAAACTGAAAATTTGCTAAGCCTCGAGCATGGTGGTTTTTTTTTTGGTGGGTGTGGTTAAACAAGAACTTGATTTGGAAGAAATGAATGTTCATTATAAGGTTGGAGATTAGTCGTCCTCTAAAGGAGCCATGGGAGAGAAACTGATTTAAAATAGCAGGGTATTCCAATCCCTCTGGATATCTACTACTAAGGAGGCACCCTAAAGGGGAAAACTACCTCTACTGTGCAATAACTGCATGGATGAGAAGTATTTGCGAATATCCTCTCATTCCTCCTTCCAAATGCACTGAAAGACTGCATGGACAGCACAAAAGCACTAAATCTTGCAATCTATCCCCTCCTCAAAACCACTGAAGATACAAACAACAGTCTTTAAAAGAATCGCCACAAAATGTAAACAGACAATGCCACGTATCCCAGGCCAGTTAGAATTGAAGGAAGAAATGAATTTGAGATTCACAATTTCAATAGCACATAACACAAATATTTGGAGGAAAGGCCTTGGCAGGCTTTCTAGTTTTCTGTCATTCTTTAATAGTAATTTTTTTGTGTTTTGTTGCTGGCAACTAGCATGAATGTCATGTTATTCCAAGCCATCCATCAGTAACTGTCTTTATATTTTTTCTTATTTGTTTATTTATTTCTGTCTGTATAAGGGATTTGTTTTTGTGTCTTTTGTAATGCATGCAGTTCTACGATCTGTTAAACATTTTTGAGCTGAATGGGTTTCCCTCGGAAGAGAATCCATATCTGTTTAATGGTGACTTTGTGGATAGGGGATCATTTTCCTTGGAAGTCATCCTCACATTGTTTGCTTTCAAGTGCATGTGTCCATCAGGTGCACACCCTAATGGCTCTTGGTCCTTTGTCCCATTGTCCTTTTTTTGTTCACCCTTGCTTTAGGTAATTTGACTATCATGGTGTGGTGCATTTACTTATTTCTATTTCTTCAGCTATATATCTTTCTAGAGGAAATCATGAAAGCAAGAGCATGAACAAGATATATGGTTTTGAGGGTGAGGTCAGATCCAAGTTGAGCGAGACATTTGTCGAACTCTTTGCAGAAGTCTTCTGTTGTTTACCTTTGGCTCACGTAATAAATGGGAAGGTGTTTGTGGTACATGGAGGTCTTTTTAGTGTTGATGGGGTGAAACTGTCTGACATTAAAGCCATCGATCGGTTTTGCGAACCTCCAGAGGAAGGTAAGCTGCTCAATTCTTCTATTTTTAATTTTTAAAATTCCTAGTATTATTTACTGTCATTGATTGAGATCCTCCTGTGGTAGAGAAAGTTAAGGTGCTTCATATTACTGCACCTTTTGTTCTCCAATGAAGGTAGTGCTTGAAGAATGCATGTTGTAGCAAAGTACATTAGAAGATCTATTCTTTCTGTAGTCTTAGGATTTATGCATGAATAGGTGGACCTTGAGACATTATAATGAAATTGTATGCACGTATAAAGTTAGATAATTGAAGCTTTTGAAATGTGAAATCATTAGCTCTCATAGTATATTCTCTCCTTTTCCCCCCATTGTCATCAGGATTGATGTGTGAATTGCTATGGAGTGATCCACAGCCATTCCCTGGAAGAGGTCCTAGCAAGCGGGGTGTAGGGCTTTCTTTTGGTAAAGATGTGACACAGAGATTTTTGCAGGACAATAACCTAGGTAGATTATCTTGCAGCGGTAATGCTTCCATTGCTTTTATACTTGGTCAGTTCTCACATGCTTCTCAAATGAACAGATTTAGTTGTGCGGTCTCATGAAGTAAAGGATGAAGGATATGAGATCGAGCATGATGGTAAATTGATCACTGTATTTTCTGCTCCAAATTATTGTGATCAGGTAATAAACCATGATTAATCTTTCTAATGTGGCAGGACTTTGTTTTTAGTTTTAGCATGTGAGCTTTGAGCTTCAGATGATACCGCATTTTATGCTTCAAATAGGGAACTATGGCGGCTTCTCTCTTCTCAATTTGGCTTATTGTCTTTGTGCCTTGTCTGGTGAATTGTGTTGGTAACTTGTGTGGTCTACTTATAAAATACAAAATTCAATTACTTTTCATCTGAATTTTTTACTAGCAAAAGAAGAAAAGACTAAATTTGTTCTAAAAAGCAGAGGTTGATCTTGATCTTGTTCACTTCAAAAGAAGATATTCCATAGCTGGTGCATGAAGCTCAACATGTAAACATGTATAGCTAGTAGTAGTAGTCGTGAACTTTTATCAGCAACAACTACATAATAGGGATTGTTTGTGTCACTTTTTCAACAGGTTTTATCATAAAATATGCTTTTGTATGCTGTGACTTGATGATACAAGCTTTAGCAGTGTAGCTAAATACTGTTTCTGGTTAATTTTAAGCATGAGCATACGTAGACTGATGTTATGTTTTGAGAATTTCCTGTATGTTTTGCAGATGGGTAACAAGGGTGCTTTTATTCGATTTGAAGCCCCTGATTTGAAGCCAAATATTGTTACATTCTCAGCAGTGGTCAGTAGCACATGCTCTTATTGTTTTCTCTTAACAAATCCTTTTGCCATTTCATTTTCTTTCTGGGGAAAAAAGGAGTGGTAGCCATGGCAGTTGGGTTGGAGCAGAAGTGACGGGGGCATATTGCTCCCTTGCATTTGAATTTCATTGATCCTGTAGTGATGCTGCCACATTGATGATGTTCTTTTGTGCTTTTAATATGCAGCCTCACCCTAATGTCAAGCCTATGGCATATGCAAACAACTTCCTGCGAATGTTCTCATAATTTACGCACCTGTCGGGGATGGTCATTCTTATACTTTATCTGCCTCATGGTGTCTCTGCTGCCAAAGTGCTAGTTGTCTCATATGGTAGCTGGAGAGGAGCCCGTACATGTTGACAAATTCTGCTTTTAAGTTGTGATATTCTTTTAAATGACACCTTTTCCTTGCCCTCTCCTTTTCCTGCTCTTCATCTGTAAGAATTCTCAGCGTGTGGTCTCCTTTCAATTTTTTTTTTCCAGGCCAGTTATAGGTGAAACAAGTACTGGCATGGATGTTGGTGCCATTGTAAAACGTATGACCTCCTTCGTATATTGTTTTCATTTTTCAATCGTAAGGTGAGTTTTGTCCAGCATGGCGATTCGTCAGTGCAAAAATTGAATAAAGTTGCAGTCACAGATAAATGTACCAGCTGTAGTGTGACTCAAGTGCATGCCTTTTGGAGCTCAGATTCTGATTATGAACCTCCGGTGACTAGGGAGAACGCTGCCAGTACTTCCGATTATCTGCTGTGCACGTATATATATCGGCTCCTGGTACGCGAGCATGCATGTGCACCTGGTGTGTTCTATGATCGAAGTGAAACGCTGGTGCAATGAAATGGTGATGGGCTGGTAACGTGCTTCCAGCCGTTAGATCTTAACTTTAACGTTGACTAGCGTTGATTCGGTTATTTTAAAAACCAAATTATTTTTTACTGGTAAGCCTGAAGCAAAGTTACCTTTCATTTTCCTGCGTCATGTGCAACTGCAATCAAAACCTTGATCGATTGATGGTGGATTGTTGGTAAAGGAATTCCTTCTTTATCTATCGTTTTGATGATGAGTGATACAGCGGAAACAGCCAGTTTTCCCTCGGATTCCACGGTTCGAAGGTGATTAATTCGCTTGCAAATTGGTGACTTGTTCGAGGATCTATCATTTTTTTAGTCGGTGAGTAAACTAGTCTCAGTTCTGTTGTGTTGCAGGTCAAATAAAAAAATAAAATTGGAGGCAAATATGACTTAATTAACTTTGTTGGTCTAAAAGTAATCCGACAAATCAATAAAAAAAATATGACAATAAAATTTTTTAAAAAATAAAATTGACAGAAAAAAATTATGATCTAATTTTTTATCTAGCTCGGATTTAAAATTAAATTTATAAGAGTTTTTTTGATGTGACCTAATCGATCATGCTAGTTTAAAGATTAATGCTAGTTTAAAGATTATTTTACTAACTGATAAAAAAAAAATCTAAAGAAGAAATTGAAATTGAAAAAAAAATGATATTGACATAAAACAAATCTCATGACCTGAATCCTTGCTTTAACTTGAGTTTAAAATTAAACTGTGTGGAAGTTGTTTTGACTTGATCCAATCTATAACCAATTCAAAGACAATTTGGATGGTTGTTGAAAAAAATAATGAAATTAAAAAAAAATGAATTAAAAAAGAAAACAAAAAAAAGCTTCGTTGTTCAAATAAGAAAATTATAGCTTACACTAGTTTTTTTTATATCTATTACCGCGGGCTAGGTCTTTTTTTTTCAACCTTAAAAAAAATATAGACACTAGGAAGCAAAAAAATTGATGTATATCAGCTAACACACTTTTAAAATATTTAAATGATGATATATTATATGATATATTATTTTTTTAAAAGAAAAATATTTACTCGGCGGCATATTAAATCGACTTGGGCTAATCATAGTTAACTTGTGAAACCAACAATCTGGGGTATGAAATTGTTATAAAACCATGTAACTCATATTCAAACAAATCATAAAAGCTTACTTAAAATGAACCCAATATTGAAGACTAGAAATAGAAAAAAATTAAATTTAAAAACAAATATCAAAAAAAGGAATCGAGTAAACCTATATTAATGGTTAAGTAAGGCCATGAGCCGAGCCAAATTTCTCCAAACATCAGAAGAAAAACTTTAAGGCAACTTTAGAATTTCTAAATAAGTAAAAAAAAAAAAAAACGAGACTCGGGTTATGGAGTTCATTGTGTTTAATGAGTTTGGTTTTAATAATATAAAAAAGGAAAACCTAGTTTAATATATATAAAAGCAAACCTGACAAATTTCTCAAACTCAAATTAATTTTTTAAAATCACAACCTGTAAAATCTCAAATCCCTTGGTTCAATCAAGAAGCTCAATCCCCAACCAACTTAATGTTAAAGGATAAAATTAAAAAAATATATCAATATAAAAAATTTGTTTAAAAAAAATAACAATAAAAAAAAAATAAAGATCGAATATGAAAGATGAAAGAAAAATAGAGAATGAAATTAAAAATAAATTTCAAATTGAAATAATTTTTTCAAACACAAAAATTACAATTAAGATAACATGAACTAAATCTAAATGGAAAATAAATTGAAGGGCTATTGTGAATCTTTTTAAGTACAACATGTAAATTGAGACAGGGGGGGAGAAAAGAAGAAAAGAGAAAGAAAATCAATCCAAATTGAATGAAATCACCATCCATGTGTCACTCAGGCAAGTAGATCTTATAAAGAAGAATCATAAAACACCAATGAAAGCAATTTTTTGTTGCTATAAGTCGCTGTGTGCGCTGTTTCAACGTGGAGAGGCTTACACGTTAATGTTGGCTACACTGATTGTTTTTAATTATTATTGATATTAATTAAAAGACTAAATTACCCTAAAAACAAATGATTATAATATAAAAATCAATATAAGATTATAAATAAGTCCCTGAAATCAAGCTTTAAAAAAATTAATTTAAAAAGTATTAGAGTAATTACATCGTGTTTTGAAAAGTGAGATTTAAAATAAAAAAACTAGACCCAAGTGTTGTTTTGCTTTTAAAAGTAATCTGGTAATTTAAATGTGCAAAAAAATTGTAAAAAGATAGTGGCAACATCAATCAATTCAAAAATATCTAATTCATAATAATTGAAGAAGAGTAAGTATTAAACTTTTTGAAGGGAAAAACAATAAATTTATTATTTTAATTTATATTAATTGACTTAAACGAATGTTTTAAATTTAAGTTAATTTTTTAAATTTACAATTCATAAAATTATAGAAGTTTAATTAATTTAATATTAAAAAATAATAATAATAATCCTCAACTTAAAAAATTTACGGAAGTAAAAAAACATATTACAATAATAGAATGGTTCATCTAGGCATGACTAGTTCTTTTTACCCCTTAGATCGAGGGAGGGAGGGATGGAGGAGAGAAAAATGTACGTATGAACATCCATTACATTAATAATAGATGAAATAATGAGAATATCAGTTAATATAAATTAAAAAACATATATTTAAACGTACAAACCAAATAAGTACAAACACCAATTATGAAAGGGTGTTTGAAATTAATATTAAACTTGTTTTTTTTAATTAAAATTTATTTTTTTATTTTAAAATAATATTTTTTAATATTTTAAAATCGTTTTGGTTTGACGTGCTAATGATAAAAATAAATTTTAAAAAATAAAAAATTATTATTTTAATATATTTTTAAATAAAAAACATTTTAAAAAATAATTTCAACCATAATTCTAAACACCAATCATAAAATATTTTTATAGTTTTATTTGGTATTATTAAACCTGGTTTATTTTTAAATTGACTCGAAATATAACTTAGAAAGAGTTTTAAACTAGAGTCATCTAGCAAAGCAAATTAATTCATGATTTAATTAACTTAGTTAAATCACGATTTTATTTTTAATTTTTTTAAATAATATTTGATTTTTTTAAAAAATCTTAAAATAATTTTATTTTAAATTAGCTAGGATTAAGAATCCATTACCCGTATCTTCATAGATCGGACAAGGTTTGATAACTCCTCCAGTCTCATCATTGATGATTGATCATGTTGTCCATTGTCTGGACTTGGATGTTTATTATGCGTTCACCAAGATATTTACTTGAATTTTATATTTTCTTAATATGATTTTTTTGACTTTTCTGTTGTCTTTTTGTGTATATGTCTTGCTGTGAGCTTTCTTTTGTTTGTGTCTGTATATATAAAAGGAAAGAAAGAAAGAAAGGTAGTGTTTAGTATTAAAATAATATTTTTTTAATTTTTAAAAATTTATTTTTAATATTAATATATTAAAAAAATTAAAAAATATTTTTCTATAAAAACACAGCGTTGCCGCGAAGAAAAGACACGGGTGTTCATAGGAATAAAAGTTCCACTAAAAAAGAGATATAATTTAAACAGAATTTCCCCACGTGGGGATTCTGGGGGTGTTGCTCTTTTGGTGAAAACTGAAAAGGAAGGTTGAAAAAAAAAAAAAAAAGGTTGTGTAGATAGCCAAAAAAACAGTGTGGCGCTAACAACTGCCTTTTACTTGCGTCCCTGACTCCAAGTATACAAATTAAAAATGCCTTCTTCTTTCTCAGCTCCAATCATCAGAAGCTGAGCTGAGCTGAGCTTCAACAACCCTACCTCTGTCTTTATTTATTATTGATCTCCCTATTATTATCATACTTCTTCTTCAATCATTATATATATATATATTACATTACAGCTCTCAAAACAACTAGAAAAAAGAAAATGTCAAAATCAGACTCTTCCCCGGAAACAGCTCGCAGCCGCTTGGCCGTGCTCACCGCTCATTTAGTTGGAGCAACGACACTCGAGTCGTCGTCGTCGATTAACCGGTCTTGCGTGTCTGCGCAGGTCTCTCCTCCTGGAAACCTCCGGGGCGTTTTGACGGTGATCGATGAGAGGACTGGTAAGAAATACCAGATTCCGGTCTCTCAAGACGGCACCGTCAAAGCCTCTGATTTCAAGAAGGTATATTTTTATATATTTCTTAATTGTTGCTGTTGATGATGATGATGATTTCATTTTCAATTCAATTTTTTGTGCGCGCGCGGTAATTTTGGTGCATGCAGATCTCGACAGGAAAGAATGACAAGGGGCTGAAGCTGTACGATCCAGGATATCTGAATACGGCACCTGTTCGATCGTCGATTTCGTATATAGATGGTGATGAGGGTATCCTTAGATACAGAGGCTACCCTATTGAGGAATTGGCTGAGAGCAGTACCTTTGTGGAAGTGGCCTACCTCGTTAGTTAGTATCCATTTTATTTATTTATTTATTTATGGTTAAGAGGATCTCATCCCTGCCGCTTCATTTTCAGTATATGGGAGTTTGCCGTCTCAAAGTCAGTTAGCAGACTGGGAATTTGCTATTTTGCAACATTCAGCTCTACCTCAGGGTGTTTTGGTGAGACTCTCTCTCTCTCTTTGGTTGCAAATGCTGAGTGATTATTTATTTATTTTGATCAGTTTTTGTATCATTAATTATTATAGTGTGAATAAGTAGTAAACCAGATTAATATATCGATCAAATATGATAAAATCATGCAAATTGAAGCAAATTAGTTGAAGTGGATGAGATTTAATTGAAGTCCATATTTCATCTCATATTATTAAAGATCATGATTACATGTACTTCAATCTTATTCAATTATTTTAAATGGTCGATTAGAAAGCAAATGATAAGAATGCTACTTTTTGCAGTATCATTATTTGAATTCTAGGCGTGGTAATATGACACAGTTCCTTTAGAACTTCGTATGCACATCTATATTTTTCATTAGTGAATCTAAATAGTTCGTAAAATCTTACATTTTTAAAATCTGATTGTTCGATCTATTCTTTTCCTGAATATCTTTTGACACATTTAAAATGCATTGTCAGCAGTGTTGATCATAAGTGTCAAGGATGGACTTTAAACTCATCTATAGCATCAAGAAGTAGAGCTATAATGTTGTTTGCTATAAAAATTAAATGAAGAAATCTTGTTACAGGTTGAGGCGTGATTTCTTGAAAGTTCCTAAATTTGTATTGCAGGATATTATACAGGCGATGCCTCATGATGCACATCCAATGGGTGTGCTAGTCAGTGCACTGAGCACTCTTTCCATCTATCATCCTGATGCCAATCCAGCTCTCAAAGTAAGTTCATCAATAGATTAGCTTCAACAGTTTAGCTTTATGTTTTGGCATGCTGTTTGAGTTGCATATATTGATCTGGCACTCTTGTGTGTTCTATATCTCTCTCTCTTTTTATACCCCTTCCAATGGGCTAAAAAAAGTACTTGCACTTGGTAATGGTAGTAGCTGTTCTGGTTGTCATCTGGTCCTTGAAGCAAATCAAGTTGCATGATTGGCATGTTTCCATCATTCTGCCATGAAGTTTAGTTTTATCATTCATTTCTTATTTTTTTAGCAGAAGTTATGGGCATCAGCATTTTTTGTATTATTCTTAAACGGCTATGCCAATGTGTGTTCTTATTGCAATTTATCTTATTAGGTTCTCATACAATTTTTTATTTCA
Source organism: Populus tomentosa (assembly GCA_018804465.1). Lineage (NCBI taxonomy): Eukaryota > Viridiplantae > Streptophyta > Magnoliopsida > Malpighiales > Salicaceae > Populus > Populus tomentosa. The sequence continues at coordinate 9,433,694 of CM031995.1, forward strand.
TTTGCATTTGGTGCAGGGGCAAGATCTTTACAAGTCAAAACAAGTGAGAGACAAACAGATTGCACGCATTCTTGGAAAGGTTTGCCTAATTCAATTTCCTTTCTTCTTTTGGATCTGGACAAGATGTGGTTTGTGACTACCCATGACTCTGAGTTTTCAACGCTTATTTACATTAATATCTATGTTTGTATATTTTCAGCTTTAATTTGTTCACTCTATTCAAGCAAATATAGATGTTAGCAGCCCTGGTCATAATCTGTCGACTCATGAATGCAAATTGTAATATTTTGCAGGCACCAACCATTGCAGCCGCAGCTTATTTGAGGTTGGCTGGCAGGCCTCCAGTTATACCTTCTAGCAACCTTTCTTATTCAGAGAACTTCCTGTACATGCTAGATTCATTGTATGTTATCTGGCCATCTCTTTTCTTATCGATATCTGATAACCGTTTTATTGCTGTGAAATGCTAATTTGTTCTCATCTATGTAATGGTTATTGCCACATGTTTCGTCCAACACTACTCTTTTGTCATTTTTGTTTACCTTTTCCTTTCATTTCTCTTTTGAAAGCCCTTGCTAAATGCATTCGTTGTAATCTCACCTTCCAGGAAGTATTGTATGCTCAATTTATAAAGCTACAGAACAAGATGTGCATGGTGGCTCATCTTTTTTTTTTTCAAGATTTATTTTCTTTTTTGAGATGTGAATTTTCTTTTTCCTTTTACACAATCAAGACTTCCTTTTTCTGGACTTGCAGGGGCGACCGGTCTTATAAACCTAATCCTCGACTGGCTCAAGTACTAGATATACTTTTCATACTGCATGCAGAACATGAGATGAATTGCTCCACTTCTGCTGCCCGACATCTAGCATCCAGGTACCGTCTTAGCACCAAACAAAAATAAAGCAGCCCTTTGTCTTTTCTCACTTTTGTTCTTCAAAGTTGCAGTGGTGTTGATATATACACTGCTCTTACTGGGGCTGTAATAAACCAGACCCTTGTCTTTTCTCATTTTCCTTGTCTGAATATGCAGTGGTGTCGATGTATACACTGCTCTTGCGGGGGCTGTTGGAGCATTGTATGGTCCTCTTCATGGTGGAGCAAATGAGGTAACCATAATGGCAGATTTTCGCATCCACTATTGTATTCCATTTGTAAAAATGGTAGCCCTACCTGTCTGGTAATTTATTTTGTCCCAGCGCTAAGCCTGTTTCTGCTTCATGGATTCCTATAGGCTGTGCTTAAGATGCTAAGTGAGATTGGAACCGTTGAAAACATTCCAGGTTTCCTTGAGGACGTGAAGAACAGGTGTTTATTTCTCTTATTAAGCGTGTTATATCTTCCACAAAGTTCATAATTTCTCCATGTTTGACATACTTTTATTTCTTTTGAAGTTTAGATTTAACTTCTTGCACATCTCCATTCTCCAGGAAGCGAAAGATGTCAGGTTTTGGACATCGTGTGTATAAAAACTATGATCCTAGAGCAAAGGTCATTAAGAAACTGGCAGAGGAGGTGTTTTCCATTGTTGGCCGGGATCCTCTTATTGAGGTAACTACATTATAGTATTATTATTATTATTATTATTATTTTGGGGTTGGGGGGGGGGGGGGGTGCCTGCAATGCTGGCTGTCAACTCTACACAGTTCTTATACCAGAGTTGATGAATGGCTACCGATCCTGATTCAGTAATAATATCGAAGTTAACTTCATAGTCATTTATTGCTGGGTTATTCTGACAAGCATTATAGCCTGGTATCATTTAAGAAATAACTCTACCAACTATTGAAGAAAATAGTTCTTATGTAATGCTATATGCTTAAACATAAACTATGGAGAAACAAGTTGTGATAAATTATCTCAACTCACCTTTTACAGTTTCGTATTATTCCATAGTTCAGTGTTTTATGGCCTGCCTCTGCCTTATGTTGCTGTGTATTTTGATGAGAGTGTCTGTATGGTCATTTGAGCTGTAATATTTTCTGCCTAGTAAAATATATTAGAGGGAGGGAAAAAACTCCCTTATGTCTTTGCAATAGATTTCTTTAGGTTGGAAAAAAATTATGCGTCGCTTAACCAGGCTTCTAAGATTTCATTTTCCCTTAAATTTTATAAAAAATCCAGATTTATATCCAATGCAGTCAGATTGTGTTGCATTTCCAAGCTCTTATGCATTAGTTTCGTGCTGTTTGCAGGTAGCAGTTGCCTTGGAAAAGGCTGCACTAGCTGATGAATATTTTGTTAAGAGGAAGCTCTATCCAAATGTTGATTTCTACTCTGGGTTAATATATAGGTAGAGATAAGTAGTTATCATTTTTGCACCTTATGGTATAACACATTAAACATAAAGGGAAAAAAAACACCTAGAGGCATGAAAGAACTTGATTTTTCCTCAAGCATAAAATGTGTGTGATACAAAGTCTTGTTAACAGGGCAATGGGATTTCCGACGGAGTTTTTCCCCGTCCTATTTGCAATCCCTCGAATGGCTGGCTATTTAGCCCACTGGCGAGAGTCACTGGATGATCCTGATACAAAGATAATGAGACCACAACAGGTTCCTTCCTAACTCTTTCTTGAATTCGTTTTGTTTAATGGCTTTATGCTTTTCTTGAACCCTAAAATAAGGGGTCTGTTCCGTCACATGGATGGTAGACTTGGTTTTATCAGCACAAGAATTCCATTTTATAGTTCATCTTGACTAGTTGACTGATAAACCACTGCTGAAACTGTAAACTCGAGTCTTGACATTGGCTTCCATGCTATGGTGAAAGTTGTGATTCTAACCGGGTGCTGGGTTTATGTTACTTCTAGATAGGTTGGAAATTGCATCATTCTAATCCAAGACTACCTCTTATTTTCCGTTGGTATGTTTCCTAAACCAAATATAGAAAATGCTGGAGGGCAAATGAAGACAATTGGAAAATCAAAGTTGTGAAAAGGTTATTAAGATGCACTTTTTTAGTAACCTGGAGCACAGGCTCAAAGATTGAAAAGGTTTATTTTTATATTTTAAAAAATATTTTTTACTACACCATGGCTGTGCAATATTTCATCAATTCCAGGTTGTGCATTGGTAATGGATCAGCGTTTTGAGCACATAGGCTGCAGAATGACTCTTACACTGCCATTTCTGAAAAAAATTCACAAGAGCTGGAGGATAAACCATTATTCCTAGATAGGATGCATATTGGTAATATATAGAAGCTTTACATAGCTTCCCTTCAATGAGCTGAATAAGCGCTTCCAAGAAATTGTTTTCTTTTTTCCAGAAGAAAAGGAACGTAAATCTGATTAATTGAAGAACTTAATATTTGTAACTGTTCAAAGCGATCTGTTTGTCAAAACAAAACTAGCGATGGTTATTTTTGAGAGCAAATCTGTTCTGTTCCTTTAGTTATTGTTGCACATTCTTTTTCAATCGGATCTTCACCTTTTTCTAAGAGTCTAGTGCTGTCAGTTTACTGGGTGTGATATTCTTGTCAGTTGGGCATACTATCACCATCACTATTATCAACATGCACTTGATCATCAAATATTCGATGAAAAACACACAATCCAAAGAATTGCATGGCTTCAATCAGTAGCTCAACCAAATACTGAGAACTCTTTTATTTCTATTCTGTTAATTAACTGGGGAGTAGGTTCTCCCAAATCCACTTCTCTTTTTAGCAATCATTTATGTTTCTGGTTGTTGTATTGGAATTCTGGGATGAGTCATTTGCTTGGTTATTCAGGTTTACACCGGGGAATGGCTGCGGCATTATATGCCACTGAAAGAACGGGAGGCATCAAGCAATGCAGATAAGCCCGGTCAAATTTCCGTTTCAAATGCCTCCATGCGACGGCGTGCTGGATCTCGGATCTAGGTCCCCGCTGGATTTATATAATGCAAGGAAAATAGAATAGAAATCAATGACAAGATACTGTCATGTATTAATAATGTGCCTTCCTTCAAGGTCCCTTCAGCCTAAACGCGTGAGTGTGAATTTCGCTTTAGGCGTCAATCAGGTCATCGCACCATCTCTGTTTGTATTTGCAGACAATGTTACATAATCTATATTACATGTTTCACTTGATGCATTCGAATGATCTGTGTTTCCCTTCTTTCTTGTTCTCTCGGATGCAGTTATGTCATTTCTCTTTGCAGTATTTGCTATATAGACAACTCTCTTATTTCACTCAACTCCAAATTTGCTGGAAATGAGAGTCAACCTATTTTCAGGTTATTCCTCAAATTTGTTACCTCTTCTTTTCAAAATAAAATAATAATAACAAGAAGATTGGTGACGTGGAAAAAGCTGGTTGACAAAGGATTTCAAATATAAAAAAATTAAGCTATAATTTTAGATGGAATCGGGAGTTTAATTGTACTTTATTATATCTAAAATTGAAGAGACAATACAAATTCAAGGTCAAATCACATCATTATTGGATGAATCTGTATAAAAATTAAGTAATATAATTAGATTTTTAGTACGTCAATTTGATTTAATCATGGGCTAAATTAAAGTTTAATTATGATTAAAAATTAATTTGGGTCCAATTGAAGAATTTATCTAGGTGTAAGGACTTAATTATACTTTAAATTGGTCAAATTAATTTTATTAGAGGTTTACTTGGTGAAAAATTAAGTTTGGGAGATTAATTTAGGTTTAATTAAGAAGATTGTAATTTTAAGAGATCAAATTTATTTTTTACCAAGTCAATTGATTGAAATTAGAAGTAAAATTACAAGAAAATCAAAGTTTTCATGTTAATTAGGAGTTAAATTGAAGAAATTCACACCCAAAGATCATTTTTCAAAAGGTATCGAACTCTGGGGATCCTGATGAAATTGAAGAAAATTTAAAATTTAATGGTCAATTTGTATAAATTCAAAACCAAGAACTAATATGAAAAGGATGCTAGAATTCGAGGTTGCTATTGAAGTTCGGTAAGGGTAACATTACACAAAATTAAAAGTTTGAAGCTAATCAAGGGTGTAATTGAGAGAAATCACAAATCAAAAGACTAAATTGAACTTTATCAAAACAACATTGTTTTGGTTATTGTTCATCTTTTTTGTTTTTGTTTGAAAATACTGCTCAAAAAGATACTTTTCAGAGACATTTAATGCTTCATCTCTCAATCAAATTTAACAAAACTTGAACGAAAATGATGGTTTGACATTTGACTATATCTCTATATGATCCTTTTACGATTGTGGTGCCGGCCCAAAAAAGCTAACTCAGATAGCCTTTAACTGTCAAATTTGACAGTTCATAATGGTTACTTTGAGTAAACGGTTGGGAACCTTCGGGAATGAATCAAGGGCCAAGATTTGGCACCAAAAGAGGTAAAATATCTTTTTTCCACCTCCTATAAATAGAGGCGGATTCCATGCCTTGAGCATGAAGAAATAAGAGGGCAAAATGAGTTTAAAATAAGTCTCTTTAGCATTTTCAACATTGTTTTTCCTTTTTCCCCATTGTTGCTACTTCATGTAGCCACCAATAGACTAGATCATCTCCCCCGCACCGCTATGATTGATAGCTCCTCCCTAAGCACCATTATGACCCAATGACAACCACCATCTCCAACAACCCCGACAGTTTCTACTTCTTCCTTTCCAACAATGTTAGCCACACCCCCACGTCAGACCTCACAATAGCAACCACCTCATCACCTCCATGCCAGGTAACTTTCATCTCTTCCTCTTCTCTGCCCCCACCCTCTTTTCCCCACATGTACTCCTTTTACATGCAAAACATGAAATAATTCATGTCCTACAACTACTGGCTTCTGCTAGCATATACGAGGTGGGCTAGACACGTTTCGGCCTAGCTTAGATGATACGATCCAGGTAAGGTCAAATTCAGATTTTAACATAAAATGTGCAACTATCCAGTTTTACGGCAATAGTCATAATTCTCAATCATACCATTGGATCAGACTAAAATTTTATGTGGAGTCTCCTGACATGTTGTCCTATATTGGGTTAAAATATCATGTCAATCGGAGTCCGGCAAGGCATCCAAACACGGGTCAACATAGGTTGTACGAGTTTTGTTATTTACTTCTTTTTGACTTATGGACTTCCTATTTAGCTAGGATTCTTTTTCTAAAAGGATATGGTAGCTTATTTTGGAAATCTTTTAATTCTACAAAGATCTTTAATGGGCTGCAACATAGTTTCCAAGTGTGGCAAGAATTCATAAATGTTTTAGAATACTTTTCTTACAAGGATTCCTTATTCATCCTAGCTATAAAAAGGAAAGAAGATTTCAGAATTAATTCCACCTTCAAATTTGATTCTCCTAGCTTATATGAGACTTCTAAAAAAAGCAACAAATATGATTTTATCATATTTAGGATATTAAATTCAGATTTATTTATTTTATTATTATTTTATTTTTAGTTTAGGGTTTATTTATATTATTTGGGTTTAATTGTAAATGGGCATCATATAAGTTCACATAAGGGGTCTATAGGGTTTATTTAAAGTCTAGAGTCAGTATAAATAAAGACATAACCAGACATGTAAGTTAGACAATTCAGATTAATAAAACTTCTTGTTTGCCGCACTTTATGTGTGTGTTGACAAGATAATCTCCTTTCCATGGTTCTCTAAAGAACTGAAAAATAAATTATCGAAGAACAATTATTTTCATGGCGTCATCCTTATATTTCTCGTTCACGAATGAATATTCGTTGGGTGGGGGTCTCTGTTTCCAATAGTGTTGGTGCCTAAGTACAAGTTATTTTTGTGTCACACTCCTATCAAATCTGATTTACTTGGCTTTTCAGGAATTGTTGTCTTTGCGTGTGGGTTGTGTGACCATGTGATCACGAGGTTCGCATCACTAGATGGTTAGGCCGGGTCCAGCCTAGCCCTAAAAAAAGCCAAGTATGTTGGGCTACCAATCAGGTCAACCCGACTCGGCTAGGCCAGGCCTACCTATAAAATAATAATATAATATAATGTAATACTAAAATATTAAAAAAAGAACTTCAAAATTTTTAAAAAATTTTATGGGTCCCGCACATGTTTTCCCAATAATTCTATTTAATATCAGTTGTTGACTTACATTGAAAGATACAAACCTAATATTAAAAAATATCTAGCTTTCTCTGAAACTTTTCTTAAAAAAAAATTCTCAAAAAACAAATTAAATTAGTTCTTTTTTAAAAAAAAATATTTTTTTTCGTACATACAGTCAAATCCTAAAGGTTTTCCAAACATATTTTCATAAAAAAAAAAATTGTATCTTTCTCATGTTTTAAAATGCAAAATGAATATTGTAATCAATTTATGATTATCCATTAGGATTTGACCAAAATATAAAAAAACCCTTCAACAATTATTTTATTTAATTAATATCTGTAGTGTTATGATTTAGTTGTTGGCTTGAATACTTAGAGTATAAAATTACATTGTAAAGTATACTCTTAGGTATTAAAAATACAAAATAAATGTGATGCTAAAATTTAGACCTTAGAACAGTTAGAATCCAACATAATAAAATAGAGACTTCCTCATGAGAAGAGATTTACCTTGAATATGACTTAGAAAAATAATCAAATAACAATTCAACTTACCTTAAGTAAGATGCATAGGGAGTGATGCATCTTTTCCTTATACAATTAGTTTTTTATCTAAACTCTTGTAAACCATAAATTTTCTAGTAACTATAATATTAGGTGGCGACTCCTAAACTTTATAATTATATCTAAACCTTTTTTTCAACACACATACTCTCAGGAAACAAACTCATCATCACTCGACTTGCACACATCCTGCAACAATACTCTTTTTATGAGTGTGTGCTGTGAGTCTAGCAATGCAAGACACGCAACACTTCTATCCTCCTCCTATTTCTTTGCCCTTACTCTTCCTTTCCTATCTCTTTCCTCTTCTTTCCTTTTTACATCTCTTCATACTTTCTTCTTCTTCTTTTTCTATTTTAAGTTATTTCAATCCAAGAAACCCAATGGTGTTGAACATGCCCAATTGTTGGTTGTTTATGATTTTACTATTCATATGTGCTATTTTTACACTAACGACTCTTTTATAAATCAGTTACACATTTTTCTCCCCTCGCTTTTCTCTTCTCCTTTCTTTCTTCCCTTTCTCCACTTTTCCGGCTCCTTTTCTCTTCTCTTCTTCAACTCCAATCGGAACTAATTTAGCATTCTTCGCGAATTAGACCTTCTGCATCGACTCTTTACGTTCTTTTTTAACCGTCATCGGAGTTCATTATCATCGTTTGCCTTCCGGCGCCGTGGGTTAATATATTTCATGGTTAAAATGATGAGCCGGAGTAGCAATCATTATTGTCCAACGTGGAACCGTGCCTTTCCCAATGCCTTTAAAGACAACGAAGAGTTCTCCATAATATAAATTTCCATGCCGTCAACTCCTGTAACACTTACGGATGGTTTGGAAGAATCTTGAAAATTAAAGTTAAAACTACTGAAATTGACTCCAAGCCAGCAAGCATAGATCCGGACAGAGAGTAGACTATAAAGTCTTTTGTCGGGAACTTTTCTGTAAGCAAATCAAGCATCCCAAGTGGATCATTTTAAATTTTAAATTTATAATTAAGATTTTATTTGCGAATATAAATAGTATCAGTTATGCTCGTATATTTTTCGTTCAAAGAGATTGGTCTAAACGACGGCGAAGTGGGGACCAGTAGCATTATTTGAGAACATTTATTAAACTTACTGATTTGTGCTAAAGAAATATAAATTAAATATTTAAATAAAAATCAATAATATTTATTAAAAACATTAAAAAAAACATAGATAACCAAATCGAAAAGGAATATATACCCAGCCCATCAAACCCCACATTAAAAATAGTTGCAAGCTAAAGTAAGATGAGTTTATACCTGCCTCTTGATCCGTAGAAAATGTCCCAAGATCAAGATTTTTTATTATTATTATTGAATCACGTGTTCTAGATCGAGGAAGCAGTCACCCAAATTGAAAAATCAGCATTTCTTTCACCACTAGGTGCCTCCAACCATCTTCGCATCCTATTTCTTCTGTTGAGAGAAAAATATTCTTAAGAAAGTGTTTTAAACAATACACAAGCACATTCAAAAATCGAGTTTTAGGCGCTAACAAATCATACTTTTCAAACAGGAGCTTAGCTGTTCTACGTAACTGCTATGCATAAAATCTCAATAGCAGCTGGTAAGCAAGGACACTATACATTATTGAAACGAGAGGAGAAAAAGAAATTCATGGGAACCATACTGGCATTAATAAAATAAAATGGAGAAAGTACAAAAATTATAATAACGACGTGAATATATATTAACAATTGAGAATACTAATTGTAATTTGTTGGCTAAAATAAATATACAATATTGATAAAACCTACTCCCACCAACCATTATGTCTCTCGCAGGTAAGAGATAGTACAGGGTACAGCGTGGTATCTTCAGCAAATTCGTGTAATGCGCAAGAAATAACCTGTATCGTACTGTAGAGAGGCCAGTGTGAGCAGAGACTGAAGGCAAAACCTTCTTCCCTCTGGTCTCACACCGTGCCATAGGGTGTCTTCAAATGGAATATATGCGAGAACCTGAGCAATTTCCCTCTTCATCCCAGAAATCTGCATTTCCTAATAAACTTGTCTGAAAAATTTACATGTCTATTCCATAAACTTCGTAGCTCAGGGAACCCAACATCAAGCCATGGCTTTGCCGGGCCGCTAAAATGTAAAACCACGGCATCACCTAACATCTTAATATTGTGAGCTTGTGGGGGTCTATAACCTAGTCCACCGGCATGCCATGAAGGATCAATTGGATGTACCTGACCCTCGAATGCAAGCAAGGCTGGCGGATGCACTCCTGGTTGCCATAACTCCATCCCAAAATTGAGGTTCTGTAAACAAGATGGATAATATTAAGATGATAAGGAGAGGAAAGAGATCCTAAACCTTAAGTGAGGATGCAACGTTCTTTTATCATATTCTGACAGAAAAACAAAATCTGGGAAAAAGCAGCATTGCATGAAAGTAATGGGAAGAAAGACTTATGGGAGAGAACAGGTAGTGCAATAAAGAAATAATGGCAAAATTTGCGCTGTACTCTGATTATTTCTATTCCAAATGCTTGAATTCAAATTTTTCTATTAGAGTCTGTTCTTTCAAAAATCAATCAATGGCATAGGCCCTTTATTAAAGGCCTCTTGAGTTTTCAATTTTTTCATCAAATTCTTATTTTGATCCTAGAAAGGGAAGGTGAAAATTGAAAATTTTAAAAATATTGATGGCTATTGATAAAAATGAATATTCATTTTTTGTTTATTCATGAGTTGTTTTTCTTAAGAAGTGTGTGTGTGTGTGGGGGGGGGGGGGGGGGGGGGGGGGGGGGGGGGGTTTGATTTTAATTTTAATTAGAAGTTGTAACCTCAGCCTACACCACCCAACTCCACCATCACTAGTTGCTTTTAACCCACCATCACTACCGTGTTTGGTATAGCATGACAAAAGCAATTGTGCCAAATTTAAGGTAATAGGATTCGAACAGAAAAGTTCTAAAAGATGGAATCAGTTGTAGCTACGCCATGTTTCATCTAAAGCCAGTTTGATGCTGCTATAAATAAAATGACAATGGACAGTCTTGCCATGTCCATCTTGTGAAATAACACAATTTGCTATATAAAATACACTGAATATGAGAAAGTGCACTTACATGTTTCAACCATTTATGATAATTTGTAGTGATTTTGACCCTCCTCCAAGCTTCAAGATCAAAGACATTCACACCATAGAGCCAAACACAACGATCATGGTCAAAATTGGATGAAATTATTGGGTAAGAAAAGTTCAAGTAATCCTTGTACTTTTTTCCTGGGCAGCAGTTGTCTCCACACCATGAATCAACAACTGCGCCGACAACTTTCTTGTTGAGATCCAATTCCCACAAAGATGACATGTCATGTTGTACCACAACATCTTCATCTAAGAATACTATCTTGTTGAGATCTGGAAACAGCTGCATGGTCCATGAAAATCATGGAATAATCATTATTAAATACTTTGTACATTAAAAATGTAGTTCATTCAACCAGAGAAGCAAAACAAGTAATACCTCAGGGATATAAATTCTGAGATGATTCAAAAGGGAGAGGCAGCTAGGGGTTAAAGCCTCCAAACTTCTTCTGTTTACCCCATCATGTTGAAAGTTGGCATTTCTCAAATTGTCATTGTAATGGCTCCAAATTAAGCGATGAATCTCTAACATCTCTTTGACATGGACATTCACCTCATGAGACCAATCATATTGGTGCAACCCCTTAACTTCCACAGCTGCTGATTTAATAGGATTGATTGCAAACCATGCATTCATCGGAATGTAAGTTTTTTTGTCAGTGACTATATGGAAAACCAACTTTTCAGGGTTGGCCGAGTGTTGGACTGTGGAAGAGATGACAACAGAGGCAGCAAGAACATTATCAGTTAGAAGAACAACATGGTGGAAGGATGGATCAGTGAGGCGAGAAACATATTCAGGGGGAGGTAAATGAGATCGGGCCATGGCATTTACAGCATATTCTTCAGCTAGTTTAAGGCAAAGGCAATGCAGGCTCTTTGGAACACCACGTGAAGCTAAATGCCAGTTTATTGATTCTTGCTCTCTAGCAGACTGAACCTTGAGCTCCATCATTGATAGCTGCATATTGAATCAAAAATAAAATGATTTGAATTGTAACATAATTCACACTAGGTGTTACAATAATTGTTTTGATGATAGCTAGATGACTTTATAATGCCATGGAATACTCGCTTAAAATTGTATGTGAGGAAGGGTAGCTTGGTTATAGATGATGTCTTTGCTCCTAGTTTATTGGTTCTGATTAACTTTCATTAGGAAAAAATAGTGAAGCCTAATGAAGAGACAGTCATAATAACAGCTCAAAATAGGAGTGAGGTGCATTTACACTTTGATCATTATTTCATCAGAATGACAGTCCAAACAAAAATGTGATGTACATCATGCATCACCACCCAATCACACATGCATGCAGGTGTAAAACAAACGATCCATACACAGACATTATGATTCGAGCCCCACAGATGTAATATAATTCCAATCCCAGCCCTATGCCATTTAGCTCTTCTACTAAATATTAGAAAATGAGTAAAAGGATGCATGCCACAGAGAGTATGAACTAAATGTTAGAAAATGAGTAAAAGGATGCATGTCGACGTGGGCATTTCAGACCTGCTAGGAGGCAGAAGCGTTTGTGGTCCCATTACATGCCCAGACTTGCCTCCGATAAATAGCAATTTGCTAGTGAAAGATCACTGTCACTCATGAAATATGTAAATACGGTGTACACAAAAATCCACTGTAAATGAAAGGCCTAATCAAAATGAAAAATTTAGGTGACTCAACATTCTTAATCATTACATAGTTAAAGATAAATTTCCCCTCTCTCTCTCTCTCTCTCTCTCTCCAAAGCTATTTGTGCATCAATGGTAGCTCACTGGTATATTGGTCAAGGATGTGAACAAGTTGGTGAAACTGCGCTAATCTTGCAAAATTTGTAATGGTAACTCACAAATCACAGGATTCTACACTCCTTTATCTATAACAGGGCATCATGGACTCATTAGAGCATGAATTGTCTTGGGACTTCGAAGGGCAGTGGTATGATTCCATCTTTGTCGTGGTCAATTGATACTCAAAGATGGCACACTCATGTTGCTAAATTTTCATGCTACTCATGTTGCTAATTTTTTTTAAAGAAGTGGCAAGGATATGTGGTGATCCTTATTCTATGCTTTCTCATAGGGATGTGAAGTTTGTAGCACACATTTGGAGGACATCATGAAGGAAAGCAGGAACTCAATTGAAATACTCCAGAACTTGCCATTCATAAGAAAATGTTAGTCAAAGTTTAGGGAGAATGCTGATTTTTTGGAATCATGTGAAGAGTGGACTTGTTTTCACTTAAAACAATTCTGTGAATAGAACCTTTAAGATGATTCCTTTTGAGGCTTCATTTAAACTCAAACCACAACAAGTACTTGATTTTGTTCTTTTTCCACTTAGGACTCAGGAGTGTGATGATGGAGAGGCTTTTGCAGATCATATAAGGTGCCGAGTTGAGTTTGAAGAAAGAGACATAATTCTTATATACTTGAAGCAAGAAAGGTTCCCTAAAGGCACTTACAATCTGAGATCAAACAAGCTTGGGCCATGTAAGGTGCTAAAGAAAATAAACTACGTTTACGTGATTGAGATTGGATTCACAAATAAGCCTAGTCTTCAATAGTTCTGATTTGTATCCAGTTGATGGTTTTGATGGAGAAGTAGTTGAAACTTGAGAAATATATGACACGGTCGAAGGTTATTGAAGATGTGTTAGATGTGAAAGAGGCCGAGTCACAAAGGTACTTCGATGGTTGAAGAAGAGCCTGACCCCTATAAATGTACAGTGAAGTAGTGAAAATTCTCTCAAGTTTTCATAACTGGGGAGAATGACATAGGAGCTTCATTATAGTTGCTTTATTTTCAGAAATTTTGTTTTATTGTATTAGTTAGTAATCACAACCTAGCAATGTAACTTCTAAAGCATCTGGATGGTTATTAAAAGTTTTGTTTAGTAGTTTAATAGAAAGTTGAGATTAAAATTTTAACTCTGACCCTAATATAGATACACTCTTAGTTACAGTATTGTAATATTATTTTCATCAAATAGACTTCAAAAGCAAAAGGTTTTTTTAAACCCTATGTTATAACACCTAGTTTGAAGGTCATACTTGTTTCTAGCCTTGATTCCAGACATATTGCTGTTTCACTCCCTCAACTATGCCAAAATTGCTTCACAGCCAGGACTCTAGTCCATAGAAAATCTTGTTAGATCAAGCACTCTTGTCAGTTTAGAAACTGGTAAATAAACATGCCTAACACCCCATAAAATGTAGAAAGAATCTTATATTTTTTTTCTTTGAACCTTGAGCTACAAACACGTAGAAATTGCTTTGGTTTTACAAGCAGCTAAAATGTACATTTTAGACAAACATGGGAAAGTCTAAGACCATGAGCAAGGATCCCAGCAAGGACCTAAGAAAAGGTGCCATCAAATTAGGATTGTTAGAAGACATGCAAATTGGTTTACTTGCAACAGAACTGATAAGAGTAGCATACATTGTGATGGCATATGAAACTTCCAGTCATATCACCAAAATAAATCTCATATGTTCATATAATCCATAAGTAAATAACTCTTTTCTTGAGCTCCAAATGTTAATCAAACATCCCTGGATGAAGTGGCAACCAATCAAACTTAGATGTAAGAGCTTTTTGCATCACATTATAAGCTTTTTAATGGATGTCATACTTGTAAGTAAATACTCTCTCAAAGCAACAAAAGTCCTTTCACAAACACCACAAAATATTAACAATGACTTAAAAATTCACCATGTGCCACTTAATCATGTTTCTTTTTATGACAGAAATCCATCTTCTGCTCTCCTCCTCGGCAAGAAAACCAAGATGTATGCGAGTGCATGTGATGTGTGAAAGTGCAAATGTAACATCAGAGGGTCTTGATTGCTGAGTAATGAGCAGCTGATGGTATGAAATGGATGGTACTAGGAACTAAGAAAGAACACAACTTCAATTTATTTAGTTTTAATATGGCTATACAGAAACAGACGGATTACTAATGTAGCAATATGGGTTGTCTTATTTTCTTCACTTGATAAAATAATGGCAGCAAAACAATACATCAAACTGTGGACTCGAAGACTTTTACCAATTTAAAACACCCATCAATACCAAGAACATGACAGTAAAAAATAGTGGCTGAAAGAAATCACAAGAAAAGTAAATGCCACTTGAAGCAGACAAAACTAAACAGAAAATTAGTTAATGTAATTACTACAAATACATTTTTGTGTGAATGCGTACCATGGCCTTGGTCCTGAAAGCAAAGGTCTTTATGTCTTGCTTGTTCGAAGTCATTTCGTTGACAAGCACATTGAATGATTCTGTTGAGCCCTCTCTTCTATAATCACCATCATTAGTGCCATGGCCCTCCTTTGCCTCCATTAAAGCTCTTGTCAGTTCTTCCCTTAGCTTTTTAAATTAGGTTGGTATATATGCATCACCACAACAAGAATCATCACAAAAATGGATATAGAGTAGAATTTGGAATAACATGGAGGAGAATTGCACCACAGCTAATCAAGTGCACTAGAAACTAGAAAACAAGCAACTGGTGGAAGTAAAATACCAATAGTTCCTCAAAATGAATTTGTTCATGAACTGCAGTCTCTGCAACTTTCATACTGTTTATGGTTCTAACTCTCAAACACAAAATACTAAATATATTTATAATAGGACCAAAATAGCATCACCGCATTTCTATTTTAACAAGAAAGTCATTCATTACTCTATCGTCTCAGGTGAACAAAAGGAAATTTGGAAAAAAACTGGGCCCATGGTGGATGATGCGTATTCACAGACTAGAACTAGGGATCCCAGACAAATTGATGATTGAAAAGCTGAAAGATATGAGAGAGGTGCTGCACCAGTTCCTCAGTAAAATGAAATGGCAAGGTGTAAAAATTGCTAGTGCTGAAAAATTCAGAGGACAATAAAAATGAAGAATAGTGTTATTTCTTAAGAAAGTTTCACAAGAATAAGTTTCAAGAATACACCGAGTCATTAGATTAATCGGATTGCATTAGATCTCATATTAAGACCATGATTCGGTAGCTCACATCTTCTTGAAACTCATCTTCTTGTTAAATAGCATTTCTCATTTTTATCCACAATGATCATCCATTTTAGAGGGTTGGCTTGGGATGTGTAATGTCTAATTTTACTTGAATTTCTTGAAGCTGTTTCCTATGTTCTCCCTTAACTGAAATCAGCTCGTCTTCTTTGGAACATGATATACAACGTTAGTTCAATCGTATACTTTAAGAGGAAAGGAAAATGCTATGAACACCCGCTAAACATTAACTTAATATGATTCTTGAAACTTACTCTTGTATAATTTTCTCAGGAAATAGCATTATTTGATAAACATTGCGCCCGTTAATTCATACAAGAACAAAACAACAACAATCAGCACAACATATGCTAACGTGTGCCCTAACCTTGTCGCATTTACTCTTTACACGTGTCTATAGTTAGAGGAACAAAATATTTTCGACTTGGATTTAGTTTAAAGAGTAATTAAAAAGGAAAACAAAATTTTGTTAGCCCTAGTTGCTCCCTTCTTGTCTTGTTTCACCCTAAAAATAAAAATAACAAGTACAGAGAAATTTAAAGAATAGTTTAATGAAAAAATGACATACCAAAGATGCTTCGCTCCCGCCGAGTAGCCTCCATCCTATGCAGTCTGCATAAACAAAAATAAAAATAATGAATAAATTAAAACACACCAAAAAAATAATCGATGAGCTGTATTAGAAGTTTTCACAGAAGGAACGAAGATGAAGCATCGAGTACAACCACGAGAAGCACCAAAAATTAACTATGAAATAAATTAAACAGCAAAAGAAAGAGTAATTAATCACTACTAGTTTAATTTATTTTTATGTATTTACCGAGAGCAGAATTGCAGGCAGAGGCAGATTCAAGAACCAAAAACGCAATTCTAACAAAAAGAAAGGGCAGAACAATCGAAAGCAACAGCACCACCGGCAAAAAGGTCCGGCGAGTAATCCGACGAGTTGCCACCGTGGATCCCTTGGCAGAAGAGTTGGTGGTGCTGATGGTGACTCTCTTGATCCCGGTGGTGGAAATGTAAAACTTCATCTCATTATTTCTGTCTCGTCTCGTGAAATCGATCTGTTAACAGTAGCAGAGCGTGTTCTTTTCTGGTGGAGAGAGAGGGGGTACAAAAGGACAAGAGGGAAGCCGCGGGAAAATGATAGATTGCAATAATTACACTGTCGAGGGGTGAGTTTCGAAGATTTCTGCCTATGGGTTTTGGGTTTAATTACGGATTTGTCTTCGACTTTTTAAAGTTGTAGTTTCATCACCGACAGATGGGAGAATATCCCATAAGCTCACGCACGCACTATTTGCTAATTTACGGCAGAGGTTCAGGCAAAAGGTTTTGCTTTTCCTGAACTAGTGGGCTGCGAAATATTTCCCCCCTCTTGAGTGTAGCGTTGTGGAATTAACTAGCCCGTTTGTATGGCGCGTTATCATGCAGTTATTTTTTTTTATACAAAATGTTAATTTAATTTTTCCAATGATCATAAAAGTTTAAATTGAGAGAACTATAAATTTGGTATCCATTGGTGGTTTTTTATTTGAATAACAGTGGTGAGTTTAGTTATTAAAGTGTTGATGCAATATTATTATTAACAAAAACTAAAAACTAAGAGGGATGGTGTTTTTACTTTAGCAAATTAAAAAATATATATACATATATAGTGTTCAAAGAATACCTAATAATATATTAATAGTTGGTCTTTAAATTCACTTGAAAAAAGAGACAAACACAAAAAAAAAAAAAAAAAAAACTCATGACCTATAAAAAATGATAAGAATATTTCCACCTATGATTTCTCTTTCTCCTAGTTTTTTCTTTCCTTAAAATAAGCTCAGTGAGTAACTAATAAGATGTCATTAAATATTCCCTAAATATCATAAAATTTCTCTAGAACCACAATAACACAACATTAAATACTTTGTTTTTTTCACCTCTAAACTTTTTTGTTTTTAATTTTGCCCTTGTATAACCACATTAATGGACAATCTAAATGAATTTGTTAAGAAATGACAAGAATTAAAAACAGAGGACCATGGTGAAAAAAAAATATAGAAAATGAATGGTGGTTTCAGGATTTGCATGAAAAGTTTTTTTTCATCCTTTTACTTTTTCAAATGATAAATTTTTGGTCACTCTAGATTTTGAAAATTAAATTTTTTATTTTTCTTATGTCTAGGTTTGTGGTTTGAGAAATATTAGAGAGTTTTTAGATTCTAGTGATGGAGAGAGAGAATTATTAGATAACTCTTATTTCATCTATAAAAAAAGTTAATTTTGGTGTTAGTGAGTTTTATTGGATAAAAGAGTTTCATTGTAGTATTTTTTTATCTTCTCATTGATTAAAAAGGTAGATCTAAACTTAAAAAGGTTTTTTTTTTTTATTCAAGTTGATTTTATATTTTTTTACCAATTAAATGCTACTTTTAATAGTGTAAATGGGTGTTTTGAGGTTGCTATAGTTTTTTTTTTTTTTTTTTTTTTTGCTAAAACAATGGTTAAAATAGGTTTGTTTACCTATGGGGGTTGGTTGCACAACTTTTCGACCACCTGTTGTTATAGCTATGAAACTCGGCTTGACTTGACAAGTTGACCTTAAACTCAAGCTACCTAGGGTCTTAATTGGGTTTCAAATCACAAAAACTCAAGTATGCAATTCGTCTAGTCGAACTTAGATAACCTGTCGGGTTAACTCAAAATCTGGGTAAGGCTAAATATATTTTTTTTACAGTTTTTGTTATTTTTTAATAAATCCTAAAAATATAAAATTAATTTATGATTCCCTAGTCTCAAATCTCCTTTTTATAACCTGTATTTATATGATTTTTTTTTTAATTTTTTGATGTAGGATAAATAAACTACATTTCATACCTAACATTTCTTCTTCTTTTTTTATTACTTTATATCTACATGTATTGTTTTAAAACTTTTTTTAAGTGGTAAATTAAAACCTCAAACATAATTCTCTTTCTATTTTCTTAGGTTGACCCATGTGGTCTGGGACCTAATTTCTTGGTTGGGTCGTCCATCAAGCCGAATTTAATAAATATACTTGTGGCAGCTGAAATATGAAATGGTAGGCAATACATCACCTTTTTAAAAATCAAAGGGCAGATGATTATACAAGGAAATCAAAAGCATGCCCGGGTTGCCCATGCCGTGTGCTTTGTCTTTTTTTCTTCTTCTTTTTATTTTATTTTATAAAAAAAATTATCTTTCATAATTTTATCACTTATAAGTGGATTTGTATTGATTTTTCTTGCTGCCTTTTTTCTTTTGCTAATTCTATCATATGATATTTTGTTAATTATTAATTAGGTAATATAATTTGTTTTTGTTTGATATTTGTAGGTTTTTATTGTGATCTCAAACAATAATTAACAAAATATCATAATTTGTTTCTTCTTCTTCTTTTTATTTTATTTTATAAAAAAAATTATCTTTCCAATTTTATCACTTATAAGTGGATTTGTATTGATTTTTCTTGCTGCCTTTTTTCTTTTGCTAATTCTATCATATGATATTTTGTTAATTATTAATTAGGTAACATAATTTGTTTTTGTTTGATATTTGTAGGTTTATTGTGATCTCAAACAAATACCCCAATATTTTGTTGGTTTTTAATTTTATAATAGTTTATTTTTTATTATATAATTAAATAAAAAATTGTTGAACCCGATTATATTCATGTATTGAATCACATGTTTTGCTATTTAACTTTAATTGATTAGGAATTAGACTTCATAATTTGTTTCGATTTATTTTCTATTAAGTTATTAAAGTCACAAACAAATATTCATGCATTGAGTTAATGCTTGATTTTACATGAAATTATTTTGTTACCATGTGATTGAATAAAAAATAGTCTATGTAATTTTTAAATACGGTTGTGGCCATGACTAAGGTCGCGGATTCGATAGGTTAGATTGTGAAATATGGATTGATCCAATAAGTTACTGTCTTGATTTTTTTAAAAAATTATATCATTTTGAAAATTATATTTAAGCTCAAACTAGGTTTTTGCAAGTCGTCCAACTTGCTTTAAAACCTATCAAGTTGATTGTGTCATATTAAATCAACTTGTAAATAATTTGATTTTAAATACAGGGTAGGCACGAGAATAGGTCGGGAGGTTTCAAGATTTGATCCACTAGTTGCTACAAAAGGTTCCTTGCAATCCGGATATTATTTTCTGAGTTAAAAAAAATTGTTGTTGTTCATAATAAAACACGAGTCATTTATCTAGTCTTATTTACCGTGTAAATTTTAAACTAAGTTTGAAAAAAAGAGAAAAGAAGACATGTATTTGGTACTTGAAATTTTTATTTTTATCTGATTATTTCAACTCTAATTTTATGAGGTTATTATTTTTTTAAAATTATTTGTGATGAATGTCAAAAAATGTTGAGATTGATATAATCTCAATTGCATAAAAAAAAGTATAAAGAGGAAGAAAATAAAAGAGCAGGTTAAATAAAAAAAATGAGTTGATATTTTAAAAAATAATACTTGACACAAAATAAAGCAAAACATTTGTAAAATATTAGTTGGCGATAGGGGAGAAGCAGTAATTACTTGAGATTATTTTAATTTAAAAAAAAAAGGTTTTCAGAGTCAACAAATTTCCTAAAATGCCGAGGAAGTGTTTGAAATTTTAAATCCAGTTAAAAATTAAAAAAAATCATAATTGTTAATAATCCTTTGTCTTCCAAATCCAATGCACATTGTCATCGTGGCCTTAAGATCGATGCCCAGCCGAGCGGATTGCAAATTTTTGTTTTATCAACTTTTTAATTATTTTTTACGAGTTAAGATTAAATTTCTCTCCATTTAAATCAAATACACATTATACATATTTGGATTGATGCTTTGATGATAAATAATTTTTCTTATCGTGTTTCTTAAAATTCGAATACCAAGTCATAGTAGGAACAAAATGTTTTTAGTTATAATAATATGACATGCGCTTTATATATATATATATATATATTTAAGTATTTTAATATGTTTTTGAATATATAAAAAATTAAAATAATTATACATTCATTTAATTAAATAGATTGATATTTAATAAAAAAACTAAAATTAAAATATTTGATCTCACAAAATATTTAATGTGAAAAGAAAATAAAAAAATACATGAAGATTAATTCCTAAAAAATTAAATGTTAAAGGTTAAGATTGAAAAAAAATAATAAAAAAGAACAAAATCAACTTATTTTAACCTTTAAGATCTATGACCATCGTGCCGAGACTGACCGCATAGAAAACAGACTAAAAAAAATAACAAAGCAAAATTCTCAATAAAAAAAATGTTAAGTAATGAAATTGAAAAAAATAATTAATTAAAAAATAACTTGAATTAACTTCGTAACCCGACAACCATAAGTACAAGATTGAGACAACCCCACATAAAGAAAAATGAAAAAAAAACATGAATATTAATTTAAAAAAATAAAATAAAATCAAATGCTTAATGACAAAATTAAAAATAAATCAATTTTATTGAAGAGCCTAAAAAAGACCAAAGTGAACCTATATCAACCTTCAAAACTCATGATCTTTGTAATGAGGTCGAGATCAACCTCGCATAAAGAAAAAATAAGAAGCAAAATTACCAATTAAAAAAATCCAGAGATGAAATTAAAAAAATATAATAAAAAAGATTTCAAACAAAATAAACAACAATGAAAGGAATGATGATTACATTTAACATAAAAATAAATCGAAATCAAATGTTGTGGATAAAATTGAAAATAAAATTTATTTTGCAAAAGGATAAAAAAGAAAAGAAAATGAATGAGAACTAAATTTAATATAAAAATCATATTATACCAAATAATTTAGGATAAAATTGAAGAAAAACATTAAATTAAAATTAAAATAAAATATAAATCAAATAGCAATAAAAAAAGAACTAGATTTGATATAAAAAATAAATGATAAAATACCATTATACTTTGACAATGAGAAGTGAAAAAATAAATAAAAAAATAAAAAAGCTCATTAAAGCTCAATCATGACCTTGTTATTCATCGCGCGCCATACCACCAGAGAAAGGATGTTGGTGTGTTTTTAAAGCCACCATGAAAGGAGGAGTTTCACAGCAGGACTTTGTTGCACGCATTGCTAAGAGACACGGATGGAGTCTACTATTCGTGCGTGACATGTGCCAACAATTTTTTGTTTATAATATTTATATATGTAAAATGACTAAAACTGCCCTTTACACAACATCAATTTAACTAAAAAACCAAAACTAAAAGATTAAAAAACCCTTGTAAGGAAGTTCATTTAAATAATTTTGCTACGCATAAAAAAAATATAAAAAACTACATTACCCCCTGTAGAACTCGTTAGTATCACACAAAAACATATCAAAAGTAAAAAGAACGAAAAGCCTCTACAAGGAAACTCTAAAACTCTAAAATCCTAGCGTGCGTAAACGAAGGAAAGGTCTACAATGCCCCCACACGTCAATTCATTTTCTTTTCCTAAGTTATTTTAGTTGATTATTATTAGGTGTTTTTTACTTGAAAAAATATTAAAAAATATTTTTTTTTAATTTTAACATATCAAAATGATTAGCAAATACTAAAAAAAATATATTAATTAATTTTTTAAAAAATTATTTTAAAATTATTTTTAAAATATAAAAACAAATGCCTTATATTTTTCCTACCCAACGTAAAAAGAACATTGAATCTGAAAATAACTACTGTGTCCCTATAAAAAAACCATTTTACTCCTGTATAGTGAGTTAATTTGATGATTTCTCCGAGGTTAAATTGAAATTTTCACTTTGCATTGCTACACACCATTTACATTTTGTTAATAATTCTCACAATACTCACAAGCTAAACTATAAATATGTTTTTAGTAACTGATGTGTGATATTTTTATAAAAATATTTTTTAATTAAAAATATATTCAAATAATTTTTAATTTTTTTTAATGTTAACATACTAAAATAATAAAAAATAACTAAAAACATATTAATTTAATAATTTTTAAAATAAAAAATAATTTTTAAAACATTTTTTAAAATAGCTGAACCGTAATAACAACACACCCCACCCCATGAAAGGTCTGCTGGTTCCAAAATGAAACGAAGAAAAAAAGAAAAAGAAAAAAAAGAGAGGATATTTCGAGTTTTCGAAGCTGCTCTCAAACCACAGTCCTGTTACAGTTACATCAAAAACCAGGAACAAAAAGGCCAAAAAAAAAAAAAAATAATAATAAAAAATCATCTGAGCGTCCAAACCCATCCATAAATGAGACCCAAGCAAACCCCTGTAAGATAAATCACAGGGAAAAAAGAATGGCAATGACAATGGCAATTGTAAGCTACGTATCAGCAAACTCAACGATAACGCCCCCCTCTCAAGACTCCTCCTCCTCCTCCTCCTCCTCCTCAACTCCTTCACCAAGACAAACCAAAGTGATACTTCCCAAAAAGAAGCCAGTAAAATGGTCGACAGGGATTGCTCCTGGGGAGTACGGTGGTCCACCTACTACCACAAAGCTCCGCAAGTACTGGGGAGGCGAAGATGAAGACCCTTTAACCTCTGATGATTTTATTTGGAACAAAGACTTCATGCCTCGCATGAAAAGACTTCTTCATAATGATCCTGTCGACCCTTTTCTTCAGACCTCTCCTGCTAAGGTCTCCTTTTTAACTTCTCCTCTCATGTTATTTTTGTAGAATTATTTTCTATGTTTTTAGACTTGTTAATTAGCTTAATTTCCAATTGGGAATTTAAATTGTTGAAACAGGAAGAGTCCTCTGGATTTCTGAGTTTAAATAGAGTCATGAATCTGGATAGGTAAGTCTTCCATTACTCGTAAAGCTAATGATTTCAATTTTGGACATACTAAACTTTGAATTGTGTGCATATCTTCAGTGTGGAAGTCGATTTGAGTAAAGAGCTCGCACAACGTCCAAAGCCCGTGATAGAACAACCAGTCGAGGCTACAACTAAAGTAAGATGATGATTGGTTCTGTTCTTGGGGAAGTTCTGAATTTACCTCCTTTCTCACTTCTTGTTCTGGAATGTAATGATTCCCAGGTCCGCAGTGGTTCGTCACCAAAATGGAGGATGGCACCGACACGCCGTGAGCAGGACAAGTGGGATAAAGCGACTAAGGCTGCAACCAGCGGCAGTGTATGTTATGTACATAACCTCAGTTAACTTATTTTGGTGCTTTTGTTGCTTTAGGATCCTCTGTCGGAGGTTTCTGCTATTACTTTCTCGGTAACTGTTTTTCCTTGTGATCAATTTGACTTCTTTAAAAAAGGAATTAGAATATAAATTCTTCCTTAATGTATATGTTACCGGGAAAACACTCTTTTAAGAAAAAAAGTTTCTTAAAATCAAATCCCTGGAGAGGTGCGCAACAAGACCTTGCACACTGAGCTTGTGGTAAGCTAGCCTTAGACCACTAAAGATCAAAATAGGATTTTGGACAAAAAACTAGAAAAATAAAACGACTTGAAAGAAATAATCTGAATGTGAAGTGCAGATAAATCAAGAGAAATTTGCATTATATGGGTGTGAACAAACAATACAATGATGGAAGGGGCTCTTTTTACAGGCATCAATGCATAAGGGCCTTGAAAACAAATCATTTTAGAACTCTTATCTCTTATTTGACTGAATTGGTTTGAAATCTTTTGAGTGTAAACAATATTCAATTTATTTAATATCGTTTTGAAGGATACCTTTGTGGTTTTGTGGTTTTATCTACCTATGGATGGCAGGATGTGATGTTTCGGGAATTGAGGCGGCCTCAAGGGGATCCAGAAGTGTTGGCTGCTCAATCAAGGGAACAGTATTTTAAGGTACCCTTTTGTAGCATCTGGGTCCGTGGCAATTTTGTCTTAAATGATGCTTACAGTTACATTTTAAATTCAAATTACGATCATTTTCTTTGGTGCTTCTGATGATGGAAATTCCTTTTTTGTTGTCCCTATTTTTTGAGCAGTTGAAGAAGAATTTACAGATTCTGACATTGGGCATAGGCAGTGTTGGTTTAGTCTCAACTTATGTCTCTTATTCACCTGAAATCGCTGCTAGGTACGCTAATGTGGGCAACAGCATGACCTTATCTATGAAAATCTGGTTTCTATGTCTGATTGATTGGTTGTTGACCATTGCAAGTGAAATTGATCTGTTTCTTTTTGCTTGCTCTTTATTTGTGTCCTTCCTCATTTAATCATATATTAATATTCACGTGTTGCTTTTAGAAATTTACTACTCTTTTGCATACACATGATAAGGCATTATGTTTATGAAGTAGGACAACTTTAGATTTGTGTCTGACAAAATACTCCTTGTGAGCTAAGGCTTGGTGTATGTGAAACTTGGGTAGATTAGGAACTTGTTTAAAGGAAAACGGAATGTCACTACAGCTATAAATAATTCCCAGTGTACTGCAGCAAAGTGAAAAGCTAAGATAACTAAATACCATTAATACTTCTATATAAGTTGAATTCCTAAATAAACCAGGTTTACGAGAAATCACAAAATCTAAAATTATATTAAAATAATTTATAATTTTCTTCTTTCTTGGCTGCATCAGTATATATTTGTATGCATTTGAGATTGTGCATTTAATTGCAGTTGCCTGTACATATCAGAACATTGAGACTTGTAATTTAAATTGAATTGTTCTTTTAGTAGATGAATCATGACAGTCTGCATTCTTGCATGGATTTTTGAAATGTTCCATTTGTGTTGCATTCCTGGGTTTAAATAGTTAATGCATTGCTGTATTAATAGAGATCCTTAACTGTAGTTTCTTGTTTCACCAACGGGTAACACTTGACAGTGCACTCTTTTAATTTTTGACGAGCTTGCCTTGCAGTTTTGCTATTTAAAAATATTTATTCACTCTTTGGATGATAGTTTAAAATTCATAGTTTTCTTATACTTACAGCTTTGGTGCTGGGTTTATTGGATCTTTGGTGTATATTCGTATGCTTGGGAATAGTGTGGATTCTCTGGCTGATGGAGCAAAGGGACTTGTCAAGTATGTAAACTATCCTCTGAACATATATGTTTGTTGTCTTTAACTAATGACTACATTTTATGGACATTGCATTATACTAGCTTGATTGATACTACACTTGCTGACCCCCACCTGTTTCCTTACTACTTTACTATATTTAATTGTATGGTTACAGGTGTAACATTGTGTGCTGTTACCAGCACTAAATTAACATATTAAAGGGCTAACAGTTTGGCTTGCTTTACAATTGTTGTTCGTAGCGTATTATGGTGAGGGTTCAAAACTAGAAAGTGTTTGTTTGGTTGAAATTCAATAAGGGAAAGAAGACTATCTAAGTGCTTGTTTGGCACTGTAATAGTGTCTGCTTTTCAAATTATTTTTGTCTGCTGCTGCTTCTGATCACCAAATTCTTTTTCTGCAACTTAAACTCATTTGAAGCTCCTTTTTTTTAACTACCTAAATACTAATGCAGACTATCTAAGTGCCCATTTCTTCTGCTTTTCAAATTATTTTCATTTGAAAAATCATTAAATTGATGCTTTTTGGGTGCTTTTCGATGGTTTTGATGTGTTAGTGTCAAAAATATTTTTTTTTTGAATAAATATCATTTTGATGCATTTTCAATTGAAAAACGCTATGCACCACATTACCAAATACATGCTTAATCTTCAACCTTTCATGAACATCAGGAGATTGTCTGCCACCTGCTGTACATTATGTTTTCGATAACATTTTGGTTAACAAGAGGGCTCAGAACCATATGAAAGCATTGTTTTCTTTTGGCAGGGGAGCAGCTGCACAGCCGAGGTTGCTTGTTCCTGTTTTATTGGTCATGATCTATAATCGGTGGAATGGGTAAGTACTTGTGGCCTGCTATGCTGGTACACTGCTCATCTGCTACCTTGAAGGGTTCTTTTGCTGAAACCAATCTCATTTTGCACATTTTTTCTTCGAATAAGCTGCAGCATCTTACTTTTTTTTTTTATTCTAATTGTTGTATAAAAGTAAATCTGTATCCCTTTCAGATGCGGGACTTGGCTGTTATCTCTGATATATTTGCTACAAATTTCATATCTTGAAACTACCAAAGCAAAAACTATCAACCCCTAAAATATCAGAGATGTGATATCTGTAAAGGAAAGCAGTTATATCTGAGGATCCAAATCATTCCATCGCTTAAATTTTTGTCTTCTTCTAACCCACTGGTGAATGGAAGGATCCTCTAGCCAAAACTTTGATTGAAAATTGTTTTTTGATATGATGTTATTTACTGTTGTGTCTCATTATGTGTTGGCGGACATCTAAAACCTTCATAAGATACTATATGATTTTCCATATCATTACTTCAACTGACATCAGTCCTTGTCTAGTACAGCTCTTTATAACAATTTTGTTCACCTATTAATAAAATAATGGAAATTAGATTTGCATGGATTTCGTAAGTATATTCTTGGTGAATGAACCTATTGACAGTGCTCTATTTGAACACAGGATTCTTGTTCCAGACTATGGATTTATGCACTTAGAATTGATACCAGTGTTGGTGGGATTTTTCTCCTATAAGATTGCTACTTTTGTTCAAGCTATTGATGAAGCACTTGCTCCACTAGTGAAAAAGACACGAGTCTAGGATGAATGCTCAATATGCCAAGGGGATGCACAGTTAACACTTGAGAAATCGGAGAGGTATTTTAATTAATTTTTACAGCTTACACATGCATTTTTGGCCTTCGATCATTTGCTAACCATTCTGTTAGTCGATGATAATATATTTTTGTCCGTGTTTACAGGTGATGGTTTCATAAATTGGTTGGGGAGCGCCAAGGGAGAGACTTTTTCCTTAATTTTTTACTTGTTCAGAGAAATGAAAGGAAACTTAAGCTGGTAGTGTAAGTATGGGAGTAAGTTACTCGTATTGTTTCCCCTTTCAAATCAATGGCATTGGCGAGAGCTTTTTTCCATCTCAATCAGAACAAGCTGTACTTTCTACATTTTGTCTGAAGAAAACTGTAATCACGAATTAGTGAATCGAACCAAGGAATATATTATTCTAAAATTAAGGGTTGTGATACATCACGAAGACGAAGCCTCTGCTTCAAGTATGGGTCTCCTTCGAGAAAGGTCCTTATGCTCGGCAATCTGCAAGCACAGAAAACATAATGGAATTTATTCACAGATGGATCGAAGCCGTGTCTTAAACTTTTATAAGCCAATAAATGTGGCAATAGGCACTCTAAAAACAAAACAGGTTTGGATCTAGAAATGTTCCGAAGGGGGACGAAAGCAATGGGTTTCGAATGGTTTGTTCTCTCAGGAACGGCATATCCCCATACCCGGAGGAGGAGGAGGGGGAGGTTGGTTTCTTTGTAGTTTGCTCTCAAGCAGGCCGCAGTTATTCTGACACCAGGGGCTTGTCATACAAATCAGCCAACCCTGGATCTCCCATGGCAAATGCCATCTCCACAAGTCAATTGTCAATCTGAAGAAAAGCCACTGATTGTATATCTCCTGGATCATGTGGAGATTTTTTTATGTCCTGAATTGCATGCTTAAATGCTGCTCCAAAGCCAAGCCAAACTGGTAGATGGAACCTTGTCTGGGTCCAAGCAAAAGATCCATGGGATTGCTCGGAGTGTCTCAATGCCGCCACTTGGCTTCCGTGTTGATGGTCGCCTGCCAATTTTCATCCGACCATAGTCCAACTCTGGTGATGCCCGCATTATGGAAATCCCAAACACCAGAAAAATGAAGCGTGTCCATCAGTGTACTGATTACTATACTAAGAGTGAAAATGAAGGATCCACAAACCATTTCAAACCTCAAACACTACACGACTTCGAAATTTGTAGGAGGGATAATGAGAGAGAGCACAAAAAGGTGAGACATTAAATGCTCGGACAAGAGCAAAAAGAGAAGGGATATATATGCAGTTTGGTAATCACATGAATAATTCAAGACATGTTCATTTGATTTTTACTTATTTCAAATTAAGAATGACAGAGAAATAAAGAATAGTTGTTTTAGTCTTTCTTGGTGAATTGTCAGGGCTATTAGAATTTCGTTGTCATGATCAGGTTAAACAACCTTGAAGGATAAATGACAATGGCTGAGTTAGATGCTTACAAAGCGGAGGTATTCAACAAAACGAGGTTCCTGGAAGACTATGGATCGGTGTTCTTTCGTTGCTATAATTTCCATCTCATCCATGAGAGCACGCCATTCTGACTCAGGTGAGATTGGGGGATGCATTCCGTGCTCAAGTGCGGTAGCTGTAAAACTCTAGAGTGTTCTGAAACACAAGTGCTCCTCCCCGGAAGACTTTTCAACTCGCCTTTAACAGCCAAACAATCTCAGACGCCCTAACATGGAGAAACAATGCTAATGGGCAATTTTCTACGAATTCCGCCTGTGAAATCATTAAGAAAGAGGACATTCGACATTCATAGTTACTCTCACGTAAAAGTGACTTTCGTTTATTTAAAGGAAAGTCTTCTTTGAAAGAACGGGGCCGTCACCTCTTCTTTTCAGTGGGGCGACCACTCCTATGATCTTGCTCTCATCAAGCCTCCCGATAATTCACATCCGATGAGCTTCTTGTGCTAGATTGGATTTTTTTCTCCTTCTTGCCTGGGAATGGCGCTGTGCCCGGGATCACGAAGAGACGAAGTGATGCACAAATGGTGTCGGGTGGTTGAGTAATACAGCAAGATGGGTAGGCCCTCTTCGTCTTCCAACTGTCCCTCCTCGATCATGGAACATGATTAGCTTAACCCCATATTCCTTTGCCACCTTCACAAGCTCTTCTTGAGCCTCGTACAGCTGCCAAGCAGCAGAGAGACGTCCGGCATCCCTTCCAGAATCTGAGTATCCTGTCATGACTTCTTGCTTTCCCTTGATCTGTTTTCTATACCAATTTATTGAGAAGAGACGAGCCCAGCAGCAGGAGCAGCTTCAAGATCAGCCAGCTTTTCAAACAACGGAAAACCTTAGTGGTTGTTGAACACGACACTCACACTATAACAGCCCAACAGCAAGTACATCAGAAGGGCTTGTGGCCATTGAGATTATATAAGCACCAACATTGTCTGGAGGAAATCCTGCAATGACATGAAAGGTGCCAAGTACGCCAGCAATTTCTTCAGTTTTGGGAAGATCAGGTCCAAAAAGAGGGCGTTTACCATCGAGCACAGTTAAGAACCATTCCTGCCTATCTTCCTCAGACCATTCTCGATAGGATCCAATGCCTAGGTGCTTTGTGATGGCATCTAGAACATCAGTGTGCCTGTCAGATTCCTGCTGGATATCAAGTCTGACAAGTAAGAGCTCGAAGGTAGAACTTGCCATAAGAAATCAAGAAGGCTTCCGTCTGCAATTGGTCAATCACCACAGGCACAGAGTGATCTGTAACAGAGTACAAGAGGCTCGAGAAACTACAGGAATAGAAAACCAATGAGTAAATCGGGATTGTCTTGCTTTTGCAGAATTACAAGGCTTCCAGTTAATAATTGGAAATTTGAGGACTCAGAACAGCCATTCCATGCAAAACACCTTAAGATATAGGTATTTCAACAACTCCCTTAAAAACACTATTCAATAGATCATAGCTATTGAAAAAGGGAGAGGTTGGTGGTACATCATGACGCATAGAAAACCATGAACTTGAGTATAATACAAGTCTAAATCCTAAAACTAAATAAAAAAATATAACCAAAATTGCAAAATCTATAGTTTATTTAGCAAAAATCCCATAAAATCCGAAAATATAGGTTTAAATACCCTATACATCCATAAATAACCAAGAAAACAACCACCTAGAAAAAATAATAAAGCTAAAATCCAAAATTAACAAGGAAAATATAAAATATGGTCCAAAACTATGTAGATAATTTTAAAGAGCATTCAGAGTGGAATTTGACGAATCTGAGCAACGAACGAGTTTCTAGCGCAAGTAGAAGCTCAACTCAAGTTCAATTTTCTATCAGGAATTCACTAGTAATATTTGAGCTATCTGTGTGGACAACTTCTTGAACTCTTTTTATTTGTCAATCTAATCCATAAAATCCTGGACTAATTGTTTCAAGTCACATCATATCTAAAGAAAACACCTGGAAGGATAATTTCATGTCATATCTGAAACTACTGCTCTCTTAAGTAAACAAATCCGTAGAGCAGATCGAATCCTTTGAATTTATGTTGAAATCATTGGAAAGAAAGTGAAGAATTCCGTGTCGATACTACTGATTTCTGAAATCATTTAAAATAATATATTAGATCCTTCTCTATCACATTTTTATGAAAAGATTGACAGGCATGTATCATCTAAAGGATCCCTTATGGCAAGAGTACTGCTGTAAAGTGATACCCATAGCAGATATATTTCCATCTTAAAGCTTCTTTGCCTAAATTTAAGAATATTTTAGGAATAATCTACTAATTTGAATCGGTAAAGGAGGGACCTGCTCAATATCAGTGAAGGTTGAATCCTCAAATGGCTAATAACTGACGACAGCGTTGTACAGCCTGTCCCTTACACTGCCAAGAAGAACACAGTACGGCTCATCTGGAGGGATTTGTTTCCATATTTCTGTTTTCGTAATCCATTTAGAAAAAAAATAGAGAAATTTTGATGAAACAAATTTAAAAAACATCTAATCAAATTTCCTTTTCCACCAAGTAGGAAACTTGAGGTATTTTATGAAATTTTTATCACATTATCATGCCAAGACTATATAAATAGGGAGTTAATGAAATACCCATGTAGCCGTGTTTTGCATATCTCCTTGAAGAGGGATGAAGTTGGTCTGGACGAACACGGAGTTCTTCATTGCAGCGTCACATGACAACTGTAAATGAAATCAGACACGCTCATACGATAGCTTTTGAGGCAGAAACGTGGTGTAAATTGTATATTTTTAAAAACTAAAAATTTTTATTTTAATATATTTTTAAATAAAAACACTTTAAATCATACTGTTATTATAATACTACACACTCTACTGCAAAAGACGTGAGAACCATCCTAAAAGATATTAAAAGAGCGCTTTTCCCCTCTCTCGCTCTCTCTCTTTTAGAATAAATTGCTTTTTAAATTAGATTATTACAATGAAATTTTTAAAAATCAAAAAATTATGCCTCGTTTTTTAAATAAGATTTGAGTTTTTTTATGGTAATATTATTAATTATTTTTTATATATATACATCTAATATGTTCCTTTTTTAAAAAAAAAATTACTCATAAATATTCAATGAAAATGTTTTTTTATGTTAATTTTTTTTATTTTTTTAAAAAATTATTTATTATTTTTCTTTACTGTGGTTTCACAATTATCACGGCATGATTTTGTTTTTGTTTTTTGATTGAAATTTGCTTTGCATACAGCGTTAAGTTCTTATATAGAAAATCATTATTTCAATAAAAAAACATTTTTGCTAGAAAAGAAACATGAATAAAGGAGGAGGATTTTGGCTAAAAAAATGTAGTTTTCTTTTCTCTCATTCATTTTAAATCATATAAAATTTTATGAATATTTTATTTTGATTGTGTTAGGTTTCCATTCAAAAAATCATGCTACTTAAAAAAAACACATATTTTTGTTAAAATAAAAAAAATACTTCAATAAAAAAAATGAAAATTTAAATAAAAGAATATAATTTTTGCAGCTATAATCTAATTTTTTTTAATTCTTAAAAATATTTATTCTAACCAGTGTATTTTTAAATAAAATAGATTTTGAAAATCACCTCAGGATAATATGACATGACTAGGTGGATACAATCTTTTCAAAATTCAACAACTCTTTTTTTCTCTTATAGTCATCACATCCATTTGATTATTATTATTATTGATAATAAACTCAAATTAATCTCCAAAAAACACTACAAAATTTGACAAATAACAATAGAATTACCGATGTAAAATATTCTATCGGTAATGTTCATGAAAATAGCGGTCTCTCTCCCTCACACGGTTGATCCGTCACCAATAACAGCCCCTCACAACAATGCCACCTCCTCCACGCGACAACGACGTCCTTCAAAACACAACCACCATCACCCAACGCTGCCAGCCGAGATTCTTCTTCTATCTTTATCCCTACTGACGGCCACTCAATCCGACACCTTCAACCACTTCCTCTTCTACTTGTGGCAGTAATATCAGTAACCGTATGTGAAGAAAAAGAGAAGATCAATGCAGAATTGTGAAGAAAAAATAATAAAATTAATTGTGTTTGTGTGATTTTTTTTTTTTTTTTTTACAGTACGACACTCACAATTTATATGAAAATAAAAAGAAGAAAAAGCCACTTTAGATTCATAATTTTTTTTCTTCATCAATTAGTGACAACGCGTTAATCCATGCGCCAATAGTTATAATGATGTGTGGGTCCATGCTTTGTTGCATTCCAGCAGCTCTGCTGACCATGGAGATCTTGTTGAGGAGGTGTTCTACAAATTTTGAATGATTTTGTGTTTCTATCATTATGAAATTGTGATAATTGTAAATGTGTGATTGTAGGGGATGTGTAAATTAGTAAAGGAGATTAGTGCATGTGTTTGTAGCATTTTTTTTAGCATATGTTAAATAAATGACTAAAACAAAAGGATAAAAAAAAAATTAAATGTTTTAATCTCACCAAGCATTAAAAAAAAAAAGAGCATAAGAAATGTATCTTTTGCATAATTTTTTTTGTTAAATATTATGTTTAGGATAAAAATAATTGTTTTTGCGTGTGTTTATGCATTATAAAAAATATTATTTGTGTTTTTGATAGTTATATAAAAAATGTGTATTTTTATTTGCATGCATTTTTTTTAAAGCTTGATTACAAGTTTATTAAAACCCATTAAAATCTTGGCCCAAATAAATTAGCCTATTAAACCTACATACCAAAATAATAATAATAATAAAAAACCCATGTTTCATTTTAAAAAAATAAATTATCAATTTACAAGATTTTTCTTACAAATCCAAAGCCTATTTTTGCCACTTTTGGAGTCCAAAACCTAATTCTCATCATCCATATTAGTTCATCAACCATTTTTTTAACAATTTTAATGAAATATTTTTTTAAACGATAAATATTATTTTTTTTATATACATTTTTTTTAAAAGATTGATATCTTTGGATTTTAAAATTAAATATTAGTTACACCTATTTTTAGTAATTTTAACAAAAGACTTGATGTTAACATTCTCGACAAGTCTCTTAGTTTTAAGAATCAAGTTTCAAGTTTGTTTTTTAACATGTCTAAATACCAACGTTAAAATTTTCACAAAATAACTAGAGGTTAAAAAAATAAAAAAACTAAAAATAATTAAGATAATTAAGGGCAATAAAAAAAATAAATTTAGGAAAAAAAATACATAATAAAAATAATTTTTTATAAAGAAAAGAATACCGTAAAGGTAACATCGGTTTTTTTCTAGGCATAACTAATTCTTACCTGATTTTCTATAACCAATATATATTTTATGATCACTAGCTTTTTTATAATTACTAATAGTGACTCTCAATTTTCCACGATATATAC
This sequence comes from Populus tomentosa, assembly GCA_018804465.1. Classification (NCBI taxonomy): domain Eukaryota; kingdom Viridiplantae; phylum Streptophyta; class Magnoliopsida; order Malpighiales; family Salicaceae; genus Populus; species Populus tomentosa. Next base: position 9,467,983 of record CM031995.1, read on the forward strand.
TTTCCTCTTCAATTTTATGGAGTCTTGGCTGACGTACACCGAATTACGACACATGCCTCTACTGTTATGTTCTATTCACATTAGATATAATTAAAATAACTCTTTGAAATAAAAGGACTCATTCTAATACTATATTATTGTATTAAAATTAGTGGTTACTTGAATAAAATTTTTGTTCACATGCATGATACACATTACACATTCATATATACAATATAAATATATTTTATTTGAATAAAAAAATCCTCTCGAAAAAATTAATTTAGAAACATTATAGTAACCATAGTAGTTAGTCATGGTAGAAAAATATGGAAAAAAAATCTTATAATATTAAAGCTTAAATATTAACGTCGGACACCTGATAATTATAAAAACTTCTTAGATTGTTAATTTGTAAGTTTTTTACACTATAAATATTTATTAAATATATGTGATCAAACTCAAACTTTGAAAATAATATTAGATTATTTTCCATCATATTTGTATAATATAAGAGATCCCAACATATTAAATATCTTGATAGTTTCACTATTAATTCTTATTTTCATCATAAAATTTAAACTAACTTAAATTATAGAATGAAATGAAAAAAATAATATTTTCTTTTTTTAATTGAAAAAACTTTCCATATTCATTATAATAAACAAAGAAACTCTTATTCTATTTTGGTTTATTAATTTTATTTTTACAAGAAAACATGGAATTTTTTTTTATAACAACATACTATAAGAAAATTATATTTCCAAGTTTTAATTATGCTGATAAATAAATTGGTCCAAAATCTTGTGTAATTATTGTTTTTAAGAGATCTAATTATAAACATGCACGCAACACACATTCATACATAACCTCCCCCCCCCCCCCACTCTCTCACACACACATGCTAACTTCTAACTATTTTAGGCCAATAGTTTTTATATCAATGCAATTAAAGTTCATTTATATGTTTTAAAAAGCAAGAAAAGTTAAATTAATTATAAATTATCAAGCTTTATATATATAAAACTACTTGGATTTTAAAGAAGACCATTTTAATTTAATGAATGCTAAAAATATTAATTATAAAAACTCAAAAAATACTCCATTAGAGATTATAAAAAAATATAATTCAATAACTCGAAAAAAATGATTCCATATTAATTCAATAACATCCATCAAGTAGCATCTAAAAATTCCACGAGCTATTAAGTAAGATTAGACGGCTAGAAATAAAGGATTTCAACATGGCAAGTCTAGCTAGGGTATCTTCTAAGTGGGACCCAATAATATATTGGCCAGATGTCGTCGTCGGCATCAAAGTGACGCCCACCTCGGGTTTCTTCACTCTCAAATCATGGCAAGTAAGAAATTGATTGCTAGATGTTCAAAATCAACCGCATTAGGTCTAGTGCGCGTTTGAAAATATAGTAAAATGAAATAAAAATATAAAAAAATTAATTTAAAATAATTTTTTTTAAAAAAATATTTTTAAAACCTAAAAACAATAGAATCCCTCAATGCCAAAATACAATCGATCACATGCCAGCCTAATCTTCGCGTTTCCATTGAAGTCCCAAGTGATCGATGAGGAGTATTGATCACCGCCTGTTTCAAGAAATCCCAAAACAAAATCAATCAAGCAAAGCTTCAATGGCTCCTTCAGCTAGCTAGCGTGGTTTGATCCACGTCTACATGCATGCACCCAGAAGAAAAGTGGAGAAGAGAATGATTAGGAGGGTCCATGAGCTAAGTTGGGAGGCATGTTATTATGCTTCCAAAAACCAGACATAAAGAGAGTGATTACTACTTCTAGACCTGACCTTCTAGGGTATTTTAGGACATGTACAGGCATCTCTCGTAATCTTCTAGGGTTTACATGCATACAGTTGTGTCGATCTACAGGGACGAACAAGACAGCAGCAAGAAATCTGTCTGGCAGAGCCCATTCACGTCTGTTCTTCCACTTGCTGAGTCGAATGTCGCTATATAACAAGCTCTCAGCAGCAGCAGAGAGCAACTCTCAAAGGATTCTTGCTACTTTAGCTATACTGAATACATATATGGAAATCCGACTCCAAAGAACTGCGCCTCCAGCAGCACAGAAAGAAGTAAAGTTAGCTAGCAACATGATTATGAAAGGGTGTGGCCAGCTGTTCATGTTGTAGGTTTTTTTAAAAAAAATTGTTAGTTTGAGTTCTATAAATTTTAAAGTTATTTGAGGCTTACATGATGCTTACATGATTATTAATTTTAAAACTCGTGAAATTAGTGAAGATATGTATAAATTAGTTTTAACACTCATATTAATAATAAAAAAAAATTAGCTAGTAATATTTTCATCAAACTAACTTTAATATTAGCATAAATTATATATAAATTACAAACAAGTGAGATGGAGATTAGAATTATTAGAAATCTTAGGGATAATGTATCCATTCCAATTATTAGGAATCATTCATTTTTTAAAACTTTAATTTTATTCTCATCTTCCCTTATGTATTCATACATGTGTCTGTGGTTTTGTCATTTTCTATCTCTACGCAAATAAGCCACTTCAAAACAACAGCAAGAAATGATATTTCAACCATAAAAAATTAAAAAAATTAACTTTGAAGAACTTAACAAAAAAAAAAAAACTTGGAACATACCAAAAAAATATATAAACTAATATAGGAAACTAATGAAAAAAAATTAGAGGATATATCTATCTATCTATATATATGTTCTGCAATACTTATTCCTTTATTATAGGCATATTTCTTTGTTACAAGCCTTCACGGACGGAGATGGTTTTTGTTTTTCATTTTTTAGATCTTCCAAGTTAGTTTTTTTCCAGGCTTTCAAGTTTTTTGAAAGCATTGAAAAACTATTTCATGAAACAAAATATGAATATGTAAGAAGACATGGTAAATTATTTGATCATCCCTTGCTAGTTTTATAATAGTATTAATCAATATATTTGAAGTAGAGATTCTAAAAAATTACCTTTTACTTTTTTTATCTGACGTCAAGTTATATCTTAATATATTTTAGAAAAGCATATTTTTGAATCAGTTTATATGAGTTTATACATCGAGAACAAATCTTGTTTTTTATTGATCTTAAAGATGCATTCTCGATATTGATCCGGTAGTTCAAGAAAATAAACTTTTTAAATATTATCTTTAAAATTAATTCTAACTCATAGAATAAGGAAATTAAACAAATATCCTTATCCACCATGCTTGAGGTTACAATTATCACAATTTGAGAACATTTAAAAGTCAGCATTAAATCTTTCATGTGTATTAAATTTCTCTACTCAAAATTTACTACTTTTCGCATCAAGACTTGTAGCCCAGCGATCCTGGTAAGAATTTTCTTGTCTCTGTATCTTGGATTCAAGTCTTAGCGTGTACGCCTGTCACTACTGCAGTGCCTTACCTACCTACTGGGCTTGCAGGATGTTCAGAGGATCCGGGAATTAGTTGTGATGCGTGTAAGCTGGCCCGGACACTGCAAGTTATCAAAAAAAAAAAAATTACTACTTCTCTCCTCAAAATTTACAACTATAGCTTCCATTTCAATGTAAAAAGGAATGAGTTCGCATCAACTCGTATATAAGTCTCAAATTTAGTAAAAGTTAAAGAGATATGATCCTTTCTTTGATTTTCCAGCTTCAAATTTCAACATTATAATAAAATTTATTAAATATTTTTTAATGTATCAGGTTGATATAAAATGTACGTTCTTAATATTAGCTGAGAAAAAAAAAATTAATCTCGGTTGATGCTTAGGTAATCTAAAGATACTCTTTATTGTCAAATAGAAAACAGAAGGGCAAACAGGGCAATTGTGTCTAATGACGATCAAATGATAGAGGCTTAATTATTTGCAAATGTATATACAATTATTTTGTGATTTATTTTCAGAAAATTTCTTAATTGAATTTAATATTTAAAGATTTTAATGAAATCTTAAATTTGAAATTCTTTTTAGTGTTAAGATCAATTAAATTTTAAAAGGATTTCAATCTCTAAAAACATTGCATAAATAAATTAGAGATCAACACTTCTAATTTATAATTTTTAAAAAATTAATATTAAAAATAATTTTTTAAAAATACCTTTCTAATCTTTTTTAAGATGAAATAAGATGAAAATAATGAGAATAATATAAAAAATAAAATGAATTTTATTGTTTTAAATATATAAAATTTATATATTTATTAATTAAATTCAAATAAAAAAATTTAAGGTAAAAAAGGCAGAGTTAAATGATAATGGGCGCTAATAAAAAAAAAACATAAAAATTAAAACAAATAAAAGAGAAAACAAAGGCAACGGAGTTGGCCCATGGTATGTCTACTCACCAGCATCTATGATGTGAGCTTCATCTTCCTCCCCACTCCCATCCTCTATTATTTTACCCCTCCGGGCCTGTGCTCTTTTTTTCTTACCATATTTAGTAAATTAGAGATCGTTCCCATTAATCTTCATCCGTAACGACGATGTCCAGAGAAAGAGGAAAGGACATAGCTGAAGGATCTAGCGAGAATCAACAGCCAGCAACTCCTAGTCGTTATGAGTCACAGAAGAGAAGGGACTGGAACACTTTTGGGCAGTACTTGAAGAACCAGAGGCCTCCAGTGCCTCTTTCTCAGTGCAATAGCAACCATGTCCTAGATTTTCTTCGATATCTTGATCAGTTTGGCAAGACTAAGGTTCATCTACAAGGTTGCATGTTTTATGGACAGCCTGAGCCCCCTGCTCCGTGTACTTGCCCTCTTAGACAAGCTTGGGGCAGCCTTGATGCTCTTATTGGGAGGCTTCGAGCAGCCTATGAAGAGAACGGAGGCACACCAGAGACGAACCCTTTTGCTAATGCTTCTATTCGGGTTTACCTTAGAGAAGTAAGGGACTATCAAGCAAAGGCAAGAGGGATCCCACACAAGAAGAAAAAGAAGCAGCAGATTTCAAGCAAAGGGAATGATGAATCCAGCTCTGCGATGCAGTTTTCTTAAAATTCCATTTGGCTTTCCAGGATCTGAGCACTTATGGTAATTAATCAAACCCTTACTACATTTGTTTTTTTGACATTTTTTATATGATTTATTGCTTGTTTTAATCATACTAATCTATCTAGCTTGATTTACCCCTTGACAAACTCAATTTTTTGAACCCATATTTCACAACTAAGAAGATGATTAATTTAGTAATACTGAAACTCTTAATGATTGAACAACTACAGTACTATATAGGAATGCACATAGTTCTTCCTTTGCTCTCTTTTTTCTTCTCTGATCCCTCTAAAACAGATAGATTTAAAGAGAGATCTCACTTCTTTCAACAGAAATTTAATAAGAACCCTTATTCGCATATTCACAAAAAGTGTGTGATTAATGAAGTTTCAGATATGAAACTATCTTTTTTGTTGTTTTGTTTTTTTTATTTTTGATGAATTAGTTAATTATCTGTTTTCCTTACTCTAAAAGATAGTATTTACACCGGCAAGAATTCGTAAAACAAAGCACCAATAACATTAGTGAGATTAGTGTAGTTTGTCTAGCTGCATCTCATATAGGAAGAACTCTCTCTCTCTCTCTCTCTTACACCCGCACTCAAAACGAACATCATGCAAAAGAACTCAATTTGTGGTTTCTAAATTTAATATCATTTATTTGCATGTCACTTTTCCTTAGTTTTGCTCTTTTAAGATTCTGAAGATTTTCTGCCCCCATGAATAACCAAGTGAGAAATGATACGATCTTCGATTTTACTAATAATTAATCAAAGTTTAAGGTTTCATGCAAATCTCCCTAAACAATAAATTAGTGCTCCATGCATGCTTTCTGTCGGACTTTTTCTTGTTTATATTTCTTAAAAACAATGTCGCGGTTGTTACAATGGTTAATCTCCATGATGTAAGAGAGATAATAGCGATAGATAGGCTAATATATTTTATCATGGTTTTGATAATTTCACAACACAGACTTCAAGCCATGCCCCACAAATTACTTTTCTATACAGCAGCAGATCTTTGCAAGGGCAATCTTGAACAATGGTATCCTGCCCTTTGTACCTTCATAGATTTGCATGTTGTCCGATTTCAGATTTTGTGGGACATTATTTTATTCCATCTTGCATGCCAATATATGCTTTTTATTATGCATTTGTTCATTTGCGTGGAAGTGAACCTTTTTTTTTATGATTGGAGGTGAGCTTGTGCACCAAAAAAGCACATCATACCTTTGCGTTTTACTATCGCATTCGTAGAGCTAACACTGTAAGTAATATTTAGATAATATAAAATGATGGAAGCCTCGATTAAGTTCGAGAAATTTTAAACAATTTTACTTGAAGGGGTGTATAAATGAGTTGATATAAGATCATTTCTTAATTCCCATCTAATAAATTCTTGATTTGAGCAGTATTCTTGATATGTATTGGCATTCCTATTCAGGAAATTCAAATGACAGTACTGTTTCAAAGCTAGCTAGGTTTATAGAATCATTATGTTCTTCTATATATCTAAATATCTGCCTGATTTTATCATCATATATAAACATTCAGTTTTTTTTTAATGTAATATACGTATAATAATCTAGCCTTTACCACCCGCGGTTTTTAGAAAATTAAAGGAAAATCTTAGGCATCGTTGTATGTAACTGACAAAACAGAAAATTGAAAGCAATAGCAAATCTACGTTCGGTAAATTAGAGGGATGAGTACATATATAAGCCTGCATCAGAGTAAACAGACTTGAAGAATCTACATCTTGGATCTGCTACGCAACATTTGGTCATTCACCCTTCTAATTAAAGAATTAGCACTAGAATCTAGGATCCACTTGTTCAATTGGTGAGGTGTTTTTTGGGGTACGTATTTGAATACAAACTTTGCAAGTAGTTTGAGAGGGGAGCAGCCTGTCACTCTCCAGTACTATAGCGTGTATTTTGTTCTCCAAGATCTTGAGGTGCCCTACTCTCTCTGGGTAATTGTTTGCTTGCATAGCCTTCTCCATGGTAGCTTCTTTTGCAAGACCTTTATACTTCTTAATAAAATCAACCACAGAAGCTAGCAAACTGTATGTTGAACAATCACAGATTTGAAACATGCATGACCAGCTATATATGTTCTCATAGGAACATGACAGGATCCAAATCCGAGTAACTTTTGTTGAATTCTTGCTTGCTTTCATTAACTGCTTAAGACACTAAAGTTGTATCATGTTTGAAAACCTAGTATATGTTACAAAGGGATAACTCATATGCACTTCACTAACAGCCCCTTCAGACGGAATTTTGTGAAATGTAAGGAACAAGGCATTAGATCTTGAGCAACTTGTCCCTGACAAAGTGTTAGTTCACCTCAATATGCTCGGTTCTTGCTTTAAACACCGAATTGCAAGACAAGTACGTGGTACAAAGTGGTAGTTCACCTCTATATGCTCGGTTCTTGCTTTAAACACTGAATTGCAAGACAAGTACGTGGTACAAAGTGGTAGTTCACCTTTATACTGAATTGCTTTAAACAAGGATTGATGCTAACAACTAACTCTCTTCATGGCTTTCTCCTCTTTCTTTTTTGTCCTTACAACTTAAACTGGAGTGTATATTATATCTTTGCAGTATCGTCTTCAAGAAGGACACTAGTAGGAAGGGATTGTTAGAGGACAGAATCTCTCGGGATACTGAGTCTCCTAGTCGTTGCTCCTTGGAGTTTGTATTCTCTAAGTTCCCAGTACTTAGTAAAGTACTAGTTTTGTTTCAGTCATGATCCTTCAAGTGTGTGCATAATTTTGGACCCTTGACACCAGCAATATAATTGCTCCTGCTTTCATCAATTTACTTACGTCATAATTAACACATTAATGTCTTGAATAAATCATCGTATATATAACACATCCAGCATCCATAAAATCTACCATCATTCATGGAAGTGTTTGAGAAACATAGCATAGGTTGCTAGCTAAGAGTCCAACAGTAATAACATGTAGCCTTATACAGAGAAGTTAATTTCTTGATTAAATAACACAAAAAAGGTGAACAAAATACATGAAGATTTCGTTTGTTACAGAAAACTAACAAACATTTTCGCTGCTCTCTCTCTCTCTGTAGATACTCTCATTATAAAGACAAGAGGACCTTCATAACTTAACCTTGTGAGATCTCTCCACTTGTTTTCACTTTGAAAAAGCTTCAACCCGCTCTCTCTTGAAGACTATATTACTTCAATACCTTCTAACACAAAAGATTTGTTTGGATGAATGAATATGACAGGGTGAAAAACATGAAAAGAGTCAAGTCTTGTAACCTTAAAATCCTCAAAAAGGAAAGTAATGGTTCTTTGTGTTGAAAAGATTGCTAGAAATTAATTACCCCCCCCCCCCCCCAGTTGAGTGATATTTGGAGAATGGAGGTAGAAGGCTTGCTATGAAACTCACCATATATATATATATAACGTATGATTTGCCTTATTAAATGTCATGGTTGATTTTGGATTGCTTTCAAAAGATTTAAGTCTTAAGATGAATGGTTTATTTTTAATCTTATATATTATTTTACTTTCTTTATACTCATCAAGAATATGAGATATATATATATATATATATATATATATATATATATATATATATATATATATATATATATATTCTTTAACAGTTTCTCATTTGCAACTTGTTATTTTATATTGTCAGGTGATTTGGGTTCCAGGATCTTTCTTGAGTTATTGAACCTCTCATATTAAACTTTATAGATTGGTTTAGATTCATTCAAAAGACTCGAATTTTATGATGAGTGATCTATTTTTAATCTTATTTTGGTGTGTTTATTAGATGTGGTGCAATGCACGCGCGATCCATGCACGATTATTTTGTTTTATTATATAATGCATGATGAAATATAATAGTATTTTCCTACTAATTTCAATTAATATGTTTATATATAGTTAAGTGGCTTGGGTTTCAGGATTCTTGATGGGTTGGTGGCCCTTTCTGAGACTTTGTTATCATATTAAATTAATTTATAGTTGGGTTTAGATTTTATTTAAAAGACTTAAGTCATCCAATCTTATATATTATTTTTATTAATTTATTAGATGTGATTGAATTTCATTTATTGTTTTTTTATTATAAGATGTAGTTTTTGACATATATGTATGTGTATATATATGACTCAAGTTAATTTTTAAAGTCTAACTAAATATAGTACTTGGATAAAAAAAAAAATCCAAAGTCAATATCATGCATATAAAAAATTGAAAGAGTGAAACATCTTTTTGTGCAGAATGAATTAATCATACTTTTGTATTGCTAAAAACTAATTAATGTAGTTAATCATTTTCCTTCTTAATTTTTTTGCTCGGTAAATCATCATCATCTTTTATCTTTATTGTTACCACCTTTACCTCCTATCATTTTTATCACTCCATTACGGCTAACACTACCTTTCTATAAATACCAATATATAGAAAATAATTTTCTTAACTCTAACACAAAATAACATTTTTTAAAGAATTTGTTTTTAGATATGTTAATTTCTCTAATTAACTTTCTTCATTTATAACCTTTTTATTATTATTATTGTCAAGTAGCTTGAACTTCAGGATCTTTGTTGAGTTATTGGACCCTTTTGAGACTTTGATACTATTTCAAGTTTATAGTTGAGTTTTAATTAATTTTATCCAAAAAAAAACTAAAGTCTTTATGATGGTTGGTCTATCCTCAATCTTATATATATATATATATATATATATATATATATATATATATGATGAGTTATAATATATAGTTTTCTCTTACTAATTTCAATTTATATTTTATGAATACTACATCTTATATTGCTAAAAAGTAATGTAGTTAATCTATTTCCATCATTATTATTTCTTTGGCTGAGTAGTTTATGAATGGTAAATTATCGTGGCCTTTTATCTTTAATGTTATCGCCGCCTTCTCCTCTTATTCTGATCATGCTTTAATATCACTACCTGTCTATAACTATCAGTAGAAAATAATTTTCTTAACACAAGCACAAAATTATGTTTTTCAAGATAAATATATTTTTTAGAAAAATCTTGAGTTAAAAATCAAATGAAATATAAATTCATATGAAAGTCTTTTTCTAAGATAAACTTTGTATTCTATCTTTACCCATCTAAGTTGTAGATTAATTTTAAATTGGAGTTTAATTTAACTTCATTATTAATTTATTTTTATGTGAAGTAATTATATAAAAACATTATTTAAAATAAAGCATAGATTAGTTTTATATTTATATAATATTAGTAAATAACTTCAGATATTTAGTCCAATTCTGAAGGAAATTTTTATTAATTCAGTAATATTAGGAATTATCGTGTATGATATGAATTTTGGTATTGTTATTAAAAATATCATTCTACTATGATATTAGGAAGATTATTTTAGTCAAAAGGAGAAATATTAGAATAATATTATGAGGACCATATTAATTTCACAATTATCTTACAAATTATGGTAATGAATGTTTTAGTCTCGAATACAAAAAATACAAAATGTACTTTTTAAATAGGATTTTACAATTCAAACCCTAATTTATTTTTCACAAATTAAATGGATATATAGTTTACAAACACACGCACATACATGGAAAATTAGGTATTGAAATTAATTAATATACTTCAGCGTAGCCTCTACATTTAATTACATGAACACAAAAAAGTCTTGGATAAATTTATGATGTGAAGAATACATAAATTATTTATCAAATAAAATAAGCTATATATCATGAACTAAATGTAAATAAATCATTTTTAAAAAAATAAAGTAAATAAATCTATCTTATTTTAAAGTTGGAATTAGAAAAAACTCTTTTATTGAGTTGTAAATAAATAATTTGCATGAAGGAAAACTAATATGTTCTTAGTCATGACTTTCTTTTTCTTAAAAGTTTTTGTATCCTTTATTTATTTACATAATTGATCATCATAACCAATTGTATGTAATTAACCTTTTCAACTTCGTTATATAATCAGTCACTTATTTCCTTGATTCACTTTATTATTTTTATTAGATGATATTTCATCATTTACCTCAAATACACAACTCTTGATAAATTTTTTAATTAATTAGTAAGTTAAATAATATTTATATATAAATCATATATAATGTATTATGTATTTTAACTTTCTTGTAGTAAAAAAATTAAATCGTCTATCATATTATTAGCCATTATTCTAAACATCAACTTCGAAAAATATATTATGACTTGATAACACGAATGTATATTTAGCAAAATAACTAAAAACCTTATATGCAATTTAAATTTACTTTCTTAGAAATATGCTGCAACATTTAGGATAGTGATGACCGGTAAATAAAGAAGTTTCCTTCCCTCTGAGCTGAGGGCCAGCATAATACAATATTCATATAAATAATTTTTTTTAATTAATTTTTATTTTATGTTCTAGATTACTAAAAAAATACTTTCTTTTCCTGTTTAATTCCAATATGGAGTTGAAATAATTTTTTTTATCTTGTAATTAGAGGAAATATAAAAACAAATAATAGAAGCAAGGTATTCTTAAAAAAATACCAAGATGATACTATTATATTCTATTTTGTCTTGCAGTGCAATGGAGGATTTTAGTGGAAACTAGATAGATGGCCTGTGCATTGTTGTAGGCTGTGTCAATTTTTTAATAATATATAAAAATTAATGTTTAGATGCTTCTATCTTATTATTTTTTTAAATCACAACTCCGGTTTATAGACTCAATTGGTCCAATAAAATGATTATAATTTAATTTTATGATAGAAAAAGCAACAACATAAAATAGATTGAATTTTAAAAGAAAATGTGATAACAATGACCATAATAAAAAAGAATGCCTATCAAAAGAAAAAAAATTACAAAATTGAATTCCAAGATAATGAAATTGAAAAACAAAAATAATAAAATAAAACACTTTGAGTTAACCCAAACTAGCATGACAAACTCACAACTCAGATCATGAGGACGGGCCATTGAATAATCAAGGATAAATATTATAAGCAAATCAAAATTTGACAAAAAGATCAAGAACAAAAATTAAAAATAAAAAGATAAGGACCAAAGTTAAAATATCAATAAATGAAAGGATATTTGTGAAAGTTTGAATGATCAGTGTGAATTTTAAGAGGAGAAGAAAGAAGAGGAAAAGAAAAAAGAAGAAGTCGCCTACGACATACCATCCCATAAATGATGACGCGCACTGCCCCACACACCGTCAGAAGACTGGAAACACCTTCCACCCACTAGCACTAGTAGTGCATTCAATGAATGTGCTAGCCAATTTTAGTTTTTAAATTATATTTTATATTTATTAAAATACTAAAATTTTTCTAAGTCAACTTGATTATAGTTAAAAAAAAACTAGGATAAAAATACAAAAAAGTCTCTGGATGCCAATTAAAAATGTGTTTTCTTTTTATAATAATTCGATCATTTAGTTGTGCTTTAGAAATATAAAAAGACCGAGTTGTCCCTAATCAATTTAATAATGACTAATCGATCCTATAAAAAGATTGTACAACCCTAAATTGCTAGTTCACCGATTTTTTAGGAAGGGTAAAATGATCATTATATTATTCTAATTGACAGTGAATTCTCTCACAATAAACAATATTTTCCTTTCCCAATTAACTTTTGTTAATAAAACAGTAAAATGAAAAAAAAGGATAAAAAATTAAAAATTAAAATAATATTAATAAAATATAAAACGCATCCCTATCTTTTAGGAATTAAATAAATAACTAACAAGTAGCTCTTTAGTATTAGTACTAGATCAATGACATGTGCCATGTTTTAAGTTGAATTGTTTTTGACATATAAAAAATATCTAAGTGTTGTTCAGAGGTTTTATAGTAGAAAAAAAATTAAACAGTATGAGAGTTGACTCTATGTAACTCTATTGATTTGGAAGGTTCAAATGCAACTCAAAGAACCTATAAAAACATACTTTGGATAAAAAATTAAGACGACATGATTTTTAAAAATATTAATATGGTAAAATATTGAATCAACTTAGGTTATTCGTGATCTAAGTTATTAGACATTGATAACCCTATAAAATGTAAATTGGAACTAATTATGAAGCTCAATTTCTAATCAACCCAATATTAAAGGATAAAATTAAAAAAAAAATTATTAAAAAAACAACAACTCAAGTTAACACGGGTTAACCTGTTAAACTCGCTACTCAGGTCATAAAACTAGGATAGTCCCATAAAAAGCAAATTAAAATAAGTTATGAGTTTCAATTTTTAATCAATCTAATATTGAAAGATAAAATTTGAAAAAAAAATCTATTAAAAAGAGAATAGAATTAACCCGAGTTAATCCGCCAAACCTGCGATCTAAGTTATGGGATCAGGATAACTTCATAGAAATTAAATTGAAAAAAGTTATAAAGCTCAATGCTTAATAAATTTATATTAAATAAAAAAATTAAAAAAAATATCATTCCAATAATCAATACTTTATGAGATTGAGAGCAGATTTTACCTTTTGTTAATTAGAAAAGATCGAAGGTAGGATTTTAGGACAAAGAATAATAAAACTAATCAAACAGGAAAATGAATCTGAGCTAAAGAAAAGTTAAAAAAAAAAAAAAATAGAACCAAGAAAAATAATATCGAGTATATTCACTCATTAAACTCCGATTTAATATTATTAAACTTATCTTCACACACACACATATATAATTAAAGGAGTGTTTCTTTTCCAAACAAATTATATATAAATTTGGATTCTAATAAATGTGTTTGTTTTTTTTTTTTTTTTATCAAAACAAGAAGGAAACATGCTGAAAAGTAAATAGAAGGGGACAATATAGTCTAGTCAAAAGTTTACTCTCCTAACTGTACTTTTTATTATATATAAGACTAAATGTGGATATGTTCTAGCTCTTTGAGCAGACATATCACTAACTTGTACAATATAAAAAAAATCATCTCATTTTACAAAGTTTAATTTGTTAAATAATTCTTCACTTGTGATTCTGTATTACTTGGTTTTGGATCACTCTCTTACATAAATTCACTTCGACAGTAGCCCATGCAAACCCCGGATGAGCGCATGTCAAGGTCGCAAATAGTCTAGGCACGCGCACAGGCTACACAAGCCGATATCATGCTTTTAATATATTTCTTTTCTACTTAATAGTATTTATTTGCTTTGAAATAGGAAAAATAAATAAATTCTCCTTTACTTTTCCACATTTTTCCTAACTCTTCATTTATTTATTGGATCTTTTCGCTTTATTTAATAAACACTATTTTTAGTGGTGAAAATTAATTGTTGAGATACCCATATATAGTTTTAAAGGTGAAAATCAATTGTTGAGATATATACCCATATTTACTCAATTAATCGAGCTTGAATTGTTTTCGGGATAATTTATAATATCTGGAATTTTGTTCATATGGATGCTTTATGAAATGTAAGTGCTAGTTTTTTTATATATATATATATATAAAGGATGTTTTCGGGATTATATTTTTTTTTTCTTTCGTATATAATTTTAAGAGTACATCCTTTATTATTATTAATCTACTAATTCAGAGAAATTTAATAAAGGATGTTAGCCACAATATTCGAATCAAAGAAACTTCTATATGGTTGATTAAGAATAAAGTAGATGGTTGAAAAGTAAAATCTCTAATTCTATTAAAAGATTTCTTGCCAAAATGAAAAGATATAGATACCTTTCATTAATATCATTTAGTGTGTTTTTGGTATTTTATTAGCAATAATTTTTTAAAATATTTTTTATTTAGAAATATATCTAAATAATTTTTAAAAAAATTTATTTTTAACATCAATATATTAAAACAATTCAAAAATATAAATAAATAAATAAAAACTTATTTTCAAAATGCTTACCCTCAACTTCTTCATCCTACACGCCTCTACACCTCCACGACTTTGGCAGGTAAATATCTTGTCACTTTTGGGTTTTCAAAGCTTATTGTTTTGTTTTATGATGATGTGCTCCTCACTTGTGTTTGTTTTCTTTTGATCTTTACAAACAATTATGCAAGCTTAGATTATCCAAGTCAAAACCAAAAACAAAAACAGCCAAGGTAAAGGGTTTTCATTTTCTGTTTTCTTTTTGGTTTTATTTGTTTGTGATTATCCATCAACGCATGATTTTATCATGTGTTTTATTACATATTTATTCATGGGTTTTGTTTTGATTGATTGATTTGTATTATTTTTTAATGTTTTTGAATGATTTGATTTTGGGTTCTTAATTTCCTATATAGGGTTCAATTCACTAGTAAAAATAACTCATGAAAAATATTATTTAAATGCATCAATTAAATATTGCCGATGGTGATCTAGAACCCAGAGGACATAATAAATTATACATAGGATTTGCATACCTACTAGGAAATTCCATGTCCGACATAAGTTCATAATTACCAGCCATGAATTTCATTTCTGGTCATGCATGTTGACTACAGAATTCATGACGACAAATTAATGACTTTTATCAAGAGAGGGAAAGATAAAATCAACCCACGCGGCATCTTTTTCTCAAGGGGTCCATTTTTGCAGACTTTCTTAAATTGCATGTCCATTTTCCTAGAGAAGACAACGAAAATCACGTCCACATTTGACCCTTGATTTTGAGGGGTTTTTTTTATTTTTTTTAATAGCACGGCTTATAAAAATAATTTATAAAATATTTAGAGAAATAGTACATCTTGAAAAGTTGCGCGACACCCATCACCACTCACAATTTTTTTTTTTTTTTTTTTTTTTTATGGCTGTGTTACTCCTAGTGGTGTAACCTATTGAGTTGCGCTATTTGTTATACATGCTTGATGACAAATCACATGGTTTTTCACTGCATCATTCAACACATCTCACCTCAAAAAAAAAAAAAAAAAGGTTTGCTTGCCCCTGGAGCCCTCTTAGCAACATTCATCCCTTCTACCAGACTAATTGGGTTCAGCTCTCCTTGTAAAACAAGATTAAAAAAAAAAAAGTTTGCTTCGTTGATTGAATATAATAGAGAATTCCTAATTCAATACAACTACTATTGTTTGACTCAAGAATTTGATAAGGAAGCTGAAATCCATTTAAGAATATCTTGTATTCTTGATTCTAAATGTTATATTCCCTTGTTCAATTCACAGATTTGTTTATCCTTGTCTTGTATATTTTATAAAATAATTAATTTATAAAAGCTTATTAGTTATAAATAAAATCTGGTTTGTGGTTTTATTTATTAATACGTATTTATAGGTAATAAGATTTTGGGCAATCTCTCATACAGGGAAGGAGTCACTGATTTTTTTTAGAAAAATAAAAATATTATTACTTTTTTTATTGCTATAATTTGTTCAAATGTCAAAAAAAAAAAAAGATCATTAGTGAGTAATAAGAACAAGAGTGTTGTTAGTTCTTTTAGTGGCACTTTTGATGATCATGAGTTGCTAGATGCCAACCATGATCAGACATCGAGACACAAGCACCCTCTC
Source organism: Populus tomentosa (assembly GCA_018804465.1). Lineage (NCBI taxonomy): Eukaryota > Viridiplantae > Streptophyta > Magnoliopsida > Malpighiales > Salicaceae > Populus > Populus tomentosa. The sequence continues at coordinate 9,484,453 of CM031995.1, forward strand.
TCAATGCAGGCTCGTAATGTGCGATGCCACCTCACAAAGAGGGTGTTTGTTTTTCATAGGGATGTATGTTTTGGGAAGTACATTGCTTAATGGAAGCTCGACCACTCAATGTAAGTTTGTATTTTGCACAATTAAAAAAATAAACAACAATGAATAATTTTTGAATAATTAATTTCAATGAACTAATAGAATTTCAGGTTTATAAATATGTAAGTTGCTTGCACGATAATGATAACAATGAAATCATCGATGAAAGTGTCATTGTTTCAGCAGAATCAAGTTTTTAAAAATCCTAAATGAATACCTATGATTAATGCATGATTCAAAAACTTCAAGGTTAGTAATTTTAATGAACTAGTTATTTTACAAATTTGACATGAAAGGAAAATTTTTCATGGGATAGAGGTGGTGAATCACAATGCAACTAGGTAAGATTGAATTCAAAATTTTATATTTTTTTATTAAAATATTAAAATTTTCTTTTTCATTATCTTAACCAATAATTTATTTCTACAATATAAGTTGAGTGATTTTTTGTTTGAGGCACAAAAAAAAAAAAAAAGATGTCTACCAGGCTAACAAATTTTGAGGGATTTCAGACCTCCGTATATCTCATAGGCTATCTAGAAAGCTTATATCCAGCACGTGATGTCTGAGTGTTTTGTGTGGCAGTCATAATCCGGTGTGGAGAACTAGAACAATGAGGTCTATGGTTCAATTAACACACATATCGACAAATCCATTCTGTTTCTTTCGCATGCGAAGCAGATGATAAGATTCTTTTTTATTACATCAATTTTCTTCAACTGTTTTTTATATGAAAATATCAACTAACAATATCTTCTTTTTGCATGATATGGTTCTTTGACATAAACCAAGACCGGTGGAGCTTTTTATAGAAACTCACATGCGAAACAAATAATTTTTCTTCAATTTTTAATTTAGCCTTAATTTATAAGAATTTTTTACATATTATTTATTTTGCTGGAAAAACAGCTTAGACGGGAACTAACTCTAATGGAGTTATATGAAGAAACTCATATAAAAAAATGAGATACGGGAAAGGGGTTAAAAATTTTATTGGTAGTAGAATGAAAGCATTCACTATAAGTTTTTTTTTTTTGTAATTCTTTTAATTGAAATTTATATTTATTTGCATCATTAATATGAATTTTAGATTTTGACTTTTTTGTTTTTTGTTTTGTAGGATCTATATAATGCTGATGTGGTTGCCAAACATAAAGAATACATTTTCACTCATCCTCCTCAAGATCCTTAATTGTGGTTGGAAACTAGAGCAATTGATGGACCTGATAGAAATCAGGTTTTTGGTATGTCTAAAGCATTGGCCTAAAATATAAGGGCGGGTCATATTGTTTCAATGATATGCACACAATATTTTGGCCCAAGCCAAACATCACCTATAATTAATAAGATGGTTTGAGATAAGGTTAAAGAACAAATGGCTAAAATGAGAGCACAAATAAAAGAATAAATAAAAGTAAAATATATAGTAGGAAATATATGTATATTTGACTTTACATTTTCCTTTCCCTCCTAGTGTTTTTTGTTCAAGATTCCCCCCTCCTCCATGTTTTTTAGGAATTTTAATTTGTTTTAAAAAAAATTATATGGAATTCATTTTAATATAATTTTTTTATGAAATAAGTTTTAATATAATTATTTTCGAACAAGATTTTTTTTGTTTTTTTTTATTATTATTATTGTTGTTATTGTGAGTTTCTAAGATTATAATCCCAAATGTATTTTGGGATTATAATAACCAAACAAGCCCAAAAAAAAGTGTGACGTTCCGATAGAAACGCCGATGAAATTCATTAATTTATTGGTGTTTTTGTTAGCAATGTTAGGTCACATTTCGTTAAAAAGTTACAAAAGATTTTGGAATTTGCAACGAAAATGCCGAGGTCATTTTCCATTGGTTTTTTTATTGGAAATGGTCTTTCAACATCCAATAAAATGGGTGATGAAATGTTTTTGATGGAATCCGTGATGGAATATTATGTCATTGCTTAAATGACATGTTTACATCGGTGATTCTATCGGTGTAGTAATTGTTGACATACATTTTTTTCTTAATGCCAATAGATTATTTCGTTGGCTTTTTCTAATTTTCCAGTGGTGTGTGAAGCTACTTTCCAATTAAGAAAATCTCTTACAGTAATTTTCAATATTGGATGAGAACATACATATATGATAGTAGCAAGAATTGTCCACATAATTTTTCTGTAGCCTGCTCTCCAATTCAATCATATTTACTCGAGCGTTGGGGTTTTCCTGAAAATTCCATGTCGAGCCCTCGATCCAACCATCGTCAGTTATTGAGCATTGGGGTTTTACCTCAAAGACTATAATAGGACAGAACCATCCGCTAAACTAAACTACTTCAGTTACTGACCTTTTTATTCTAGTCAACCAGCATTAAGTCTGAAATTTTCGTGTGTCTTTTGAGAAATCCAACCATCGTCCACCAAAATCGAGTGAAAGATGCAAACCTATTTGCGAGCTTAGATGCTATAATTCCACTGTTAGCACCTTATCCACAAGGTTGTAGCTTATGAGTAAGAGGGTTAAGATCGTACAAGAAGATTGCAAAGTTGAAATAGATTAGCATTGCTACCTTTTATTTGTTCCAAGTAAAAAATTAAAAAAATTGGAATGTGCCTTTTTATATGATTTTTATGATGAAATGATCTAACCATAACTAATTTTTATCTCAATTGGCTTTGTGAAACCACTTGAAATTGTGTTTCCTCGAGTTCTTAAGTAAAAATCTTAAATATGCAGCTGAAACACTTAAATACGAAGCATTATATTAAGTATATGTTTAGACAAATTTTTTAGAATGATTATTAATTGTTGCCTATACTACATGGCTATCCCTTACCAAATAAGCTTATATTAGAAAATTATTTTTATGAAACACGTTAACAGTAAGTTAAGAAAATAACAGACTAGAAAACTTGAAGATAGTTTTTATCAAAGGTTTTTATTCTTGTCATGTGGACGTGTTGAAAAAGGACAATCAGAAGTATTTGAAGAGTAGCACTGCCAATAAAACAAAAGTGACCAACTAGCTAAGGTGTTACATAGAGTTTCACAACATATACTCTTGACACATGAGTGGAGTATGAAGAAGATTCTCAAAAAGAATTGTTAATAGAAGAGTTGAAGAGCCTATAAACTCTTATAGGAAGTTCTTGTATTAAATGTTAGCAACCGGATGTTATAGTTAAGACAAAAACAGCTTGAAAATCATCATATGTTCTGGTAAGCTATTGCGATAGAAGACAAAGTGGAGTGTTTGTCTTAACACGTAAGGTAGTGTAGATACAAAGGATTTTTAGTCAAAAATACTCTTTTTGGAATCTTTTAACTAGTGAAAGTTATCTATCATGGTTTTGGTTGTCTCAGAGAGTTTTTTATCTTTTAAAAAGTTCTTAAAATTATTTTTTTTTTATCTTCGTAACTAAATAACTTGTTCATTTAATTTTTCTACACTTATATTTATTTGATTACTAAAACCAGGACTGTTAAGTTGTATCACAACATATCTTAAGGATAAAATAAGAAGTAATAAAGTTTTAAAAACAAAAAATTGATTCTTGATAGCAACAAAAGCTTCACTATTTAAAGTGCTTCAACAAGTATCTTTTTTTATTTTAATTTAAACATAAAAATATTGTTTAATTAGTATGCATGTTGGGAAATTTTTTTTGTATTACAAGTTGATTTATGCTTAGTATGCATGCTAGAATCTTTATATTTGTTTTTTTTTTTTTATGTTGATGGTTGTCATATATATATATATATATATATATATATATATATATATATATATATATATATATATTATGTACTTAATTTTGGCCTATAATTTAATTTCTCATTCACCCATAATTTTATTTAAATCATGTTAATGTCTTATGTCAAAAAGAATATATTGAAGATTAAATTCTAATAAAGTTTTAACCTTAAAAGAGAGTGGACTCTACTTTTCATTTGATCTCAAATATACCTATTAACCATGTTTTTAAACAAATTTTCAATATTAATGAATTGCTAAAATAAAGCAAGTATAAGAAATTTAGAACATTGTGTATTTAGTGTTTTTACTTGTTATTGATGGATTTTGAAGGAAAAGAAGGACAATAGAACGTAGATGTTAAGGATTCAATCATTTATTTTTAACCATAAATTGCATGTTACTTTGTGCAAACGGTCCCTGCAACCTTTTAAAATTACAACAACACCCCTTTAAAGTATTACCCTATAGATAAAGGCCTATAAACTTAGAAAAACAAATTAATTCTCTCTACCATAATGAAACATAAGGCTCTAAAATCTTATAAAAAAAAAAAGGAAGAAAAAAATATAGAGATAATAGGGAAACAAACACTAAGAAGTTAGACAGATTCAATGAATCTAAACAATTATTAGTTGACAAAAAATAATCTAAATAGTTATTATATAAAAAAATTGTTTTATAATTAACTCCGGCTCAAGTTGAGTGCACATGTAATTTAAGTCCACATACCTTCAAGTCTTTTTATTCTAAGAGCTTTAGTGCTTTGCAAGCTCAATTTTAACTTCTTCATCTATTACTTTACAATACAACACAATTCTTTATATATTTTTTTATTAACATAGATCTTCAGGTCAATTTACGTGTATTTTAACTAATTCTACAGGCCTTGAAATTAACGACCATGTAAACTTTCAGTGACCTTAAGATTTGTAAAACTCAAACAGCAGGACCTAACCAGTTAAACCACACCCCTCAATATGTATATATATAATCTTGTAATATATCAAGTTGTTATCGAGGTTTTGAGTATGATAAAATTTTATCAATTGATGATTTTTTAATATTAATTTCTCATTCATTTATAATTAATTTTAAATATTTTTAATTTTTCATGTTAAAATAATTATATTAAAAAATAATTTTCAACTCAATTTTAATCAAAAATATCACAGAACTTATATTGAATTTTATTTTAAATATACTCATTAATCAAATTTTTAAATCAATTTCCAAGGAATGTAATAATCGTGCATGTGATCACCTGATAAATGGAATAATAAAAAAATAAAAAATAATCATAATCATAAATTAAGTTGGATTTTAATCAAAAGTTGATGATCAATTAAGAAAAAAACAGTTGTGTAAGTGAAGTGGTTAAAAGAAAGGGAAGTCGTGGCAGCACAGGAGAGAAGCGCAAAATGGAAATGGTTTATCCATATACCAGACGCAGCCTAGTCACCCACAACGGACAAGTTTTGATTTCTGCACGTGCATCACACGCGTACACAAGCGGCAGGTAGTTGATTTACGCGCCGTCCAAATAAGGCAACCCAAGCCCAGAAGGAACGTATATATATATTTGTTATAACCAGTACCCCATGATCACATGGCTTTTCTTCTTTGGAAGCCAGCACCATCCGGCCACTCTTTATTTATTTTTATTTTTTTATGGTAAAAATTATATTTTAAAGGGTTTTTATCTTTTCGTGCTATTATGAATACAAAAATAATAGGAAAAGAAAATTTTGATTCAATTATCAGCTATTCCTATTAAAAATAGGATTGATTTAAGACATAATTTTCTTGATCTAAATAAAATAGATCATGAGCAAGATTTAGCTCAGCATGTTTTATACAATATTCAATATAAGTAAAAAAAGACCCTGACTCGGTATTTTGAAAACAATATTCTTAAAAAAATAAAGAAATTAGAACCAAATCAAGATAATACAAATAAACCCCTTCTTCTTACGTCAAATATCTTATCATTTCTGAATCTTATTATTTTTTATTTTATAAAATTTATTTGTAATATTAACTTATAAAAATTAATTTAAAATTAATAAATTAACAAATCAACATTTCAAGCGCAACTCTAAAAATGCATTTTTTTTCTTTTCTAGAAATATGATAAGGTAAAGTTGAAATTGTATTTTATTTTAGTTACAATTTTAAAGATATATGAACATACATTATAATTTTACAGGTTTCTAGCTAATTTTTTTTTAAAAAAACTGTAATTTATTAAAAATAAAATTATCTTATTATTTTTTCAAATAGAAAATATGTCCGTTATCACTCTTCGTGTTCTCTCATCCATTCCCCAAATAAAGAAAAAAACTAGGACCACGATGACTATACTACAGTACTTGCCCCGTGTGTGCTCTCTCTCTCTCTCTCTCTGTCTTTCTTTATTTTCTTCTGTCCTCATCCTTTCCAAGGACCCATCTTTTTTCTGTCTTCTCTCTATCCAACCTATCCTGGAACTTGGAAGATGTAACAAAAAGCAAAGGAAAAAAAAAAAAAAAAGTTGAATAGTTAGGATGGCCAGTTCCAGTATGGCTATGGCTGCTACCATGAACGATCTGCCGGATGTGATTTTGTCAATCATTTTTTCATCAGTCTCTGACACACGAACCCGAAACTCACTCTCCCTGGTTAACAGGAAATTTCTAGCTCTGGAGAGATCCACCCGCACCTCCCTCACTCTCCGTGGCAAAGCGCGTGATATCTACATGATCCCTACCTGTTTCAGATCGGTGACTCACCTCGACCTCTCTCTGCTCTCTCCTTGGGGCCGTTCTGATCTCCTATCCACGGCCTCCTCCGACCCTTTTCTCCTCGCCCAACGCCTCCGTCTGGCCTTCCCTCTAGTCACCTCCCTCACCGTTTATGCTCGATCCCCCTCCACTCTTCACATCCTCCTCCCTCAGTGGCCTAATCTGAGCCATGTCAAGCTCATCCGTTGGCATCCACGCTCCTCGTCCCCTCACCTCGGAAATGATGTAGTCCCTTTGTTTGAGCACTGCCAGGCTCTTAGTAGCATCGACCTTTCCAGTTTTTATTACTGGACTGAGGATATCCCTCCTGTTTTGCAAGCCTATCCCTCTGTGTCCAAGGCCTTGACATGCTTGGATCTCCTAACTGTTTCTTTGACTGATGGTTTTAAGTCTGAGGAGATTCAGGCAATCACTGCAGCTTGTCCTAGTCTAACCAGGTTCCTTCTTGTTTGTATTTTCGATCCAAGTTACTTTGGATGTGTTGGTGACGAGACCTTTCTAGCGATTGTTGCCAACTGTCCAAGATTACGGGTTTTGCATCTTGTTGATAGGGCTTCCTTGGGGAGCACTAGAGGGGAACCTGAAGATGATGGGTACACAAGGGAGGATGCAAGGATTACTAAAGTGGGGCTGGTGGACTTCTTTACTGGCCTTCCTCTTTTACAAGAGTTGGTTCTAGATTTTTACCAGAATGTAAGGGATAGTGCTTTGGCTTTGGAAGCGCTTCATTCGAAGTGTCCTGAGTTGAAGCTGCTTAAATTGGGGCAGTTTCATGGGATTTGTATGGCCATTGAGTCCCAGCTTGATGGGGTTGCCTTGTGTTCAGGCCTGGTGTCCTTGGCCATAAAGAATTCGGCAGATTTGACGGACATGGGGTTGATTGAGATTGGTAGAGGATGCTGTAATTTGGCGAGGTTTGAGGTGGAGGGATGCAAGAAGATTACAATGAAGGGAATGAGGACAATGGCTTCATTGCTCCATAAGACTCTGATTGAGGTCAAAATATCTTGTTGCAAGAACCTTAACGCTGTAGCGTCTCTGCGATCTCTTGAGCCTATCCAGGGTCGAATTGAAAAGCTACACTTTGATTGTGTCTGGGAAGGTTTGGAAGAGGACGGCGGTATCCTCTGTTTTGACCTTAACGAGGGCCTTTGTCAAAGTGTCGAGCACGAGTATGGCAGCAAAAGGAAGAAGAGCAAGTATTCTTCGGATCCTGATTCTTCATCCTCCTGTATGCAAAGCAATGGAAATGGAATGTTTAGCAAGTCTTGGGACAGGCTCAAGTACCTTTCTCTATGGATCGGTGCCGGTGTGCTTTTGACTCCGTTGCCAATGGCTGGCCTGTATGATTGCCCTAATTTGGAGGAAATCAGGATAAAGGTCGAGGGAGACTGCAGAACTGGGCACAAACCATCACAGCGTGAATTTGGATTAAGCTGCCTGGCTTACTATCCTCGACTGTTGAAGATGCAGTTGGATTGTAGTGATACAATAGGTTTTGCATTAACTGCGCCATCTGGGCAAATGGATTTGAGCCTGTGGGAGAGGTTTTTCTTGAATGGGATCGGGAATTTAAGCATTTATGAGCTTGATTATTGGCCGCCACAAGATCGGGACGTAAATCAAAGGAGCCTGTCGCTCCCGGGAGCAGGGTTGCTTGCAGAATGTCTTGCAATGAGGAAGCTTTTCATACATGGAACAGCTCATGAGCATTTCATCATGTTCCTCCTAAGAATCCCCAATCTGAGAGATGTGCAGCTGAGGGAAGACTATTATCCAGCACCAGATAATGACACGTGCACTGAGATGAGAGTTGGTTCATGCAGTCGTTTTGAAGATGCATTGAACAGGCGTCAGATCCTCGACTGAAACAAGATGGTTACCGCTACTTGTTCACTAGAAGCATGATAATAAAAGACTTCTGCAGTTTCTTTTTTTCTTTTTCTTTTTGTCATGGCAATTCATGAATCAGCTGATCTTGAGGGGTTTTGTTTTTTTTTCCCCGTTTCTTCTATAACCGAGGAAGAAATCCAAACTTAAATCGCCTTTGATGGGCACACACCTGATGAACCAAAACACTTATGCATCCCGTCGGTGAGCCTGGAACCCAAAACATGATGGATATAAAATCTCACCCCTTTTCTTTTTTTTGGTTAATCTATCCCAGACATGGTCTCCATCTTTTAAATCTTTTCTTTTTTCTGGAGTCATTGAAAGGAGCAGCATGGCAAAGGGAAGTTCCAGAAACTTAAAATCGAATCTCTTCATTCTTGTCAACCGCAATTGAAACTCTCTTTTTTTCTTTTCCATTTCTCTCCCAGTTCGATTACACGAAATGATTGGAGTTTGTCCCAGTGAAAATTGAAGAATTTCATGTTTCACAATGATTGGAAAAATTATGAGGCTGCAACTAAGCCGAGAACATTGCAACGTCTCTACCATTGTCTGTATACAAGAAACGGACTGTATCAGCAAGGTGTGTACTCGCAATCGAGCAAGCGGGTGAGTATCTCTCCACAGCTTGGCCGTAAATCCGGTTCTGCCCAACAATCTGCAATCAGAGAGGATTAAGGCGTTAGTTTTGTACAATTCCATATCCCAGCACAGTATCCCAAGAGAATAGTAATTGGGTCACAATTAAATTACATTTATTTAAAAGATAAAGAAAAAAGTTCATGTAGAGAAAAAGGAGAGGTGAAATTAATCTTCAAAGCCAATTATCGCATGCAAAAAACACATGTTATGGACAGGGACGAATCTCATGGGAGGCCAAAGTTTAAGAAAGATTCAACATCCCCAAGAACATGCTATGGGCAGGGACGAATCTAACGGGGGGACCAAGGCCAGAGTTTCAAGAAGATTCAAAATCCCCCTTGTTCTTAGAAACGTTTCAAAAAGTCCTAATGAAATGGCCACCAAAGAATAGAGATTTTACATTCTGGTCCTCCCAAGCACCCAAGTCTGGGATCGTCCCTGATTATGGGGCTAATGCAAAAACGCGACATTAATTTTTAACAATCTCTATTTGCCTGTCACAACAGATGGTTACCCGATATTAGCCTGCCCAGTGGACCTTCTGGAATCTCCAAACGGGATCCCTCATTAGCAACAGCATCAACTACCTAGACAACATAAAGCTTTTACAATGGTCAAATTGCACGAGTACAGAAAACAAAATGTTTTTGAGCTAAAAAATAAGAAAGTCGTGATTGAAAGAGTACGTAAATCTAGAAAATAATTAAAAAAAAAAAAAAAAAACATAACTCAAACAAGTCATTGAGTAAAGGTCCCTGATGGAACAATATTGTACAACCATGCAACTGCCTCAGAGAGAAAAACATGATACTCAAGTGAAATAAAAGAGCGTAAGCATACCCTCTTTGGGGGTACACCTTCCCATGGCCTACTTAGCGTGCAGAGCTCCCACATTATCACCCCAAGGCTGAAAATATCACATTTTTCAGTGACAGGTTCATTACGGATAAGTTCGGGTGCCATCCATTCAGGAGTTCCAGCAGATGAGGAGTCCCTAATTGGTATGTCTGCCATTACTCTGGAGAGTCCAAAATCACAGATCTTGATTGTCATATGCTTATTCACGAGGCAATTTGCACTCTTAAGATCCCGATGAACTATCTTCATTCTATGAATGCACATCAACCCCCTTAGTGACAAGCAGAAGAATAAAAGATTACGATCAGATCAGAACAGAGCTGAATGCCAACTTCTAATTTAAATTGCCTGTGTAGCTAAGTCAAATGCTACTGGAACTAGCAGCTAAAGCACTGCCCATTTTTTTAATCAACTATTAAGTTGCCCAGCACACACAAGCATCAATGATGATAACAAGTACCAGCCAAATAATGGCCGGATAGGAGTTTCAAAAATAATTAGCAATAACATATATGTGCTCTCATTATCAGATAACTACATATAGAATCATTTAAAAGCATCTCTTGGTTTAAGTAGCCTATTTGTATCCTTTGGGTTGTGTTTCAACAATCAACCTTCCACAATCATGTCAAGTTTCTCATCTGTAAAGAAAGCAGCGTGTTCTCTATCTCTACTCATTACACTCCAGGAGAGATGTTAGGCATATATTATATCTTCAAAATGTGCCATGAAAAATAAAGAACTTAGCATTAAAGAAAATGGTTTAGTTAATAGCACCACTAGTTTCAAAGTTAGTCCCTCAAAAATGTAAACTTTGTAAAGATGCCCATCCACAAAAGAATTTCATATATTAGGACATGACAAACACACCTGCATATATCCCGCAACATTTTTAGCCTCCTCCGCCAACTAAGCTTCTTCTTCTGACCACTCGAGTGGATCAAATAATACAAGGACCCCATCTCCATGTATTCAGTAACCATCGATAAGCGTGGAGGCTTTGTGCAAGCACCCAAAAATAAGATAACTGCAATAACCAGCATCAGTTGATTCAGAATTCGTCGAGAAACAAAATGTAAGAAAGAGAGTAAAGGAATTAAGAAAGAGAGGAGGGAAGAAGTGGCGGAGGAAATAGAGAAAGAGAGAGATAGAAGAGAAGAAGAAAGCAAAAGGGAGAAGACAGAAGTTTCAGCTCTCAATAACCTTCAACAACCTCAAAATAGTAGATTGGTGCCTTTACACAGCACCTAAACCTAGTTAAACCGTAAAACAATAAAGAAAATACAATAAAGTCCAAACAAAATAAAAAGTATAATGAATACTAAATATCATAATGGCCTTTTTTTATATAAAACAAATATCATAATAACCTGAATAAGAAGATCCACCTAATACCATGCGAACAAAATGGAACAAAATTTTGTTTGTGAATTTACCATACACCATACAACAAAAAAGAACAAGTCTCCTACTTTCCTAGAGTAAATATTCTTATAAATCTTCCATTTATTATCCAACATTCTCCTCTTTACAGAAAAAACTTAACCACGAGTTTTGAAGCATTTCAATTCTGCACTCCACAACTTGAAGTTTGAGTCTTTATTCCATTAAAATTGTTGGGTCTCAAACCCAACCTAAAAGTTCAATTGTATTATGAAATTAACTTCTTGAATAATGAAGTCAAGTTCCTGAACCTGTTTATGAGTTTCCAAATGATTTGATGATTAAAAAATTCAAGTTATGAGTTTGGTCAAGGTTGGGCTCTAATACCAAAGTTACATCTCTTTTTTCATCATACATCAATCTACCACTTATTTTACTAATAGCTTTCCACAGATATTTCTTTTCTTTTCACATAAACAAAGTCAAACTAAACGCAAGCTACTGAAAATACTGAATTTCAAATCACCAGCTTCATTCAGAGCAAAAACCATATTCAACATTCAATCATCAGTGCTATAGAGATCAAATTGGAAAATTCAAAAAGGGCAAAACCAGCAGCTATGAGATCACAAAAAGCCAAGGCAGGTGTAGATCAATGAACAGAAGTGAGGTTAAGAAGCATAGTTTTAAAACCCGGACCGGCCCGGCGGGTCGACCCGGGACCCGGCCGACCCGGGCATGAAACCGGTCCGGGTGAAGGCCAAAACCCGCTTGGGATTTGACCCGGCCAAACCCGGTCAGCCCGGCGGGTCGACCCGGGACCCGGCCGACCCGGCCAAACCCGGGTGAGACCCGGTCAGTTTTTTTTTTATTTTCTCTGTCAATGAAAACGACGTCGTTTTCAGCTTTCGAAAGTGACAAAAGTCACAAAACGCAGAACGGATGAAGACTAAAGAAAGACTGATGAAGAACGCACCAAAATCATTAAATCAGTAACCTAATTCCTCTTTGAAACCCAGCTGAGGAGCTGAGGGGGCAGGGGACGTCGAGCCATCGAGCCCAATCGCTGCCATCGATTCATTGTTTGTTGCTTCATTCGTAGCCCAATCACCTCAGGTATGTTTCTCTAGCTTGATTTCTGTCTTTTCTTCTGCCAATCAACTCAGTTTCTTTATCCCAATTTCAACTTTTGCCAAAAAAATAAGAACTTTGTTGTTTGCATGATGAAGCTCGTTAAATACACCACAATCCTATCCTCAGTACCAGGCAACTGAATTCTATTATCATTAACAGGGAACCTATTATACTCTGGCCCCATTGATTTCACAGATTGTAGCTTATTAGTTGCTTGAATTTGCAATTCATTGGGATTCGGTTTCGGGGACTCAAACAAAGACCGAAGCTTTTTGACCTTTCCTTTCATGGACTCAAAAGAATTGTAGAATCCTGATGTTGATTGAAGGTAAGGCTTTGTCACTGAAGTTGAATGAATTGTAAGAGACCTATTGAATATAGAACTAGAGGTCATTTTATTGGTGGTGGGTTTCGAATTGGGTGTGATTTCCTGGTTATTTTCAAATTCAGCCATCGACCCAGATCACAAAATCAACTCAATCTCAAGAATTTCAACGATTTCCTCTCTGGGGCTCTTGATTAGATCAAGATTGAAAGAACCTTGACCCTGCAATTCAACTCTAGAAATGCCAAAAACCAAAAAAGATAACCTTTTCCGTCACCTTCAAAAACAATCCGAACCCGTTCAAATCCGGTGCTGACGATGGTGACGGAGATGAAATGATCAGAGAATTCTAACCGTGGGATAAAGAAACTGATGTTATGTGTTTTTTTTTTTATATATACAGGTTTTTTTGGGTTGACCCGGGCTAACCCGGGTCAACCCACCTGACCCGTGACCCAGAGGGTCGACCGGGTCAATGACCGGGTCGGGTTTCAAAACTATGTTAAGAAGGCGTGAAGATGCAGTCAGTACAAATATCCTAAAAGAAAAACTTGATGAACAAATGAGAAACTGAATTGCAGCCAGCAGAATAACAGCAAGCAACAGAGATGCTGTTGCCAATATATTTTTTCTTTTTTTTTTGAGTGAACAGAAGGAAACCTGAGTATTAAAAATGTGCTGGGTACAGGCAGACACAGTACAGTTTCCGTGACCTGCCCTTCTTTTAGTGGCTTTTATTAGTATTATTATTAGATGTGCTTTAAAATTGAGAGAGTAATTTTAAGGATTTGGACAGAAGTTTTGCTCTGATATCAGAATGATGTGGAATATGAATAAGAGAAAGGGGCTGCAAAGTAGAGGAATGGGAGATGGGAAGAGAGAGGGAATGATAGCAAAAGAAAGAAAACAGAATTCAATTCTCAATAATCATTCAGCTACTGTTAAACATGATGGTCAAATCTCTCTTAAAAATAGTTAACAGAGTCATCAAATAACTCATGCAATGCAAATTCACCCTAATATCAAACTGTTAGATGCGTGAGTTTTGAAATATTAGGGTGAATTCGGGGACTTTGGATTTTTTTCCCCTCCATTTGGCTTGCTAAATGAAATGAATGCAAGGCACGGAAGTTATTTGACAGTTCTGTTAATTGTATTTAGGCGAGACTAGATGGAAGGTTGACATTGTTAAAAGTAATGTTAAGAGCAAAATTGATTGACCAAATTGGCCAAGGGTAACATTGTGAAAAAGGTAATAGGTCAGGAGCAATTTTGTAGCTTACCCTAGTAAAATCCTCAAATAATTTAAAAAATTATGATAGCCTAAAATAACTAGATTTTTCAATTAAGAAATGCTACAAAATGAAATATAATCTCCAATTTTCCTATGACAAGAATCATGAAAATCTTTGTCTCATTCTCCATCAGAAAAGCAGAAAAAAAAACTTGCCATCAACTAAACAACAGCAACAACACGATCTCTCCTGTTTTTTCTTTGATGAGGTAGCTCTTGTTAAATTCATGGTTCCAAGTTATACAAGCAGACCATCACATGCAGCAATCTTAGACATGCGAAATATAAAAGATGCAACTTGGAAATTAGCAGGTAAGGAGAATACCATTAGGATGTCGAAGACGGCTGGAAGAAATCGCATGCACAAAATCAGAGAGGATAAAGTCAGAAATATGGGTGGGATAAAATTAAAGCAATCCACATATCAATAAGAAGAGACCTAAGAATTGATATCTCATTGCAGAAGTCTTCCATGTTTTCAGCAGTTAGATCTTGCTCTAGAAAAACCTTGACTGCAACTTCTGTACCGTTCCATATGCCACGGAATACTTCCCCGAAAAACCCTATATACAATCAAGATAGCTAAAATCACTAAACCATTATACATATAAATAGAGTTTGCACCAAACAAAATATTTATTTTATTTTCCTTATTGCATGATGTTGCTTAAATTATCAATTTAGACTACAACATTTTGATGGTTGCAAGATGAGAGGAGAGGATGAGAGGGAGATGCGAAGGATAAGGCTCTAATTTTATATGTAAAATGGTTGCAAGATGAGTTTGCATGATTCCTCCCATCAGATATGTTCTAATTTTAAGGTAGGCAACAGTAAAACTTTCTTCACCACAGTATATTCAGCTGAGCAACAGCTCTTATCCTTAGTTCAAGCTAAATATACAGTTTGGATAACCCTTTTTTTATTTTAACTCTGTTTTCTACAGCCTCCAAGGGAGTTTGCAGAGTGAGGTGGCATCAGACTCTTCATGTGAGCATGCTTCTGTACATTAAATTCTGAAAGACAAAAAATGAGAAACGAATTCGAAGATGAACCATGAATTCAGGGGTACACTAGTAGATAGCTGGAGCAATCACCCACTACTAGGAAAATGAACAGAATGCCTGCTGCCAACAGCTTGAGCAAACACTGGTTATGATTTCCTTGTAATAAAACACCACCCAAAGAAATAGAAAACAGAAGATGCAATAGTTTCAGGAATAGTATGCATATAAGATATTTGATTAACTACTTGGATTGATGTCAAATCTTTAAATTAGATTGGCAGTTTATGAGGATATCCAGTGAAACTTCAACCAAGGTCATTGTCCAGCAGTGTATGGAAATTTAAAGGAGAGACAACAATCTCAAAACCCATACATCATTGAAAACATCAATGAATCTAACCATTCCATTTCAATTTATCAAAGAAAAAATAAAACAAGTACAGAAGAGAAGATTCTCAAGTCATTAGCATAGGTAGCAAAACAAAACTCAACCACAGAGAAATTTATCCAAGGAAACAATAAATCAAAAAATAGGAATTCATGATAAAACTACATGGCGACAATCCAAAGATTAGGACACTATCACAATACTTGAAAGTTTTTTGTAGTAAATTAATATTTCAAATTCATGCAATGTGTGTCGCCTGTTCCTTTCTTTCTATACAAAAATATTTATTAAGATTTTAGACAGCCAACAGTACATTGGAACCTTCAATCCAAGCAAATTGTGTGCTATCACTGCAATTACAAAATAGACAGCACTGTTTCACGAAGTACTTTTGGAGGATTACAAAATTGTAACTCGTTTTAAAAAGATATAAAACTGGAATAGGTAAATGTGTACTGCAGCACTGACAAACAAAATTCAAAGCAACAACACAGCTGAAAATTATAGGTAGTGATGCTTACCAATCCCAACACGAGTTCCAACAGTTAGTTCTGAGAAATCAATATGCCATTCCTGGAAAGGTAGTGGGGGGTTATTATGGAACAAGGGAGATTCAAGAACTTTATTCCATGTTGAAACCAATTGATCATCTGCTACAAAGCCTGAAGGTCCACTCCTCTCGGAAGTTTGACTTCTATACTCATGGGGAGATGATGGTAATGAGATTGCCTTCTGGGAATTTATGTGGTTCCTTTCAAGGGTATATAAAGCAGACCTTCCACCAGATATTTCATCACGACCATCAAGACAGAAATTTGATACCTATCCCATGCGCAAATTGATTAATTAGTACTGAGAATGCTAGGAGGATGATTACAGATGTGGTTCAATGACACATGCCAAATTATGCATCTAGAAGAGACTAATTTTCAACCTAACCTCCTCTTATAATCAAACTAACACGTGGAACGTACCATGAAGAAAACACAGTAAGGGAAAAAATAAAACAATGGATTTTCCTAGGCATGTACAGAACCTTTGTTAGGATGAAATTTATGATATGACTAGAATCCAATAACTTAGAATGTTAGTGGTGGAAAAGACCAAGTTCAATCCATGGTATCACATCCATATGAGGCATAATATATTAGCGAATCTAAAAGCTGTTTCATATGCCAGATTTTTTTAGATGACGATGTAGACTTGAGCATGGTATCATGGCAATATCAATATGTCAAAGGACTAACACAAGAATTGCTATGTGCTCTGACTGAAAAGGATAATGATCCATCAAAGTGGGACAGACAAGGCCATAAGATCTACTTGGTTTGATGAAGCTATCTGTCCATGCTACCATGTTTGGCCATTGAAGTGCCCAAATTCAAACTCCATGCTCATGAATAGTCCCAGAGAAGAATAGATGACAGTTAAACCCCAAAAACATTCGTGTACATATGAACACAAGCAATAATTGACAAACAAACCTCAGAACAGTTAAATTCATGTACATGAGCAGAGAACAAGGAACAAATTGTCCTTGTCAAGGAAAAGTTTTTATGTCAAAGAGAAAAACAAAAGTATATGGATCCATTTCACCAAAAAGATACTTACATTTTTCTGAAGATCTGAACCATTGTCCTTGTCGCCTAAATTATTTGTAAATAACCTATCATCACCATGTTCCATCAAAAGACGATTTTGCTTCAGAGTTTCATTCATAGCACGTACAGCCCTGAAATTGTTAATGATAAATTGATTAATTTGCAATGTAAGAACAAGATATTTTCTCCAAAATTAATCAAATCCAAGCAGCTTGGGAAATTCTGTCAAGAAATATGAAAGGCTAATTGAACAACAGCACTTATCATTGAACTTGATAACCAAATAACCAATGTACACACAGGGATAAAGCAAAGAATGGAGAAACCCAACCAAAGAAGAACCAAATTCTGCTAAAGTTTATCTCATCAATCAATATTAACCCAACTGCCAATGTCCAAGGTGCCAGTACAAATTAGGAAAATTTAAATCTGATAAAATTAAAATCCCTGGTAGCAGTAATTAGGAAAAATTAAACCTGATAAAATTAAAATCCCTGGGAGCAGTTTGAGAAATAAATATTAGGAAAACCAACTTAATATGAAATAGAAGTAGATTCCTAGTAAATGCTGCTTATCCAATAGATGGGAAATAGTTGGAACTCCGAAAAACTATTAAAAATCTTGAATTGTAGAGAAAATTGAATCAAGCAAATACTAATCCTAGAAGCCATGCTGACGACTCCAAGGTTGAGGCTTTCGGTAGTCACCTGGTGGTTTTGTTAAGGAAATGATGTGGGGAACTTTCTTTAATATTCTTGGCACAATAATGTTTGTTGCATTATTTCATTAATGGTTAACATTTTTAGGTTTTGAGAAGTTTAAGAACAGTAGTCACCTAGTGATTTTGTTGAGGAAATGATGTGGGCAACTTTCTTTAATATTCTTGGCATAATAATGTTTGTTGCATTATTTCATTAAGATTTTTAGGTTTTGAGGAGTTTAAGAAGAGTTCAAGATGTAGTTTGCTAAATCAAGCATAACTTTTTAATCTAATTATTGGATCGAGATGAAATCTTGATAGAAAATTATGAAGGCCCTATTTCCTATTAGGTTAAAATCCCATGATGATTGAAGATCAGGAAGGCCTTCAAATAAGACTTAGAAGTTACTAAGCGAGATTATCTTTATTTACCTTGTTGTATTTAGATTATTTTTTCTGATTAGCTTAAGATATTTAGTTTAATTAGTATTTTACTAGTTAGGAATCCTAATGCTAGATGGATTCTATTATTTAGACAAGTTTTAATTATAAATCATTTCCTATAAAGGATTTATTTCTAGAACTAATATAAATAGAGATATCTATATTGTTTTATGAACATTCAAATTCATACTATTATTTAGACTTCATTAAATACCATAGATTTCTCTCTAAATTTCTCTATAACTTAGGTATGTAACCTTAGAATTTGAGAACCCTAGTTTTATCCACATTATTCACCACGTCAATTGTTATCATAGCAAATTGGCCTCTTCGATGGATGGAGACGATAGCAACCCATTCCGCAATACAGGAGTGGAGGTTGTGCAAGCTCAGGAGCATAAACTAGATCGTTGGGGATTGGTGTTTGATCACTTGTATCAAGCTATAATAGATCTAAATTGGCTAATGGATGACACAAACAAGAATCACAAAGAGGAGAGGAATGTGCTTAGAGACTTACCTCAGGCCGACCTTACCTTTGACCTATTCCTAAAATTCCACTGAGACAACCACTTGTCTATTTGGAGGAGTTCGGTGAACACAAAATTTCAAAGTTATCTAATCATAAGATAACGTTACCAAAAAGGGTGCTGACAAATAGTTTCAGTCTTTTGACCTTAAGTTGGAGAAGAATTTGGCAAACGATGATCTTTAAGTCATTGATGAAGATCTTACAAATAAGATCATGGAGAACATGGTAATTTTTTACAATTCTCATTAAGATATTATGGAAAATTATCTTGTGTTCCTTTACATACAATGGCAAATGATGATGAACTCGAGTTTAAAGTAAAAAAACATGGGAAGAAACTACAAGTGGACTTAGAAAGTATAACATTAACTATGGATTTTTCTTTAGCATGCACACACCATAAATTAAATTTTGAAGTTCACATGTCAAAGACATGCTACATCGCGATTAAGCTAGCTACAATGCTATATTTGAAGTATCTATTCCTTTGGAGTGTTCAAGTTCAATTTATGATAATTAACTCGAGGGCGAGTTTGTCATAAGTAGAGGGGATTGACGTGGGGAACTTTCTATAATATTCTTGGTCTAAATATGTTTACTGTATTATTTCATTAATGGTTAAGAATTTTATGTTTAGAGGAGTTTAAAAAGAGGTTAAAATCAAGCATAACTTTCAATCTGACTATTGGATCAAGCACGAATTTTGACAAAAGATTTTAAAGAACCTATTTCCTATTAGGTTAAAATCCCATGATGATCGGAGAATGGGAAGACCTTCAAATAAGACCCGGAAGTTGCTACGTGGAATTTTCTTTATTTACATTGTTGTATTTGGATTTTTTTTCCTACTTAGCTTAGGAATTTTAATTTAATTAAAATTTTAATAGTTAAGAATTCTCATGCTAGATAGATTGTGTTAGTTAAGTAAGTTTTAATTAGGAATCCTTTCCAATAAAGATTTTACGTCTAGAATTAATACAAATAGTAATGTCTAGTTTATTTTCTAAACATATAAATTCAGACTTTATAAAATACCAATGAGTTTTCTGTAAATTTCTTCATAGCTTAGGTCTATAACCTCAGGGCTTGAGAATCCTAGTTTTATCCATGTTGTTGGTCGCGTCAAGATAAATCCTAGAATTACTTTTTATCAAGACAATAGTTATGGAATAGGATATTGTTGCTAGACCTTTGTGTTTTGGGTGCTTTTAGGTTATTTCTCTAACCAGTATTTAGTGACCAAGGTTAGAAAGGCTAGATGGATAGCTCCCAAACTTGCTCAAAAGCAACTACCTCTCAAGGGTCCTTTTATTCCCTTGATAGAAGTCTCCACTAATTTCATCTTTCTCCTAAAGGTTAGGTGTCGATATGTTATTCTTGGTTTTTACAAGGGACGAAAAAGAAACAACATGGAATTCAACTCGACACTTGTCACCATGGTGATAGAATAGTTTGACTAAAAGTTTACAAGAACGAAAAATAAATGAAAGGGTAAGGAATCGCTTCAACTCATATACCAAACTGAAATAAAATAGCTTGGGATAAGAGAACAAAAAAACAAGAATAAGAAGACTGGAATAAGGTTGCTGCCGTTGTAGCTTGATTGTGTTGTAGTTGTAAGTGTAGCTATAGCCTATAGTGATGGTTAGAAAGAGAGAAAAGGTGTTTGATTAAAAACAGTCTTAAGATAGCGATTACAAATAATAAAGCACTAGAAAAACTCCAAAATGAAAGAGCTCCAGAAAAACTAGCTTCTGGGTTTTCTAGCATGGGGCATGCACGGGCCCCATGGCCAGCTTTCTGTGACCTGTGAATTGGGTTGGGTTTTCTGCCCAAAAATCCATATAAGGCAACCTCAACCAAGGAGTCAAAAGGGCAGTAAGAAGAATGGGAGAGAGGAACTGAAAAGTTAATTGCCAAACACAAGACACAACTTTTCAATAAGATTCAGGGTGTGTTTAGAATTGTGGTAGCAAGTGCGGTTAAAAGTGTTTTTTTGCTTAGAAATGCATCAAAATAATATTTTTTTTATTTTTAAAAAATCATTTTTGATATCAGCACATCAAAACAATCTG
Source organism: Populus tomentosa (assembly GCA_018804465.1). Classification (NCBI taxonomy): domain Eukaryota; kingdom Viridiplantae; phylum Streptophyta; class Magnoliopsida; order Malpighiales; family Salicaceae; genus Populus; species Populus tomentosa. Next base: position 9,505,338 of record CM031995.1, read on the forward strand.
AAAACATAAAAAAAATAATAATTTTTAGCAAAAAAAAAATCAAAATTTGAGGGAGCGCAGTTTACAGTTCCCAAACAGACTCTCAATTATCAATCCTGATTAGAACATAGAATCATTGCTCTTTTATAGACACCAAAACCCTAACAATAAGTAGAAAATGAAAATCTAAATAAGAATAATTCTTTTTTGGGAAAAGCTCCTGATATCCTGTATTCAAGAATTACATAGATATAATTGAAGAAAAATCATAATATCTTAATTTGTGTTTTCTACAACAACAATCATAGTAGCATACCATAAGATCAAAGCTTACCACAACCACATCATAGCTTACTTCAATCAAGGTATATATAATATTGTAATTTGTTTTTCTACAACTACATCGTAGATTACTCCAGTTGTAACAAAACAAAAATCAAAGTCGAGATAACTAGAAAATGATAAACACAATAATAGCATAGTTGCATCAAATCATAAAGTCAACACGGGTCACAAAGAAATAAACATCAACCTTACGATATCATCACCAATTTCTGGGGTCATGCTAATACTTCTTCTTCTCATTCTACGAGCTTCTGACATTGATGCACCCTCTGACCTGTGGCTACAAATGAACATCCAATATGAGCATAGTTCATTATTACCAAATGCATAAACAAAGAAAAGGGTGGATAAAGCATGTACAAGCTACTAGGAGAATAAAGCGTGACACTTGTTGAGATTAATGGTGTGTTTTAAGACTAAAGACATTGCTAAAAGCAATGGCATAACGCAGCCTCCACCCTTCCTCGTATCATCCATTTTCTTTGCTTTGCCTATATTCCTTTTTCCACTCCTCATATACAATCCATAAGTCAGAAAATTATAAAGCTCCTTAGGTGTTCAAAACAATAGGAACGAAAAGGTACAAACCTTGATATAGCAACATCATCAGCGTAATGCCTAATTGAACGTCTATCACCACTTAACATGGACCGTCCACGCCCTCGAAATGAAGGATGCTCTGGACTGCAGAACAAAGCTTGATGAAGACACCAACTAAAACTTCACCAATAGAATTTAAAGTTTAACTTTGACAACACCACAAGCAACCATGTTTAGAACTATTGAAAATGAATAAACAACTCAGCTTTGATCAGATCAATTGAAACAAAGTGAAGAGAAATCAATGTGCATACTTGCATGCATGTGAACGAAACCCCTAACCCCGTGTATGCCCAATTGAATCAACAGAAAAGAAAGACATCCAGGCAACTCAAATAACAAGTAAGAATCCACACATGGAGTCAAGGTACAACCAACCAATCTCCGATGTTGTGTTAGAACATCCAACCTGTAATCTTTGCCATTGAAAAACACCCAAGGATGCCCTCCTATTCACTATTTGGAAAACAGCATTTTCAACCGACATGCTTTCTAATTTTCAAAGGCAAAAAAAAAAAACTAGATACTAGAAATCGAGCAATAGGATATGTTCCCTCCAAATAATTAGTCAAGAGCACAAGTTTTTCAATAAAGCAAGAAAAGGCATCAAATCATGCTAGCTAAAAGACACGCACCCCGGCATTAATCATGTGGTCTAGAAACACCCAACCCAGTACTAACCTAGTTAATCATTCCTCATATAATAAATCCATTTGAGGTAAATGTTAGAAAAACAAAGCACAATTTTCAAAAAAAAAAAACTACACGAGACAAGAATAACAAGTATGGTATCAAATGCCATAATAAATTCCAAGCCTTTTGAAAAAGTCAGATGTGAGGAAACTTGCAATCAGGCCTATATGAAGAGTATGGATTATATTCCAGTATATTTTAATAAGTTCATAATCTCCATAACGCCTTAGCCCAAATATGGGGGAATTCTTTTAACCCGTGGCTGTTAATTGATAAGAGATCATTCCTCGAAGGGAGGGGGCAAAAACAAGAAGAGCCAAGAGAGTGCATGATATCAGGACTCACAAACACCATCCTACAGCAAACCTATTTAAAAGCTTGATAATTGCCACATAAGAGAGTAGTACTCTTTTTCCATGAACAAAAGCAAAAATTAGACTTCCAAACACATGTTCCTCCCCTATAAATGTGAAACCAACTGACAAAGTATTCAAAGTAAACCATGCTAACACCTTGAACTAGCAGTCCGCTGTTCAGCAATGACCTTTTTCCGGCTACGTCTCCAAAAGGTTGTTGCAATATCGGGTTCACTATGTGATAAACTGAAGGAGACAGGAAAAGAATAAGTTCAAGTACAGCATTCTGCACTATAGTATTCTCTCAAGTCAGAAGAGAAACTAAAATTTGAAAAATAAAAGACAAACAAGAAGTGTCGTACAAAAGTCACATTGCAATAAGGATCTTCACAGGACAAGATACATATTATTACCTCAATTTTCTGTCAATAGAGGTAGCAGATCGCAACATCATATTTCGTAATGAAGGACCTAACACATTCGGAGATGCCTCTAATTTCCTATGGACTTGAAGGCTTCCTTCATCTTTTTCAGCACTATGGCACAGAAAATATAACACAGCAACTTAAGGATTTCAGAACTCCAATTAACAGATTATACAGATTCATTGTTTGTGAAAAGTCATGTGATGGGCTGTTTGCTAACCTGTCAGGATCCACTCTTTCTGCAAAACCATACAGCGGACTGTTTGGTTCAAGTGGAGAATCACAGGAATCATTTTCTGCAGAGTCACTCTCCCCTGCTGCTGGAGTATGAGTCATAAAAATAGCCCTGGTTGACCGCGGTATCAACTTACCAGGAAAGCGCATAATATCAACCAGTAGTTCCACAGAATTCAACACAACAATCACAGACATGTGTTTATATGAGTCCGCACACTCAACAATCCCATCATTTGGTAAACCCTGGGGAAAAAAGCATTATTAAATTTTCAGATGTTATGTTAATTAGCAATAAATTGCATCTTTGAATATTTTTTGGTATTAAATAAGAATGGAACAGAGTAGTTGAACTCACTGGATGAAGTTAAAACTTACCACCACGAGTCTACTTTCAAGACCTACAGAATCTGCTAAAACTTTGAAAAAGATTGCCCTAGGACGGCATGATCCATGCCTTATTTGCCCCAGCAACTGAACACCTCGATTTTCTAACATATGAGAGGCTTCTTCTAGTGCAGCTTTTGCTGGACTTTCCACATTTGGCCTTTTATAAAAATCAGCAACCTGTTCAGAGATGAAAAATGAAAATGGAATGAGCAATTTTTTGACTAAAAATGGAATAAAAAATTAAGAAGATCGGCAAAAATGCCTTGGTAGAATTTGTTCCCTGAATTGGCTTGAAAACAAAGAATATAACCTTAAAATATTATGATTAAATAACAAGTCAAATGGTGAAAATTAAAGTAAATATGAAAAACAAAATTCATTGTAGCGCAAATAGTTAATGACATGTGTGGTTTGAGAAGCCTGTACCACCACGCATGAGAAACATCCTACGTAGTTGCATAGGCCAAGAAAAAACAGTTTTTGCCGAGATGTAAGGGGATCGGTAACATGTCTTGACAATAGGTTATGGATATGTATAGATTTCCTTGGCATAACCAAGACATAACATCACAGTTAAAAAAAACCTGAAAGTTGGAAAGGACAACGAAAAAAGAAAAAAAGGATCAAAGATAATTAAGGGACAGAAAAGAGCAACTGAAAACTTCAAATGAGATATCCATATAATAGAACAAAGGTTATTTAAGAGTTCTTACCAATCCAGCAATCTTTTTTATCATTGCAGCTGGATTTGAGTTCAACCCTTTTACTAGTGGCACAATCAATTGCTTCAGCATGGATAGCTTTTTATCTTTCTTAGCATCTACAAGAATTATATCGGCCTTGCAACCCTCAGCTCCCAGAGAATGAAGCTCGTCTAAAGTTGGAATATTAACAAAGAGCTCCTTTAGCCTTTTATCCTGTAACAATCCATGTTATTAAATTAACTCAAGATGAAGTGAAAAAAAAAAATGCTCTAAGTGGATACAAAACAAAGAGTGCAAGCTGGAAAGTCAATTATAAGTTAGGACACAATCCATCAAGTAATTTTATCCTCCTTGAAAATACCAACAATTTAAATAATCCAGGAAGAAATGCATTTAGCATTGTTTGAACCAATAATACCTGGAACGTGGTGCATTATAGCATGTGGTACTGGTACTGGTTCACTACCCTCCTTAGGAAGCAGTACGAGGGGGGTGGGCCTAGTATGGTCGCTATTTCAGGTAGTGGTTTATTTTTATGCTGGTTTTCCATATGTGTGTGTGAGAGTGTATAATTAAAAGATAAAAGTATCATATGAGTGCATGTAGACCAAAACTTCAAAACAAGATATTGTCCATCCTTGTCTTTTGAAAATAGCATGTAAATGAGAAATTTCGGAGTACTACCATCAGACAGGGATAGACATAAGGAGGAGAGGGAAATAAAAGATCCTTTTTGTTGTAACTATATGGAACCACAGAAGAACTAGTAGTACAGTTTAACATGCAACTTCTAACTCGTTAGTTAAGAGGAGAGGAGAATATTTTCAATAGAACATAAGAAGTTGAATGTTAAACAGAGCAGATAGTTAAATCATAACCAACATAGTAGAACATAAGAATATAATGATCACAAATTAAAAGCAATGATTATTAAACACAAGTATTTTTTTCCAGCCACATCACTTATTGATCTCTCAAAAAGATGAAGTTCCAGAAAAGATCGGACTCCTCAACCAAAAGAACTTGCAACAAATAAATAGGAACAAAAATTAAAAAGTAAATCAATTCTCACCGGTATGACAGAGTAGAAACCATTTGGTATTTGTTCAGAAAGCATCCCAGTGCTCCAGAGAACTTGTGATGCAGTCTGGGAAGATAAACCATCTTCCTCATAATTTTTATGTAATTCTTTATTTCTCAAAGTATCTTCTTGAGAAAGCAAAGAGACAGATTCAAATTTCTCGATAAAGTCTGAACCCCACCACACAGAATTTGAAGGTCCTTGCTCTGCTGGCCCCGAATCATCTCGTGTCTCCTCCATGTCCTTAAATATTTGGGATGTAAAACCATTTCTGTCCCTCACTCCTCTTACCCCATAAAAGACCTCGCCAATCACAATATAGTTCTTACACAACTATGTATCAAAAATCTCTTCTGTTCTGACTTTGTTACGCTGGAGTCCATTTGTCCTGCAAAGCTAAAACCCTATGTGAAACTAGAAAGATCATAATGTCAGTTCAAATTTTTCTTTTATCTAAAAAAAAGTTAAGAGAGATCACAATGCAAACGCACAACATCCTATCATCAATACAGAAGTGCAGAAACCAAGACAGTTTAAATTTATCAATAAGCACGACATATAGAGAAGTAGACTACTCTAGCAAGCTTAAAGGACTCAAAAAATTGTCAATTGAAAAAAACAAAAAAAAACAGCGCCACAATCTACCCTTAAACCTAAGCAGTAAACTGAATTTTACCATTTTCCTTACACTTTTTCCACCTTCAATAGTCAATAGATAACTAAATTAAACAAAAATATTTCAGTATAATGTAAATAACCTAATTGATAAGGACGGTAAATAATTATATGAATCCGCAATGAACTAAACCTGAGTAAAGTAGTGATTAATCAACAGAAACAGCCACAATCTAGGCTTAAAACCTAAGCATTGCAAAATGGAATTGGTAACCTAACAAGCCTAATCAAATCAATAAAAATCAGATCCAATTCTAAATCTAGAATGATAATAAAATAGCCAAGTAAATCAAAGGAAATCAAATCTAAAGCGAGAATGAGAAAGAAAAGGGCAGGAGTGTAATACCAGCAGATCGAAGCATTGAAAGAAGCAGTTGCCACTCCAGCCAATACCATTTGAATCTCAACTCTTCGTTTTAAAACAAATAATACTCATCACTCTCTCTTCTTCTTCTTCTTTTTCTTTTTTCTAGAAGGATATAAAATAATAAATATTATTTTTGTGTATAAATAGAAACAGAAAGCAAGAGAGAGAGGATATTATAGACGAGAGTGAAATAGAATAGGTCAGAGAGAAAGAAATGGAAATATACAACAAACAGACACTTATGTTTATTTATTTCTATTTGTATTCATATTTTTTAAATAAAAAATATATATAGTAAGTATTGAAGATACACAGTAGTACTACGGTTTTTGTTATTTATTATAGTTTTTTTAAAATATTTTTAAAAAAATATATATTAAAATAATATTTTTTGTTTATTAAAATTTATTTTTAAAAAACAATAAAAATTATTAAAATAAATTTTAAATAAAAATAATAAGTTTTTTAAAAAATATCATTTCAAACATGTTTTTAAATAGCTTTTTTAAGGTGGGAGAGTGTATGACAGAGAGAGAAAGCGAGGGAGAGAAGAAAAGATAAATAATAAGAGGGATTCGCTCGATTCATGTGAGCAGTATTATTTTATTTATTTTTGTTAGATTTGAGTGATTTTATTTATTTATTTATTTGTATGTGAAAATAATTAATGAGGATTGAAAAAAACGTTTTTGTTTTGTGACGAGGGAAGGCAAGGGAGGTGGGTCACGTGCAAGAGAGCGGGGGATCTGGGGACCTCTTTCCGACAGCCAGCTGGCATTAGCTCACCACCATCCACACAGGCAAACGCGTGAGCACTCTTTTTCTCTTTTTTTATTAGTTAATTAAAAATTGAAATTGATTAACTAGTTTTTATAGCGTTCAAACTAAAAAGGTGACTTGCGCTCACCATGAACCAGCTAATTTTTTTAACATAAAAACATAATATTTAAATATTATTAGCATGTTATAAGCAAAAAAAAATAACGACTCAAGTTGTAAACTCTACTAGGTAGAGTGAGATGATTTTATTTGATTATATAATAAAAATAATAATAATTAATGCACTATATTCTTAAAAAAAAATATGTTGATTATGACTAGAAAAAAAGAAACACTTGTTAAAAAAATTACAAAGTTGAGTTCCAAGATCACTGGATGTTAAATTATAAGATTGTATGAAGAAAAAAAACATATTAAAAAAGTGACAAAAAAAATATTTGAGTAAACTAACCAAACCTATCACTTAAGTCTTGAGATTGGGATAATATGATTAAAATGAAATTAAAAAAAAATCATGAGCCCATAAAAAAATAAGTGAAAAAAATGATATCAACCCATACTAATTTTTCAAACTAATTATTCAAATCACTAAAATGAAAGCACCATGTTTGAAAAAAATCATAGAATCTAATTCCCAACAAATCAAATAACAAAGGATAAAATTGAAAAAATAATTCATTATATAAAAGGAATAAAAAAAAATAGCAGTTAAGAGAATGGTGGTAAAATTTAAGATAAAAAATAAATGAGAGCACAACTTATAATTTTGAATTAAAAAGAGAGATGGAAAAGACAAATCAAATTCATGAAAGGATAAAAAACAAAAGAATAAGGACCAGGTATGAAAAAATAATAAATCATAATTATAGATTCAATAATGAAATTGAAAACAAGTCAAAATTTGCCAAAAAAGTCAAGGAACAAAAATCACAAATAAAAAAATAAGAACTAAAGTTGAAGTATCAATAAATGAGATAATGAATCTAAATGGCCAACGAGAATTTTGGGGGTAGAATAGAGAAAAGAGAAAAGAAAGAAATTAAAGGTTATTAACAACATACCATCACTAAACAATGAAAAAAAACGTCTTGATGCTTCCAATATCATCGTGAAAGTTGTTATTTAGATGACAGGAGACGTTGCATGTGCCTCCATAAGACCATCTCTCACCTACTAACATGTGTAACTAGTCTTAGACGAGTAAACGGGGGAGGATGATTGCTTTGTCATAAACAATCGTGTTACTAGCCTGCAAGATAAATTATTTAGGTAGGTATCCATCCATTCAAACTTGTGAAACAACACATTCAGGTAGGCCTTGTACCAATAACATGTATCATAAAGAATTTAGTTGGGCATTGCACTAATAATTTATAAAATAGAGAATCCATGAGGGTGTTACGACAATGCTTAAACATTGTTTACAGTGCCACGTTTGTAAAAACAAAAGTTGTAGTTTTTTAGAAAAATGAAAGAGGATTGATTGGCTTTCTAACATCATTATGTTTGGCTTTGGCAACCCTTTTCTTTTTATTTTGAATTGGACTCAACTGGACCTTTTTCCATCTTCTTGATTTTAACCTTTTTTTCTTCTTTTCTTTTCTACTTGGTTATGCTTGTGTTGTTTGGTTAAACCTATATTGTTTGATTGAGCTTGTTATCCAATTGGGCTATGATTGTTCAGTTGGCTTCTCTTTTCGCATGTCGTTCGATCGGCCTTCCTTTGCTTGCATCTTATTTGGTTTCAATCTTTTTTTTCTCCATATCTTCATGTTTAATTTTGCAACTCTATCAATAAAAATAAATAAACTAAAAGGGAAAGGTCATTTGAATAGTAGTCATTTACCATAGCTATATAATTAGATTCACTTGCAATGGTGATTTTATGATTTTACCCCTTGATCTAAAAATACTCTGATCTTGTTGATGAGATAGTAAAGTTTTTTTTTTTTTAATGAACATGTAGTGACATAAATGCCATTGGAGATAAGAAATAGTAATAATAATAATAATAACTAGGCTTGTTTTTATTCACAATTAAGTTACTAAAATGCATTTGATACAAAAAAAAAAAAAAAACTTGCCTTCGGCCCAGGGTTATTTTTGTATTTTTCTATATATGTCTTTTGGGTATTTTCTAATTTTATTGAGGGCAATTTGATCTTTTAATTAAGATTAATTAATTTTAAAATATAAAAAGTTTATGATATATGTGTTGCACAAGTCAGCATGTAGGAGGTGCTCGTGTACTTTAGGCAACATGTATGGTGTCTTCCAATGGTATAACTTGTTCTTTTAATTTATTTATTTTTGGATTTGGTCTTTTTTATTTTAATTTATTTATTTTGGAATTATTTTTCTTTTTTATTTAACCTTTCAAATGAAATTTTTTTGTTTCCCTCTAATTTATTTTTTATTTTAATTTTCACCTTTATTCTTTTAATTACCATTTTTTATTTTAGATTTTTGTGTGTGATTAACTTATTTTCCTTTTCATTCTTCAACATTTAATTTGCTAGAGATCATGCTTCGTTATTTTTTTATGTATGATATTTCTGATCTAATAACTCGGGTCATTAGTTTGAAAAGTTAATATGGATTGATATTTTATTTATTTATTTATTTTATATTTTGATTTAATCATTCGACATTAGTTTTTTTTTTTAAATGTCTCGATGGTTTTCTTTGATTTTTGTTTTCTATGTTATTTTAGTCTCGTGATCTAAATCATGAATTTTACAGGTTAACCTAGGTTAGTTCGTCTTTTATTATCCAAGTTATATGTTCATCACACTATCTCAGGTTATCTCGAGCTGGTTTTTTTTGTTTATTTTTATCAAGTTTCTTACTTCCATGTTTTTTTTCTGAGATATCATATGCTTTTATATGCTATCATTATTTATTATTTTATTATCTAATTAAAATAAAATTAATTTATTAAGTTGTTGATTTTTTAAAAAATTTATTTGAAATATACTTATGATATCTATATGTGATTTTTTAAGATGAAAAATACAGATTCGCGATGTAGCGCAAGTTTGTGTTATTTTACTATGGAGGGTCCAGATTCAACAAGTGAAGGCCAATTTCTGTCTTTATTGCCATGAATTAGGCTTCTCCTAGGATGATCCAACAGGTGCGCACTTGGACTTCGGCGGCTTCGTGGTGACTTGATTATTTCCGTGAAAGTATAAAACAATTACTTTTTTATTTTTTAAAATAAGTATATAAAATTTATTCAGGTCATCAGAATACAAGTAACATTTATTAACAGTGACAAAAACCTAAAATTAGAAGGAAATTTATTGTACAAAACACAAAATATTATTTATTATAATAATATAATAATAAAATTATCATCAAGCTACAAGATATTTAAACTAGATATCCTGGGTAAAATAATCTTTTTTACTATGATTCAATTATTTTCTACAAATTATTAATGGCTAAATTAGTCATTTCATGTTTTTTTGCACTTAAAAACCACTCATTTAGACTTGGAATAAAAAAAAAATGTACATTTTAATTAGGGGCATTGTGGCCTTTTTAATATTTTCAAAATAGTAAAATTATTTTATTACCCTTCAAGACAAAATCAATTAAACTCTCTTGCATACCACGCGTCAATAAATGGCTGCTCACCGAGCTTTTTTGGTGATGTGTGCGAGGTCGTTTGGAAACTAAACACCACATTTTCACGGCGGTGTTAGACAGGTCTTAGCATTTTTTTCGTAATGGAGCAGTGTGTGCGCCAAACACACATCTAGTTTGGTGCAAAAAAACATTTGTTTTCCCTCTTTCCTTTCTTTAACTCGAATTTAACATCAACCTTTTTTAAAATTTGAGATCGGTTTTTTTATTTTTTTTCTTGATATTTGATCCTTGTTTTCTTATTAATATTTATTTTATTTTGAATGATCTATAAAATTATAATTCTTTTTCAATTTCACCCTCTTTTATATTTTTTTATTTTTCAAATTTAGTCATCATTCCTTTAATTGCTATTTCTTTTGTTTGTGATTATTTTTTAAATTATTTTTTTTTACAATTTCATCCTCTTTGAGTTTATTTTTTCTATCAAATTTGATTTATGTTCTTTTTATTTCTATTTTTTTATTTTAGAAAAAAAATAATGAATTGCATCCCCTTCCATTTTTTATCATTTAAATTTTGGTCCCTAATGTTTTTATTACTATTTGTTTTCTTTCATACATTCTTTAAATTGATATTTTTATGATTTCATCCTCCTTAAGTTTATTTTTCCTATAAATTTAATTCTCATCATCTTGATTTACTTTGATAAATTTTTTAAATAAGTATTTTTTCTTATTTCATCCTTAAACATTAAATTAATTGGTAATTAACTTTCTTGATTGATCTCAGGCCTAGCATTGTAGGACTTACAAGTTTTAGAGAATAACCTAAGTTTAGAAGGTTCGTCAGTCCTTTCTTGATTTTTTTTTTCTTTTTTAAGATCATTTTTTTCCTTTTCATTATTTAGAATTTATTCAATCGAAAGCTAGGCTCCATCATTTTTATTTAGGGAGTGTTTGGGAAGGTGGTGCAAGTCACGTTCCCATAAAAAAAAATTTCTTTATATATATATATATATAGATCGTTTTGATGTGCTAATTTCAAAAATGATTTGATAGAAATTAAAAAACTTTATTTTGATGTATTTCTAAGTGAAAAGTACTTTGAACCCCCACCGCTACCACAATCTCAAACAAGCCTTTATTTGCTTTTTGTAGAATTTCTTACTAATTTTTTTAAATAACCAGGGTTATCTCGGGTCTTTTTATTTTTTATTTTTTGTTTAATTTTTTTGGCTAGTTTTTTAAAGTTATGATTTTCTTTTTACGATTTTATCATTCAATATTTGAAATAATTGTTTTTAAAATAATTTAAAAAATTAGTATTCTTTTTCAATCTCACCCCTTCAATTTTTAAACTTTCAAATTTGGTTTTCATTTTTCCCATTGCTATTTGTTTTGTTTAAAATAATTCTTAATTTTTTTTTTACTGTTTCAACCTTCTTAATAACTTTTTTTTTTCAATCAAATTTGTTTTTCATTCCTTTGATTAAATGAATTGATAGTATGGTATTAACAAATAAGTGCATCAAACTAATTTAATCTTTGAATGAGTGTTGAGTAGGATCCACAAACACATATTACAGGCTAATCAGTCTTGAGTAAGATTTGATTGTGAAAGATATTAACTAGTTTAATCGTTTTTCAAGTTAATAATAATAATAAAGTGCATGTTATATATTTCACCAACTCACATGCGTGTGTAGAACTTTAAACAAGTCATGAGAAGTAAAATTCGCATGAAATCTCAATTCTCGACCTGATTATATAGTTAATGTTTAATCGAGTTAAAGAATTGAGCTTTTATTAGATAATAAATGGATCAAAAACACAACCTATAATTGAGTACTGCCAAACAACAATAGATAATTAAATAATAATAGTGATAGTAAAAAAATTAGAATGATTAGTATGAGCTCATGCTCAAATATAGAGCACTTCTGCTGTAGTTAATGGATTAACATTTCAAAATCAAGAGATCGCATGTATAAATACCAAAAAAATTCAAGTTTTAACACAATCAATAGCTAAAACATAGATCTCATTAGAGCATATGCTCATTCTGAAGGAAAGGAAAGGAAAGGATATGAAAAACTAATTAAAGGGTTGATAATAATTTTTACAACTTTTGAAAAGTGTTTATTACCCAAAATATATAAAAATTCATAGAAACTAAATCAATTTTTTTTAACTAAAAAGTATTTTTTTTAGTGAGTAATTTTCCTAACAATAAGTAAACATGAGAAATTTTGAAAAATAATTTTTTAAAAATTGCTTTTCATAAAACAGAAAAGGCTTAAATTGAAAAATCAATCATGCAACATATATTTGATATTTTGTCTTAAGTGATGATTTATTTCTTTTACTCACAGCATTTTCTCTCTCTTTATGAACCCAAATCACCAAATTAAATACAATTTAATCAATTTATCACACAATTCCTTCTTTTTCAGATACTAGTTAAAGAGGAGTAATGAAGGTTTTGCATATACTATCTCTATGGAATTCTAGGGTTTTGGTGGTGCAATAATTCTCTCTTATACAAATGAGAGAATTTGCGGGGTTTATTTAATTGATTCGTGCACTAATTCTCTCATATATTGTTTACTTTTTTGTCTATAAATTTATAAAAAATTATAGAGTTTTGGTTTTTCACTTTTATTTCTTTTTTTCAGTGATTAAGCATAGGATTTTCTTTTTTTTAGAATTAGGTTTTTTATTAAATATGTTTATCTTCGACTATAATAATATGTTTGCTTTGCTTTTTGTAAATTATGTGAAAGTGAACAGATTTATGGATAGATTGTAAGAACTTCAATACATAATGACATGTGAGGATGAGGTGATAACTGGGCTAATTCTTAGTTTTATAAGTACCAAAGGGTGTTTAAGAACTAGTCTAAGATGCAAGCAAGAATCTTTAAGGTTAACTAAAAACTATGTTGTGATCAAAATTTGATTTTTTGTCAAAAATCTTGATAATTTCTTTAAATATTAACTTAAATATATTTTACAACTCTACTTTCATGAAATTGAAGGATCTAGAGTGGTGCATCTTTAATAGGGAAGCTATCGACAACTTCAATATATTGTTTGTGGTGTGTGTAAATATATTTCTATTTTTTGAAGCGAATGTCTTTACCAACAATGCTAATGGATGAAAGAATGAGAAAAATTATATCAACAAGTCAATTTACATGAGAAATTGTGGCAGTTGTTGCTTGTTAAACTAAGAAAACTACCTTAAAGATGCTAAAACTCTAGGACCCAACAAAGAAAACAAAGGCCTTATCCCACCAAATTTAAATTTAGAAGGAAGAAGGAAAAACAAACTAAACTACAGTTTATTCTATCATAATTGATATTTTTTTTATTTTAAATTCTTGTTTAACACCTAATCCTTGTCTAAATTCTTTCAAATATAGAAAAATATATGTATGAAAAATAAAATTCATTCAAGATATTTGATGAAATATCAAATTTTAGTTCTTTTTTTAGTTTGATGATAAAGTTGTCGTGAAGAGGCTCTTTAGTCATTAAATGAAAATAATAGCAATCTTGTAAGTATTCAAATATTTTTTTGTTGATTTGTTTTGGGAGCATCATACAAAGGATGTAAAATGTTACATATGCTACGAAGTTTGTGATGTAAAGTGTAAACAATAATTTAAAAAAAAACAACAAGAAAATATAAAATAAACCAGACTATAAAATGATACAAGTGACTTTTCCACTAATTTACTAGGTTTAACATAGGGTGAAATAAATAAAAAAAGACTAAAACATATAATTGTTAAAAGACCAGGAAAAAAAAAGGACTAGCTCATTCCTGTAGCATTAATTCAGTGCATGAATATTTTTTAACATTACAAATACAGTGCATTATATGAGTCACAATATATTTTTGACATTGCAAATATGATGCGTTATGTGAGCTAAAACAAATTATTAGGTTTAAAATTGTGTTAATATAACATAATAGCATCTAAGGATTAAATTAAAAAACAAAAATTTATGAACACCAAACATATAATCATTAAAGGGCTGGTAAAAAAAAAAAAACTAATTCCCGTGCATTATAACAACTAACAATACACAAGTCATGGTCCATGATCAAATGAATAGTAAAAAAAACCCTTGCCTTTTAGTTTATTATATTATATCAATGGCTCGTGCTATGTCGTGGATCTAATAAAAAATCTAAAATGCAGAAAAAGAATATCATGGCATTGCCAACTTGTTTTTCAAAGGGCTTTTTTTTTAAAACTATAAACACAAAATCTAATGTAGATGTTTAATAAAATAGTGTGAGGATTATATGCACAAATAAATGTAAATAGACATTCCAACTTAAATTAAAGAGTAAGTCATGAAGTTGAAAGATATAAAAAAAAATAAAGATAAACCATCAGAAGGCAGGCTATGTGACTGGTCAGAACTTTGTTTGACTTAAAACAAAATTTAAAGACTCCATATTTTTTTCAATATCAAGACGACAACATCTCGGATTGACATGAGTCTCCCTTAATTAACTTACCAAACTTATGACTCAGTTTATGGATCTAATTGGGTTTAATAACTTTGTTTCTCTAAAATTATTTTTATTTAATTATATGATAATAAAAATATACGATCATAATAAAGCAATTGAATGAAATATAAAAAGAATGATTGTGATAGTCTGCACAAAAAGAATGCTTGCCAATAAAAAAAAATGAAAGAGAATGCACATGCATTTCCAATGGGTTTTTTGTAATAAAAATATTAATTATGAATAAAAAAACTGATGTATACATTTGACTAAATAAGTTAATAATTATATGCGCTAATAAATACAAGAAAAAGTTGTCAACACTAGAAAAAAAACTAAACTGAAAAGTTGAGTGATAAATGCATATCAAAATATCCAATCTTGAATGATGGCCCGTGAACTGCTAGGTTAATTATAAAAAAAAGATTGGAGGACCAAAAGAAAAGGCAAGTTACCATATGAATATACAAGGCAATGAACATTGAAAGTTAGAGCTGTTTTATATTTCTTCTTCTTAATAATATTAATAATCATTAGTCAGCTTAGGTTAAAGATTAATTTATGATTCTTAAGACAACTTGCACAAAATATAAAAGGATAAAAAACACACAAATTAAATGATAGAAATATGATTAGTGCCATGATTATGTCATGAGCCAACCCAATTTCTTTCAATCTTAAAAAAGGATGCTAAGGTGATGCTAACATTCCTAAAAAGATCCAAGACTTAGATCATTGATTCGACTGAGTTTAATCAGTTTAGTTATTTTTTTTTAGGTTGCCAACCCCCAATATCCGGGTTGCCCCGACTAATCTGGTGGTCGCCCCGGGTTGCATGCCTGGCAGTGGTAGGTGAGGCTACCAATAGTTGTTGCTGCGTGCATGGGGACTTGAAACCGAGACCTCGTTTAAACGGAACAAGCTGCTCAGTTTAGTTAATTTAACAACACTAAAAAAAAAATACAATGGTGGTAAATGACGTGGAAAACAAATTGATAAAAAAAAGAAAAATATAGCCAGGACTCATCCTGATTAGCATGTTAAATATGCGACTTGGATGTAGTAACCATATTGAAAGGAAATTGAATAAAACTATAAAGCTCAGCTATTAAACAATCCAACATTGAATGATAAAACTAAAAAAAAATTATTTTTAAAAAGCAATAAAAAACTTTGAGTCAAAATAGATTAACCCACTAACTTCACAATAATGAGTATTAGATTATGATGACTCCATAGAAAGGAAATCAAAAAAAAAAGAAGCACAACGACCACTTTCCAACCAATCAAATACTAAAGGATAAAATTAAAATAAAAAAAATTAATTTTTTTAAATTAAATATTGAAGAATCTTATATGATAATAAAGAAGAAATTAAATAAAAACTCAATAATCCTACAGTAACTAAAAAATAAATTCAAAACTTATTTTTTAATAAAAAAAAATATTGAATGATGAAATTAAAGAAAAAAATATAATTTAAAAAATGATATAAAAAAAAACCAGACTCGAGTTCCCCCAGGTCAGCATGCAAAATTTACGACCTTGTTATAATACTGGGGTAACCACATTTAAAGTAAATTGAAAAAAACTATAAGCCTTAATTATCAAACAATCCAATATTGAAGGGCGGATAACCTAAATTATTTTTAATACTAGCAAAAAGTTCAAAAGAAAAAAAATAAATAAATAATGGAGTTCAATCTCCAATTAAATAAATATTGAAGAATGAAAATGAAAAGACACAATTTTTTTTTTTAAAAAACAATCAAACCTAAACCAATCTCCTAAACTCAAGTTAGTCTTTTAAATTCAAACCCGTTAAATTTTAAATTCGGGTTCAATTAAAAAATTTAATTATCAATTTATTAAATATTAAATAATAAAATCAAAAAGTAATATTAATTTCACCGTGTTTAAAAATTAAAAAGATAAAAAAGCTTCTTTACACATGTTTAATATATTTTTGCTTTAAAAAATAATCTAGTTATTTTACCCTTAAAAAATAATCAATTTATCCAAATATACTTGAAAATTATCAATGGGCCATGAGAAAAAGATCTTATAACGATCTCATTCTTCTGGTCCCCAATAAATTGTGACTTGGTATACATTCACTGATGACTTTCAGTTATTATTATTATTATTTTTTCTTTTACAGGAATTGTTCATTGAAAGATGACGGCACCTTAGAATTGGAAAAATATAAAAAGACAAGTCGGTGTACTTTATGCTCAATCATGTGAATCACCATATTATTTTGAAAATCAGCGTGGAGCCCCCTTCCCTATTTTCTTTATTAAATTGGTTCACATGATCCCAAGCAACAAGTGTCCGTAAACAAAATGCAAAACGACACCATGCAATTAAACAAAAAGCAACGAGGTACTACCACCATTATATATATATATATATAAATAAAAATATCATGGCGGTGTCTTTCTCTCTCCTTTGTTAGCCCTCATCTCGAAACTATCCACGCTACAATTACCATCAAGTCCTTTTTCTTTTCCAAGAAAAAGTAGGCCACAAAAAATACAATGGCAGTATTTTTAAAAAATTTTAAATTTTTTTTATTTAAAATTAAAATTTTTAAATTAAAAATATTTTAAAAAGTATCCGTTACTGCATACCTACACTAAAAATAATTATTTTTAATTCATTTTAATTCAATTTTTACTTATAAAAACAATCAAATTAAAATTTTAAAAATATAAAAAAATTAAAATCGATTACAATCAACTGATTTTGGTTATTTTAAATTAAAAATCAAAATTCAACCGACCGGTTTTGGTTTGATTTGGTTATTTTATATGAAAAACTGAAAATTATATATTTTTTAGATTTTTTAGGCATTTTAATGGGTTTTTTTAGTTCGGTTTGGTTTAATTTATTTTTTTAATTTTAAAATATAAAATTAAAATCAAATTAAACTGAATTCTTAAAAAATATTCTAATTAATTTTATCCATTTTTTTCATGATTTGATCTTTTAAATTATTTTTTATTTTTGTCCGTTTATCTGTTTTTTTTTTACTCACCCCAGCCTGCACAGTAAATATCTATCGGATGCTACATGCTCACGAGGATTGGAACCCAAAAAGCCAGTGGTAAAATAGTATAATTCTTTTCGTTGTCTCGGAAAGAGAACTTTTTATACTTTTGGATTATTTTAGAGAGCGTAAGAGTTCAGAGCTTACAAAGTAGTTGTAGCTAGGCTTGCAGGGAGTTAAAGCACAAGCGTACAGAGTAGTTAATCCTTCCTCCAGCTCCTCACGACTCTCCTTCTCTCACCCTCTCTGTTCTTTATTCTCTGCCTCTTTTTTGAACTTGCAGTTCTTGATCTGGCATCGATTCTTTCTTATTCTTTCCAAGAAACGGACAGGGTTCTGTTCTGGATTGGCAACATCTCACGCCCACAGGTATGTCTGTCTGTTGTGTTTTTTACATGTCCGAGGAATTTGGTTTCTTTCCTTTCTTTTCTACAACTTACTGAAGCCTGTCTCATTGTTGCTAGAGAAGCAATAACTGTATATAAAGGATTCTTTTTTCTTGATTTATTTCATTTATTTCTTCGTGAGTTCAATACATAACCAAACAGAAACCAAAAATCTGATCAAAAGAAATCAAATTAGTAAAACCCACCCGCACGCACACACAAAAAACCAGACTCAGGCACCGCACTTTTTTTTTTTTTTAATTTCTTGATAAATTCTGTTTCAGTAAAGAACCTAGTTTTTTTTTTTTTACTTGTGTTAAACAATTGTGGAAGCAAGTGCAGATGGTTCTATAGGTGTCATTTTAAGATATTTTTGTGCCTTTGCATTTGGTTGAGTGATAATCAAGTTTTTGTAAATGCCTGGAAAGGGAAGGTGGGGTTGATCTCAAAATCAATTTTAGTCTCCAGAAATTCCATTAATTGAGGTTTAAAGTTTTCATCCATCTTGACGGGGTGCTGTTTTGATCTGAAGGTGGTTCTTGGCAGCAAGAATATAGTACATGTTAGTGAAAAATCTGATGGAACAAAAGCAATTGGATTTTAATCAGCCGCTTCTATCAGTGAGGAGGTTCTCCTCAACAGCATCCACCAAAGAAGCCAAGATCAAAAGGAAAACTGATGATGCTCTATCCAGAATACCTCCACCTGTTTACAAATCAGAATTGAAATCAGGTCCACTGAGGAACCCTGGAACTGTTCCTTTTGTATGGGAGCGAAGTCCAGGAAGACCCAAGGATGAAAGCAAACCACCAAACCGGGCTCTGCAACGGCCCCCTGTTGCCCCAAAGCTTCCGCCCGGCAGGATTTTGAATGATCAACAGCAAGCTTCAGTTAAAGGTTCTGAAGGCGCTAAACTAGCTGATCGTTCCCAAACAAGAAATGGCCATTCCAGTTTTCAAAATGAAATTAAAGAAAAAATTTCCAAGGAGGCAATAAAGGATGCGTCGAGTTCTGGTTCAGAAAGTGGAGAAGAAGCTTATGCAGATGCACTTGATATCCTGTCACGTAGTGAATCGTTCTTCTTGAACTGCAGTATAAGTGGCGTGAGTGGCTTGGATGGTCCGGATTTGAAACCTTCTGGAGCTTTCTTTACAGATCAGCATGGTCAAGATTTCATGATGGCTCGTTTCTTGCCTGCAGCAAAGGCAATGGCTTCAGAGACTCCTCAATGTTTTACTAGGAAGCAACCCGTCGTGCGAGAGCTACCGAGACAAATAGCCAAGGCAACAAGTGTGGAAAGGCATCCTCTAAATCGATATAGTCCAAACAATATACCAAATTATGCTCAAGCAGATGCAGTTGAAGATAGTGAAGATGAGGATCATGATGATGACAGACCCGATGATCCATCACTTAAACTTTGTGGGTTGTTGCCTCAGCTATGCTCACAGAATTCACTTTGCTTTATGAATCCTGTACTAGGGATGAGAAAGCAGGTCCAGGTACCCATTTCTTCAGTCTGTGCAACGAAGTCTGGGTCTTCAAATGCTGCTTCTCGTAATGTCACTGCACATGAGGTATTCAAGTCCTCTCTTCATTTGTTATTTATCTTCTTCATTACTTGTATGTTTCTGTCTTGCAACCATCATGTTAAAGGGATAAGTTATTTTTAGCACTCTGTGTTTCTATAGCATCAGAGGAATGCCATGTATGAGAAGAGAGAATCCATCAGAATTGCTTGCAAAACTGAGAACAAAAGGCTGGATGAATCATCTGCGTGCAAGGGTTGGCATCGTAAAGTGGCATCACCCACTTACAGTCAATTTCCTCAACCAGTTCATGAAGAACAAAGATGCACTGGGATTCCTGATAAATGTAGGAATTCTGGGGCAAGTGACTTTACTCAATGTGCAAAAGGCAGCACAATTTTTCGAGAATTATTGGCCGATGAGAGCAGAGAATGGGAATCAGTCTCTGCAGTTTCCGTGGCTGAGAAAACTCTGTACATAGATTCTATGCATATGGTAAAACCTCAAAATTCTAATTCAAGTTCGTCTGATGCTAGAGGCTTATCTGAATGCTCAAAGGATGACGTGGAGATACTTGTAAAGAATAGAGAAATTGAAGAAACTGATGATGTGGATTCGTCACTTCTGGATTCCAAGCACTTGAGTACTGTGGGTGAGAAGAAAAAATTGCGACCTGATAGTGTGGAGTCTATCGATTCCTGTTTTCTATCGTTATCTGACAAATCCATTGATGATGTGCACATGGCTGTGATGGATGGTTCCCGACAGGATGAAGACAACATGCAGGTTTCTAACACAATGACCAGCCCGAAAGTGGACAAAGATGGGAAGATTGACTTAGAAAGCCGATCGGATAAAAAATTAGGTAACCTCGAAAGTTCTCATGTCTTTATTCAGGATTCACATGGAGAAGTGGCTGGTAATGGCAGGATTGATTTAGAAAGCCAAAAGTGTACAAAGTTAAGCAATAAAGAGAGTTCTATTGGCTGCTATACACAACTACTTCTTCCCCCACCTCTGCCAAAATCTCCGTCAGAGTCTTGGCTAAAGCGTACTCTACCTATTATTTCCTCAAGGAATTCGTCCTCAAGGTCCCCTCTTGGTATGCATTTACATTCTAGAGTCCAAGCTTCCAAAACATTCTCCGGTGACCCGAAGTGGGAAACAATTGTCAGGACCGCTAATATACAGCATGGGCATTTGCGCTTTTCCGAGGTAAATCGTGTAGCTTGTCTCCTCCCTGTTTAACTCCTTTGTTACCTGACTGGTTGTGCTTACACACAATTTCTTTTATTATTAGGATTTGCTTACACCAATACCGGAAACTTAGAAGACAAGGTTCCTCAAGAGTCCGATGGCGCCGGCATTTACTTTGCTAGGTGTCCACCGTTACTGATCTTGATGTTCTGTAAAATATTTGCCATGTCCATAACTTTCTCTCCCAAGGTGCTCCTTCAGTTCTTTAAGAGGATACATTTCGCAACCGGAAATCAAAATCCCCTGCTCTTGTCATCCAATAAGAAGCTACGCCATGTTATTTCCTTGTAAATCTTGTCAATTTACTTGCACAGAAAAAGATACTGTCCACACGTTTATGTTTCATTCCTGTATATGTAGGGCTTATCTGTAAAGCTTTGGAGATTCATTTGTTTCTGTGATAAAAGGAGTGGAGGGGGGATCTGCTTTGTACATGATCTGTTCTTCACGTCTTCGATTCAAATAATGTTATGAAAAGAGATACTGTTGAGGCTTAGCTTGCAGGGTTGTTATCGTGTAAAATACAGTTTCATGAGGCTGTGCAGGCAAATGGCCTGCCCCTTGCTGCCGGTCCGTCCGCATAATTTTAGTGTTTTAATTCACAATAATTAATTGTATTTTTAGTTTTTCTTTCATTTGTCTTTCCAATGTTTTATGAGCAGATAATGTACTTTTCAAATTCCTAACACTAAATTGACAAATCATTGATAATATCTATAATTAGGTTTCAAACTAAATGTTTTTTCGATTGAATTCAGGTTAATTCCAAAAACATGGAAAAAAAAATTATTTAAAAATATTAAAAAAACTAATTTTACATGGACTAATAAAAACATGTTTGAAAATGTAATAATAGTTATTTTTTAAAGTATATTTTACTTAAAAATATATTAAAATATATTAAAAAACACTATTATTTCAATTAAACTATGTGTTTTTCCTTGTAATTTAATTTTCGATTTATTAATATTAAAAATAAATTATAAAATATAAAAAAATATTATTTTAATATAAAACATTTTAAAAATAATCTCGTTACAATCACCCCGACAATATAATATACCTATCTCTCAAAAAGCAAAGTTGCCATCAAAATCAGTACAATTACTTGCGTACGATGAGAAAGCTTGTAATAATATGGCTAACCATAATTGAATCAGAAATCATGCACCAATATTGATGCAAGTACCACACATGTTATGGTAAGAAAAAGCCTTAATGAAAAACAATAAAAAAACAAACAAACAAACATGTTTTAACTTTTAGAACACCAATTGAATATGGCAGTGTCTTCAATACTCGCAACATCATCATGCTACAGCTCTTTTCATTGCTAAGGCACGGAAATACCTTTGAAATGACTTTAAAAGCTTTCTAAACTCCGGGAGACTTTTTATTATTATTATTATTATTATTATTTATTAAGATAAACTAGATTGCTCACCCGTTAATTAATTTTTTTTAATGTACTACAAGGATATTTAGGCAATCATGATATTTTTAAAGAAAAAAATTTAATTCATGTTATTAATTTAATTGGATCTAATAAGATCAAGTAATGTAATAATCTGATATAAAATCATAACCAATGATGACAAATAAACAATACATAAAATATTTAGCAATGATTAATTAAAAGAAGTGAGATATTAATATCATACTCAAAAGAAAAAAAAAATGTTGGAGACTTATTGTCATTTCACTATGAATATTACCAACCACTAGAAACAATAATTATTTAACAATTTATTTTTTTAAAGGTAGTAAAGTAAAATTTATTGTCATCAAAATATAAAATATTCTTCATGTGCCCAATCGATTTAAAAATCCCAAAATATTCTTATTGCAAAGACAATTATACCCTTAACTATTAGCTTGTTCTTTTTTTTTCAAAGGATAAGAAAGTGAATTACATTGTTCCCATCCATATGTAATGTGCCTAGGTGAATAGTGTTTTCATCTTCTCTTTCGGTTTGTTTTTTAATTTTAAGTGACATTTTCATAAATATTAAATTTGACATTTGATCACACATGAGAAATTATATTGAAAAAAAAAAGATATTTTGAAGTTTTTTCATAAATATTTTTTATTTCGTATACAAATTGAGTTTTATTTGTTCTCTAAGAAAAATTAAAAATCTCACCTTGTTTTCTTGGTGTATATAGGATTCTAACATCTTGTATCATCAATCTTAGTAATAGTTAACTCCTTCAAAGAAATTGAAAACAATCCCATCAAAACTTATATTTATCCATACTACCCCCCACACACACATATATATACGTGTGTGTGATATATGCGCGCGCGCACACATATATATACACGTATATATGTATGTATATATAAAAAAAACCCATCTAATGTTACATTAATATCAAAGTAGTATAATTTATTAGAATAGAAAGAAACAGAAAAGAGAATAATTTATACTACCATTTTCCGAATTTCAATATTTAGCATCTAATAAAGCATAGCAATAGGGCATCATAAGTTTCATTCAATGCTTAATACTTTTCAGGGTAGGCTAGGCGACATTAAAAAGTCCGAGAGAAATAATAAATATATTTTGTCTACATGGTTTCAAGAATTACAAAATAAAAATAAAAATCATCAATCAAATGGGCTTGGGCTTCTGGTGGGGCCTTAATTGTACAATCCATTTGGTTTGATTTTACAGTTTACTTTTATGTTTGGCTAAAAAATAACAGCAAAATTTTCTTGGTGGACCCTCGACCGGACTCAGGCCCATATGCTAGTTACATCAACACATCCTATTGGGGTTCTCCCTGCGGTGTTTCTTTCCATCAGCACTGCTCTGTAGATTCTTAATGCTTTTGCTTCCAGTGGAATTTCCTCAGCTATCGGTCCTTGGAAAATCACTTCAGAGAAACCTTCTTTCTGTACAAATCTTGATCTGGGAGTCACAACGAGTTCTGGCCTGTAAGACAAGTGGGTTTCATTTTAAACATGGCTGTGGTCGATGTAATCAAATCATGCCTTGATTCCATTGCCCAAGTAAGATTTATTTTCTGGTCAATTTTGCTTTCTAGATATTAGTTATTGGGTATCATTGAATCATTTTGTTTTTCTTCAGTTACAATTCTGATTGCATGTTTCTGAATTTTATGTTTGTTGGTTAGATATCAGAGCATGTTGAGGGTGCCATTCTTTATCTCGATTCTGGATGCACGGAAAGTTTCCAATTCGCTGGAGCATTTCCTGTGCTACTCAAACTTGGAGTGAGAGCTATTTGCAGCCTGGAAAACATGTGTTCGCTTGATTCGGTCAGCATTTGTTTCAAAATATATATAACATCAATGTAGTAAATCGACATTTTCATTTGCTTTGTTTGATAGTTCTGATCATCAAGTTCATGCCTTTTAGTTCTCCCCAGAAGCTTTAAACTAAAACCAACTCGCTCAGCAGAACTTGTTTCCTTCTCTTGTCTCTGAATTAGGCTGTGATACTAATCCTAGAAAAAGATGGAATCAAATTGACGAAACAAACTATTAGTTTTTTTCTTTTTAATTACAGTATAATTGTTTAATGTTGAACAATCTCAAAGCTCCAAGAAACGCTTCTTGTATATGAAAAATGCACCAATAGTTAAACATTTTCACACTCACACACACCTGTGGGCTGTGTGTATCCATGTTTGATCTATGATCAATTTGGACGTTGCCAAGTTACTTTTCTAACTAAGATAAAGCTATCTCACTGCCGCATGTCATGTTATTTCTTCCTCTTTTTTTTTTTTAATTTCAAGTCTCATGCAGCACTTTTGCACATGGATTCTTTCTCTAGGTGGTTAATTGGAACTCAAATTCCGATCCTGCATTGAAAATTGTGGTTATGACATCTCGTCTACTAAGCGATGCACATCGATATATTCTACGTTGCCTGAGTACACATAAAGGTGTTCATCAATGTACAGTATTTACATCTATCTCTGAGGTATTTCTTTGGAATGCAACAAAAATTAAGCCTCAATCCCAAACTTCTTATATTTGAGCGGATATCTATGGATTCTACTTATAATTTGCCTTGTGAGGTTAAATCTTACTAAATGCTTTGCCAATTGTAGCTAGCCCAATCAGCGTACCCTGATTCACCTCTGGGACCAGATGCATTCCATGAGTATGAAATCTTGCTTCTTCAAGATTATGAGGAGATTGTGAAGAAGAATCAGAAAAAATCTTCGCACCTAGAGGTCAGCAACTTCCAGGAAAGTTTAACCTTTGAAGATGAAGGATGGTCACGGCTCACATCCAGTGAAGAGGATGTCTCTCACTCTGAAGCTACTTCAAGTGGGAAATATTTTTTTGGAGATAGCCATACAGAATATTTAGGGAAAAAATTGGTCGTTTCGGTGCATCACTTTCCCATGATTTTGTGTCCCTTTTCTCCTAAAGTTTTTGTGTTGCCTTCAGAGGGTTCAGTTTCTGAAGCATACTTGTCAGCCAAACATGAGGATTCTCTTAGCCCTGGATTGCCTCCTATAAGTACTGGAGTGCCTCCTGATGGTGACGATGTTCCTCCTGGGGCCCTTCTTACAGCGCATTTTCTTTACCATCTGGCTGCTAAGGTAGCGAGTGTGCATCTTCTTAAACACATGCGAGTTTATTTTCCTCCTTCAGTGTACACTAGTTTATTTATTATAGATATTTTCCTTGAGAGTTTTGTGCAAATACCTCTATAATCACAGTGTTCTTGTTCTTTATATTATCACAGTATCAAAAACATTGGATTCTATGAAAGCTGAGATGATGAAAACCCTGGCAATGTTATTTTATTTTCTTGTTTCAACGGGATGAAATCTCTAAAGCACATTTAGAGTTATTCTCCGTGAACAATCTTACTTCTTTCAGAACTGAAACCGGTAAATTCCAGAAGCATTTTTCCTTTAGGAAAAAAATAATGTTAGTCAAGTATTCTCATTATGGAAAGCATTTCTCAGGCATGTTCTTGACTGGCAGCTGAGTACAGTTTGGAGGCGGGATCATTAGTGATTTTTGTATGTGCTCTGGCAAAGTTCTTTTCAGCAGAAATTGCATCAAATCAATGTTTTCTGGGTGTTTTTTTTTTATGGTTTTGATATGGAATGTCAAAACCTTAAAAAAAAAGAACATCAATTTGATGCATTTTCAGCTAGAAAGCACTTCGCAAGGTATTGCCAAATACACAATCATTAAAGTAGGCTGTTGTAGAAATCTTACAATTTATGGGTTTTTCTAAACTATATTAAAGCTTGGAATGCAAATTACAAATCATCTCTCCAATTTCTTTCCTGCATTTATTTGGTTACTTACTGAGACATCATTGACAGTACAGTGTAACAGCTTTGGTTTTGGTTTTTGAAATTTGCAGATGGACCTGAAAATGGAAATATTTTCCCTTGGTGATTTATCAAAGACTGTTGGGAAGATTATGACAGACATGTCAAGTCTTTATGATGTGGGGCGCCGTAAACGTTCTGCTGGGCTGTTACTCATTGATCGCACACTTGATCTCCTTACTCCATGCTGCCATGGGGATTCACTTGTTGATTGTATGTTTTCATCTTTGCCCCGAAGAGAAAGAACAACATCCAATTCCTCCATGAAAGGCTCAAAAACCCAACTCAAACTTGTTCCTTCTAGCCTACAACGTGCACCTCTTGATGTTCAGATACCACTTGGAAAAATATTACAAGAAGAAAAATCCGACACAAATGATTCTCAGCTTGCAGAAAGAATTGAAGCTTTTCTAGGTGGGTGGGATGCCTGCAATTCTTCTCCTGAAACTGTGGACTTAGTAAATCTCTGCAATAAAGTTCATGATGGGAAGTCTTTTCTCTCTGAGATTCAGCTGCTCAATGGATCCTTTGTTTCCACTGAAACATTTCGTGGAACACCATATATGGAAGCTATTTTGGACAGAAGAACAAAAGATGGAGCATTGCTGGTAAAGAAGTGGCTTCAGGAAACACTACGTCGGCAAAATATCACTGTTAATGTAAAAATTCGTCCTGGTTTTGCTACAAAATCAGAGTTGCAACCTATGATCAGAGCACTGGCAAAAAGCCAGTCATCATTAATCAGAAATAAAGGAATAATTCAGTTAGGAGCAGCTGTACTTGTGGCGCTTGACGAATTACATAGTACCAGATGGAATGCATTTGCCAGTGCTGAGAAAATATTGAGTGCCACTGCAGGAGATACAAGCCAGAGTCTTGGAGCTCAAATTGGTGATCTTATCCATAAGAGTACTATGCTGGGATCAGATGGAGACAAGAAAACAGAGCATTTGCAAGGGTTACTTTCTTTTAAAGATGCTTTGCTCCTTATGACAGTGGGATATATATTAGCTGGTGAGAATTTCCCTACATCTGGGTCTGGTGGCCCATTTTCTTGGAAAGAGGAGCATTTTCTAAAGGAAGCTATTGTGGATGCAATTCTAAAAAATGCACCAGTGGTGAAACTTAAGTTTCTCGATGGTCTAACAGAAGAGCTTGAAGCTAACTTAAACAGAAAAAAGTCTGAAGACACGATAGAAGCGTCGTCTGATCTGTTAGAATTTGATGATGATCAATGGGGCAAATGGGGTGATGAAGAAGAAGATGATGATAAGAGTGATAAAAAACAGGCATATAGTGACATGCAGCTGAAGCTAGAGTTGCTTGACAGGGTGGACAACCTTTTCAAATCTCTTCACAAGTTATCTACTGTTAAGAGGAATGTATCACTGCGAGAAGGGACATTTTCTTCGGAAAGTAACTTCACTGGTGATTCTGACTCAAATAAGAGTTTAATCTATAAGCTTCTGACCAGAGTGTTGGGAAAGTATGATGTACCCGGCTTGGAGTACCATTCCACTACCGTGGGGCGACTTTTTAAAAGTGGATTTGGAAGATTTGGTCTTGGACAGGCAAGTTCCGATCTCGTAAATTCTAAACGAATATACTTAATGAATCATGATACATATTCTGAACTTTATTTTTGGATTCTGCAGACAAAACCAAGTCTGGCCGACCAAAATATCATTATGGTTTTTGTAGTTGGGGGCATCAACGCGGCTGAGGTATGGATTTTATGAGCTTTCCCAACTTTTGTACCTCCTGTCATCTCTCTCTCTCTCTCTCTAAACGAAACAATTAAGTCTTTGTCCAGAAAAAATTTAAGGTTCGGTGACTAGCTCACCATCACCATTATCCTCTCTTATCTTTCTTAAACGCGTTTTTTAATTGAACATTTGGTATCATAGATTACCTGCATGTTAACAGCTTCATGTTTTTCCTGTAGAAATATAGCTCTCGAGTAATTGAAAGCTGAAAAATTAACCATTTTTTCCCCTGTCTGTTGAGAAGGTGCGTGAAGTTCAAGAGGCATTATCTGAGAGTGGAAGACCTGATGTAGAGTTGATTCTTGGTGGAACAACATTCTTAACTCCTGACGACATGCTCACCTTACTAATGGGGGACTCTAGCTACATGTGATTCTGTAGAACATTTCTTTTACTTATTGAAGATAGATCCAAAGAAAATAAGAGGTAGAACTCATTTTTTACGCCATGTGCTTTCACCAATTTATCAAAAAGCCCCTTCATTATCACTTTGGTCAATTGAGCTTCTGTATTTTCGATTTCAATCAAGTGAACATAGCATACCAAAAAACAAAAAAAGCACTCAATGAAGAGAGTGAGTGATGATGATATTAACGAGAATAAAAGGGTCAGTTCATGATAATGACTCAAACAGTGAAGAAGACTACTGACATAAATTTTCAATTTTAATAAATTGTATTTAATTGGCTGAAATGAAAAATACGAGGGCTCATTTGATCAAATTGATAATAAAACGGCTCGTTTGATGAAATGGTGAAAATACAGGGTGCAAATAACAAGTTTATCTGAAAATAATGTGTTATGTCTTGCAATTTCCATCTTCACTCAGCACATTAAGGATTTTCTTTTTCGAATTTAGTTTCATCCTGTCATTGTCAAAATACTCTTCAAAATTGAGTTTTTTATTAAAAAAATAATGCAATTTGGTAAAAGTTTTGATCAAATGAAATATGTTATAAAATTATTTGAAAAATAACATGGATGGAATATAATCATGATTTTGAATATTGGTTTTATAACAATCTATTTGAAATAGCAGTTGTTTATTTTATGTAAATTAATTGACGTGTATAAAGTTAACACAAAAATGTATGAAGATCTAAGGTTAGGATATGATATTCAAGATTTAGTGGTCATGAAATAAAATATGAGATAAGTTGATGTGATATGAAAGAGAAATAACAAAAAAAAAAAAAAAAAATAGGTCATCAAATACACACTAGGGTTTTATTTTTTACATGTTTGGTATTATTATAAAAATTTGAACAAGATAACTATAATCACACTAAGAAAGACCACCAAATAAGATCATAAGTGGTTAATAATTTTATTTCGGGTTAATTTTAAATTAAAATACTTTAGATTTTAGTTAACGCCAAGCAAAATTATTAATCAATTATGATCTTATTTTATAGTCATTCATGGTGGATTAGAATTATCTTATTAATATCTTTTTAATTGTATCATGTGTGTAAAAAATAGAACTCAGTATGCTCCCGGTAACCCTTTCTTTCTTTTCCTTCCTTTTCTTCTTCCATTTCTTTCTCATACCATATTATTTTATCTTCCCTTTTTCTTTCTTCGGCAACAGATCTTGAATTTTATATGTTGACCATTGATTTTTCATAGAATTACATATTAACTTTTGTATATGTTAATTTCACTTTTGATTTCTTGAATAAACAATCTTTATTTCCAATAAAAATTGTTAAAAAATCAATATTTAAAATCTTGGTTATGTTAAAACTGTGTTGCTTTTTAAATATTTTTTTCTTATGCATTATTTTCTCAATATTTTTACTAGATTGTGTTAAAAAGGGGCAGCTAAATCAATCAACAAAAGTGTTTAAATTTTCAATATTTCTTGAAGTATATGTATTTTTTAATTAATACTATAATAAAATAGTTAATTTTCAAAAGTTTGTCAATAAATAATTTAAAAATGCATTAACATAATTTAAAAACAATCAACAATATAAAATAACTTATAATGAAAATATATTCGATAAGAATATGATTGTTGAAATATAACTATCATATTATTTGAATTAAAAAAATGATTTAATTTAAAAAATAATAATAAAATATTCATGGCTTCTGTTTTTAAAAGCATGAGTATGATAATATTTTTTTTTTAACAAAGTTAGCTAAAATTACTTTTTAGCTATTTTAACTAAAAAATAAAAAATCTTGGACATGGATGCTTTAAAACTTCATGGTACTAAGAACCTTTAAATCCACGTACAGGGTAGAAAAAGTTTAAGAAAGCTACAAATAATTTTTTTTTTTTTAAAAAAAAACTCTAAATTGTTGGATGAAAAAACCTTAATTTTTTTATTTCAATCATTCAAGACCTACAAGTATAGAAAAGAATGTCACGAAAACAATTAATTTTTAATAAGTCCTGAAGAGTTCTATTCAGAACTAAAAGTGTGAACAATCTTGCCCCACATAAAATAATATTTTTGAATAATCCAAGTCTTCCCAAAAGATTTATAAATAAAATAAAAAAAATAATTATAAATCAACTAAAAAAACAATGCAATCCCACATAATAACTTTTGAACTTTAATATGAAACCTTTTCAAACTCTAATTGCTACAAAATTTAACCCTATAAAAAAAAAACTTTTAGAATATTCTAGTACAATTTTAACCTTATCCAAATATTAGATCTAAAGTTATATTTATTAATGTAAAACTATATATTAAAAAAAATAAACCAAAAACTGCTTTGAATACCCTTGAATAATAATGATTATTTATGCATAAAGAATCTTTGCAAAATAAAGATTTTATATGTAATTAAATTATTTTCTTATAAGAATGTACAAATCATATGTAAAAAAAGGAGTTGTTCATTTTTCCTTTTTTGTTGGCAGATTTCAAACCTAATTTAAAATCCATTATTCTCCATCATTTAAATGAGATTCTGGGTCTATTATATATGATGTAAAACTTAAAATGTATAGTTTTTAGACCCGCTAAGATCACAACAAAAATACATATATAGATTTAGATATGATCAAATAAATGCATAAATATCTATTCTAATAAATTTATAATTTTTTAATTCAAAGATCTTGACTTAACTCATTAAATTTATTTTTAATTCTTTTAATTTTAGAGCTTGTAATAAACTTAATCGGTATTTTTAATGAATTATTTGGTAATATTTGTTATTTTTTATTATTTTTCATTGAATTATATAGAATTTATCAATGATTAACTATTTCGGTGGTGTTTCTTTTTATACTTTTAATTCTTGATTTTTTATAATTAAATGGCAAGGTGTTTCATCTAATAACTTTAGGGGTTGAGTTTTCTATCTATTTAATTTTAATTTCCTTGGCTTGTTTCTATCATATTTGTGGTTCAAGTATTGTGTCTTCGCATCACTCTCTCCATCTTCCTCAAGTTCCTAAAAGGGTAGTATTGCAAGATTTATAATCGTTAGGGTATAACATTGTTGAAAGTATAATTATCAAGGGCTAAATAAAAAAATTCAATCAGTAACAAGAATAGTTTTTTCTTCAAGAAACGAGGCTTAAAGTATTAAACCCTAAACCTCAAAAAATCCCAGAAGCCCAAATGTTGATAATCTCCTTCTGTCTGTAAATTGTAGCAACATCAAAATGGCAGCAGCCATGAAAATCCTATTGTCCCAGCAGAGTAGCCGCCGGTGTTTGTGGTTGCCCACCTCCTATTTCCGTAGATATTTTTGCTCTGAACCAAAACAACACCCAGATCCCTTAATAATCGAACCAGTCTCTTACCCAGTAAGATCTGAACATGAGAGCCAAGAAAATTCCCATGAACAAGAACAACATCAGCAACAACCTCCCAGAAGAAGAAGTCAGCAAGAACAAGGTTGGAGTCGGGAGGACTTCCGTTACATGAAGGACGCTCCTCCATCCATTTCAATAACCCCAGTGTCATACGCACCACGGGTTGCGCCGCTGCCGGAGGACAGGGTTCAAGGACGGGACGCACACAATGTTGATATGGAGAGAGAGAGGATGAGGATTGAGGCGCGGAGGAATCTGGGGAGAAGAGCTTTTAAGGTTGTGGAAGATGAGGGAAAAGTGGTGCTGCCTTTTCCTAGATTAATCAAGCCTGTTAAGAAGGAAAAGAAGCCTCTTTTTGACTTGAATGAGGCTATTAAGCAAGTCAAGGTCCTCTTTTCTCATCATTTTCGTAGATAATAATTTATCTCCTAAGAGTTGCTAATTTGTGTAGTAAATTGTTGTTCAGGCTAATGCCAGGAATACTTTTGATGAGACTGTTGAAGCACATGTAAAATTGAGTATAGATAAATCTCGATCTGACCTGGTATGTTATATCATTTCTTCCTGTGTTTTCTTCTTTCTTTGCAATGGATTTCAATGTCTTTTCTTATACACATTGCAGATAGTTCGCGGCACCTTGGCTTTGCCTCACGGTGGTAAGAAGGTAGTTTCTTTTTCTTAAGCTTATTCTGGACATGGGTCTCTGTTCATTTTAGTTTTTTGATCATACCTGACAACTGTTGCAATTGTTCAGGCTCTCAGGGTGGCTGTCTTTGCTGAAGGTGCAGATGCAGATGAAGCAAGAGCCGCGGGAGCTGATATTGTTGGAGGTGTTGAACTTATTGATCAAATTGCAAGTAAGAGGACAATCCTGTTATTTCTATATGGTGCATTTTTTAGTGTTAATGATAAGAACAACTGAGAATTTTCACGGCTATAATGCCATCTCTACTATGCCAAATTGGAGAGGGTTTGAAAGTTTCTATGTCTAAGTTTCTTCTAGCGTGTCCCTTTTGGGTCCTTTCTTCCAGTTCGACTGTTTTCTATTTCTTATGTTTCATTGAATACTGTTATTCCTTTTGTACAAAACCAAGATGGAACCATTTCACCTCTCTCTCTCTCTCTCTATACTGAATCTCAAATCGAGATATATTTTCCGACTAACTAAATCTTGGAATTTACACAATGCAGAAGCTGGCAAGATTGACTTTGATCATTGTTTCACGACTCCACAATTTTTCCCTCGCATTGCTAAGGTCTTTACATCTGAATTGCTCTTGCAAATTATTTGATTGGTCAAAATTATGGCTTGTTTGTTTAAACAATTTTTTCCCTATTCACCAGCTGGGGAAGATTCTTAATCGTCAAGGTTTGATGCCTGATCTTAAAGTGAGTTTATCATCTTCAAGCATCAATTACTGCAACTATCATTTATTAATGATCACTGATTTGTGCCATTCTCTTATACACTTCAAATAATTTCTATTGTAGCAAGGTACTGTTGTCAGTGATGTTTCTAAAGCAGTAAAGAATGCAAAAAAGAATCAAATTAAGTTTAAAATGGACAAAACAGCAATTGTGCATGTGGGACTTGGAAAGGTACGCTTATCTTGCTCCAAGACAACTTCATTTTAAAGGTATGTTCTCAAAACTGAGTTTGGGAACCTTTTTCCCTTTTGATGTTGTTACAATGCCATTCTGCAGGTAAGTTTTACAGAAGAGTCTTTGCGCGAGAATGTAGGTGCATTTATGAATGCTCTTCTGCAAGCAAAGCCTGCAGGCTTAAAGAAGAGTAAGCAGCATTTGTTCTATTGTTGTGTGTAATTTTTTGTTTGTGGGGTAAAATGATCTTGGATGCATTATGAAATTAGGTGAATGCTCAATGGAAATATGGTACCTTATCATGTTAGCCAAGATAATTCAGGATCTTGAAAGTATAGGGAAGAGGTGAAGGCAGTTTTTGCAAAGCTGTAATCAACCATTCTGTAGCTGGTCTTTGCCAGCTAGATGGGTTTTTGCCTCAAGCAACCCTAGTTTCCCAAACATAGTAATCCCTTTCCTTTAGGAGAATTAGTTTCTTAATGACTAACATTTACATGTCTTAGGAGTGTGCTCAAATGATTGTAACAGTTATTTGATGGCAACATTCCCCTGTTTTTATCTGCTCTTCTTTGTGTAAATAAAGAACAGTTATGGTGCTGCCTGTTGCATATGACCAAAACATTTTTAAGTATTCTAACAAAAATATTTCATCTACTTTCCCACAGCTTCCAAATATGCTGGATACGTCAACTCCTTCCATATTGGCAGCACTGTAAGCGTATAAACCCTTTTCTAAGTTACTTCGGAGTACTTCTTGATTGATTTTGGGCATGTGTGTATGTGATCTTTGTAGGTTTGAACATAAATTGTTTTTGGAACTTTAGATTTATTCCAACTGCCTGTGTTCATGAAGTATCGTTTCGTAGATTTCTGAAATCTGGAATGAAGAGAAAGTTATTCTTTCACATCAGATGTTTTGAAAAAAGCAGCTTAATTGGCACTTGCTTTTTATTGCACTAGACTAGAACATTGTATCTGTTCTCAAGGTTGCGATTTTATTTGTTATTAGCATGTTCAATATAGGGGAAAGATGGGGGCCTGGAGGGGTATACACTTGTGTACAGATCAGAATTGTTTTTTTTGAAGCCGGACAGCTTTTAGTTTGTGTCTCACAAAGGTTTGAATTTGTGAGCTATGGTTGTAGTTATGGGAACTAGGGTTGGTTAGAGGCTTGATTATGAAGAATTAGTGTGTTATTGTAGCTGTGAGTAGGAACTTGAGGTTACCACAGCAAGAGAGAAATAGGAGGAAAAGCAAGAGCAAAGTTTCACTTGGGAAAAAGAAAAGAGAGAATATTCTAGGCTGCATCTCTCAAACTAAACGAAAATACTCATAATTTCCCTTTTTATTATTACTACATGGAAAAGGCGGTGCTTTTACAGTTAACCCCTAGTAATTCTAAACTAATAGGAACTAGCAATCCAAATAGGAAAAGGAATACTCAAATAATAAAAGACTTCTAATTGATATTCCAAATTCCTAATATACTATAATTTTTTAACAGTAGTAAGATTTCTAATCCAAAGTAAGAAAAATTATTAAATTAGCCAAGTTTATGAGAAAAACTAGGATACGCGGAATTAAAACTCTAATGCAGTAATTTAGAAACTTATTTCTCCTTGGATGTATCAACTATTGGTGTAGAGAGTAATGTTCTGAAGATCCTTTCCCAGATATAGATTTAGCACGTTCACTGTCTTGTGAAATGAGAATCTTGTTTTTGTGCTTCTTGGACCAGCATTCTTCATTAAAGTTTTTACTTAAAAAAAGGCCCTGGCTAGTGAAAAAGGAATGTAATCGGAGGGCTTTTGAGTGGATTACCTCTCTAAATTGCTTTTGGTGTAGAGCAATAATAACACACACTGGCATCAAGTAAAAATACTCCCTCTGATCAGCAAAGAGTATCCTCTCCTTTGCATTGTGTCCCAAAATATACGTTTATTATCAAAATTTCAAAGTATCAAATCTCCTTTCTCATTTGCCTCGTTGAAAACTAAATTTCTAACACTTTTGTCTCCTAACTATTTGTAATTTCCGAGTAACAATGTTGAGGTTTCTCTAGAAACCCTAAGCTTTATTCTATTGTTCCAGTTTTAATTTTCTCCTGGTTTTAGCCTATATACCTACAGTTATTTGCCTGTAGTATTGTTTTCTCCCTCCACAAAGTAAATATTCCTTGTGATTCACACATATAAGATCGAATCACAAACTAATGAAACAAAATAATATTGTGTTCTTAGTGTATTTAGTAGTGTAGTTGGATATGTAAAGTAAAACCCAAATAATGAGAAGTGCAAGCTTTTTATGCAAAAGTATCAAATTGGAGCTTTGCACAAAAACAATGAACAAAACAAGAAAAACCTTAGTGATGAGTTTATAAATAGGATAGGAGATAAATCTATTGTTAAATAGTGAACTAGGCTCGGGCAGTTATTGATGATGAAGATCATACTGAGGCCACGAGCATGACTCCTCAGCACAAAGTAATAAGATTTGTACTTTTCATAGTTCGGACCTTTCATAGAACCAAACACATGAGTCATCTTTATTGTTGTGCGAGCTCACCTATTTATAAGTTCTTAACAAAACTAGTTCCTATTTACAAGTTCTTAACAAAACCATTTCTATACTGCTGAACTGCTATAACAATTGAATGGTGGCATCCTACAGTGATATAAACAGACATTTTGAGTGTTTTTTTATTGCATTGTAACTTGTTTGTGTATTTTTCTTGTTATACCAATAACCAAAGTGGTAAAAATTTTCACATTGATCACAACAACGTCAATAAGTTCATGGTGAAACTAAACGTCTTTGTTTTTTACTAGCTTGCTTCAATTAGACAAATCTTGTTCCAACATCCTCCTATCCTGACAACTAGTTTGATTTTATTTGTGTTGTGATAGATATTTCGCCATCGTTTTCTCTCTTTTTATCCTAGGAACTAGCTGATTTGTCATGACTAGATGATTCTGTTCACATTCCTCCCTTTGATGGATTCTTTTCTGACGAATTCCAATTGGGATTTGATACTAGCGCCATTTATCTGAGTAGACTGTTCTAAATACTGGCTTGGTCATTGCACTTGGAGCTTATTTAGATGCGTGTATTTTGAAATCAGTGAATTTTCTTAGTACTCCACAATGCGGTGAAGTTTTTAAGTTGCTGGCAATATCCATGTGAGGGGACAAGAAGAAGAGGGCCATGGGGATCTAGAATCTTCTTCTTATACTACCAATGTGGAGTGCAAGTCAGGAAAAACAAGGCAGTGGGCCTGTACAGCTCTAGTACCATTTATAAGCTATGGGCCCCAACGTCCAAAATACGTTTTGCTTCTGGGATTATTAGGCGTAAATGATAAATTAGATAGCTTCCAGCGTGCTATCAGTTTCGAATACGGGTTGCAAGAATAATAATGTACTTCAACTATACGATGAGTTCGTTTTTTATTAATAGTTTTGTATGTCTGCTCGCTTGCTCTCTCGCTGGTGTGTTTGGTGTTCCATTCCACTGTTTGATTTAAATATTGTGGATGTCTGAGTGATAGATACATGCACTGTCTGTGCATATTTAGCATTTAAAATAAATACAGCCATGCATGACACTGGTCTTTTCTTTTAGGCGTTTAGTTTTCTAACTAATCGAACCAATTTCCTTTGTTTCATGCAGATGGGGCAGGGATTCCCTGTTTCAATACAGTCATTATCCAAAGCTGTAGATTACTACAGCAAAGTGCACCTGAAGTGATCTGGTCCCAGCACCATTACAGCAATCAAACTTGTTGGTTTTTATCAAGAAATTATTTGGTATAGAAAAGCTGATTTAGTTTCACGTGCATTTCGTTCTAGAGGTTTTTTTTTTAATCGAATCATTTTGTTGGTAGGCATAATTTTGAGTTTTCACAAACCAGACAGTTTCATCCGAAGTGTTGCGCTTGATGGAATAACTGGGAAGTTTTGCAATGACGGTCTGGAGTGAAATTTGGCTTCAGAATTGGTAATGGGAGAGAACATGGAGCAAGCCCTAGCGAGATTAAAAGATAGGCTGGTGGGTTTAATTTCGAGTCTTGAGTAATTTCTCAAATGGGTTCTGAAAACTGATTGCAATGAATTAATATAAGACTAAGAGTCTTTCCTTTTCTCTAAGCTTATCCATTTGTATTCCAGATCTAGTTTTCATTTATTTTTAAAATAAATATCTTTGAAAATATGGAGCAGAGGATTACAATTACATAACATATAAAGCAAGGTTACGATCTATGAAGGGAGCAGAGTTTTTGGGAATAGCATGCTTAGACCTAGGATAAATTTTGATTTTTTTTAAAATTAATTTATTTTATATTTTTGTATCGTTTTCATATATATATATATCAAATAATTTTAATTTATTAAAATAATATTATTTTAAATTTTTTAAAAGGTCAAATATTTTAACATAGTCAACTACATCCAGTTGGATCTATTCCCTACTCATTTTGACATAAAAACCTAATCCAAGCTAAGTTTACCGTCCACGAATTACTAAATTAAACTAGTGGTTTAGGACATGGATTAGGACAAGTTTTATAATAATGATTTAAAAGAGCTTTCTTTTTATTGAAAAATAAAATGCCACTATGATTTAAAATATAAATTAAGTTACAAAAATTTTCAGACATGAAAGCTTATCTTAGAAAAACAATTTTCTACACTCAAAATCTATTGAAATACAAATGGAGTCACTTATTTTTTTTTTTTATTTCTTGTAAATATATCAATTTAAACATAAATTAAAAATCACAATTACAAAAAAAAAAAACTGAAATGAAACAATTTTTTAACTGTGTGCGCACTATTTCCTTTCTCTAAGACCACTACGAATAACACTGCTTATTTTATAATGAGTTGTTTTTTATTTTTGATCTTCGAACTTTATTTTTTTATTATTTTATCATCCCACTTAATGAAATTTTAGTTTAGTCCCTGTTGTTTTAGATTTTTTTTTAATCCTAAACTTCATTTTATTTATGTTTTTTCAGGAGAAAATAGAAAATTAAGAATAGAAAAAGAAAAAAAAAACTGTCGATCAACTATATTCCAACCATAATTTTTTTTTGAAAACATGTTAAAAAATAGATATTTTTCCTTTAAGAACTCGGACTCTAATCTTGTGATCACCGAAGATGACTGGATAATGAACCAGTGGATGACAAGTGATCTGTGTAGACAAAAAACGTGCTGTATGCTATAATAAAAAAAAAATAACGAGTAACACGGGCCTGACTCTTTGCTCTTGGGTCAGGTCCAGTATCTTCCAGCATGTTTTTTTTACGGGTGTCCATCACCTTTTAACTTTCTTAATTTATTTATTTGTAAATGAAACCATTAAGATAATATTTACAAATTATCAAATTATGACATCATTTTATCTAACATCATAGCTTTTATGGTAATATTAATAATTTATTTATGAAATTATACATTAATTTAATTCATAGAACATTTTTAAAAACTTGTTACTAGGACTAAATATTTTATTATCAATTATTTATACAATTTTTTTGAATTAATCATTCTTTTATTTTTTTATACTTTTTCAAAACATCAATGAATGAATTTTTATTCTATAAAACTATGATAAAAATTTAGATTTAATAAAAAAAATCATGTTTACATTCCAAAATATGAAATATACAAAAGAAAAGTAAACAAATCTAGATTAAAAAATATATTTTTTACTTGAAAACATAGATAAAAAAATTGCTATAAATGTTTATCATCGAAGGATATAAATCAAGAATTGTTATAAATATTTAGACCTTTTTATTTGTTGAAAAGTGGTTTTTTTTTATAGTAAATTCTGGGGAAGTGAATTCTGGAAAAATAAATTATTTTTTGATGTTTGGTACTGTAATGAAAAATAAATTGAAAAATACTTTCAAGTGTCTAGTTATGTAATGGAAAATGAGCTGGAAAATAACCTATTAATATTTTATTTTTTTTCAAGTTTATTAAAATAATAAGGAACAAATCCTACAAATTAAAAAGTTGAATGAGAATGAAATTGAAAAAAAAATATAATTTCATAAATGATCTCAAATAAAATAAGTAATAATCAAAATAATAAAAATCAAATCTAAAAAAAAATAAAGGATGAATAAATTAAAATAATAATAAGTAACATTTCATAAATTATTTTAAATAAAATAAGTAACAATCAAAAGAATAAGGACTAGATTTGATAGATAAAAAATTTCAATTAAAAAATAATAAGAAAAAAGCAAATAATAATTATAAAAATAAAGATCAAAGTTAATATAAAAAATAAATTATAACGGATAAAATTGAAAAATAAATATTCAAAACAAAATATATATAACAATAAAAAATTTAAGAATCAAATTTAATATAATTAATAAATAATATGATATTTTTAAATTTTTTATAATTTTTAAAAAGTATTTTTCAAAACACTTAAACCAAACTAATTTTTTTATAAAAAAATATAAAAAGTCATTTTCCAGAAAAAAAAAGTACCTTTATTTTAATCATTATAAAATTATACACATTAGTAAAATATCTATAATAGTTCAGGAAAAGATTTAATTTCGAAATCCGAGAAGATTGAAATGTTCGTCCACCAGGCTCAAAAAGACAAAAAAAAAAAAAAAAAGAAAAAAAAGAAAAAGGGAAATGTACAGTGTAAAGTAACAGTCAGTAGTCGGTGTATTGTCCGCGCCACAGACAAGGCAATAGTTCACTTTCCACAGTTAACACAGTGGAAAGAAAACGGCTCAAACTCCAAAGCTTTCAAAAGAAAGTACTCCACGCAATAAATTTCCCTCCCTCGAATCAGTTTCTACTTCTAGGGTTAGGGTCTGGAAATGGAAACAGAGAATGATGAGTATGGAAGGCAAGAACGCATTGCTCTGGTGGCCATTGTGGTGGTGGCTTCACTGACAGTGGCTTCCCTGCTGGTTGCATTTAGTTATTATTGCTATATACGTAACAAGCTCTCCAAACGCCTTAAAAACCACAGCAGTAAGTCCCCTTTTGTTTTCTCTTCTGAAAACCAACTCTCGCTCTTTGCAAAATTTGCGGCCTCTGTTTGGCTGCCGGAAAATGAAAAGAATTAGAGAAATTTTTCTTCTTCTTTTGATTTGTTAAAGAAATGCTGGCATTGTTTTGATGCTTTTATGTATTTGTACTTGGCTTCCTAATTTATGCTTTCAGTTAGCATTGCTATTTATTTGTGTGAGGATTCATCTTATTTTCATAAGCATCCAGATTTTCCCATTTTGGGTTAATTTATTTATTGTAATAACATAAATGTACATTTGTGTTCATTCCATTTTCTTTCAAGGGGAAGGGTATGAGGACAAAGGTTGCTTTACAGATCTCGAAGTTGTTGCCGGGAAAGGCCTTAACGTGTTCACATTTAAGCAATTGCATTCAGCTACTGGTGGTTTCAGCAAGTCGAATGTGGTTGGGCATGGTGGGTTTGGATTAGTGTATCGTGGAGTCCTGAGCGATGGAAGGAAAGTTGCAATTAAGTTAATGGATCAAGCAGGGAAGCAGGGGGAAGATGAATTTAAAGTGGAGGTTTGATTTTGATATGTTTATTTTCTGCCATGTTTGCCACCAAGAAGTACGAGGGAGAAAATTTTTCTAGTTTGGTTGCGAGTCCCTTTAACAGAAAATGAATTTCATCCGAATAATTTTGCAGGGTCTGGTTTAGTTCGCCTCTTTATTGTCTTTCACACAGAGGACATTTATCCACACACACACTCTCAATCACAAGCAAAGGGGGGAAATATTTAGTAAAATTTATGAATCACGTATTATCCCCACAAGTGCACGTGCACATGCACAGAGAGCCTCAAGTTTCTTTTCTTTTTCTTCCTTTTTTCACACACTTAGCTTAATTGATCTTTAATCTCCAGATTCTAGTAAATAGCTTATTGATTGGCTGTTGATTTTTATTTCTAGGTGGAATTGCTGAGCCACCTGCATTCTCCTTATCTGCTGGCATTGCTTGGGTATTGTTCAGATGACAATCATAAAGTGCTGGTGTATGAGTTCATGCCAAATGGTGGTCTGCAAGAACATTTGCATCGTATCACTAGTAAGTTGTCTTAATTTCTATTTGCAGTTGTTTAAACATTTCTTAAATGGATTATAGAAACGTTTGCTAGAGGTGAGGCATGTAAAAGATATATAAGTTCTATCAGAAACAACAAGAAATAAAGACAACGCTAGCCAGTAATTCTTGTTATATGCCACAAGGTTTTGGATTATAGTTTTTGAATTTTGATATATTTTTATTGATCCCATCATCCACTTCCTGCCATTACTAGGAAAGCTTAAAGTAGAGGGCAAACAGGGCTAACGTACAATAGCAGAAAAAAGGCTAGCCTAAGTAAGTGTCTGACTTGTATGATTAGTTCTATTGAAGAAAAGTGACTGCTTATAAGAACAAGATTCTTCTTTTGTATTATTTGGCGGTGACGCTGCAGTTGAGAGTTTTACATCTGATATAATTTAGGTATGTCTTTGTGCAGCAGGAATGCTAGTCACTTTAGGGCCACATTTGGGACCAAACCCTGACCAAAGGCTTCAAAAATATTTTAGTGACATGTTTTTCATGTCATATGTACCGTATAAATACTTTCAAATATCCACTATTATGCTACGAAAAGACAAAATATTCTGTATGTGTATGTAAATGTGAAAACATGTAATCTTATCTACAGTTCTTAAGCTAAATAAATTCCATGTAAAAAGGCTTTAACTATATTTTTTATATAGTTTTGTTCCCCTTGTTCTGCTAGTATTGGTTGACTACCATGCATATGCGAGCAATACTAAAACTTAAGAGCTATCTATCATCAAGGTACATGCACATTGTTTGTGACAAGTATGTTTCTGATTGCTCATATTCAACTCGGTCAATGGATATCATCTACGAGCCTGGGCTTCACATTGGCTCTAGCAAACCCCTCCAAGCTCTCATGATTGAATTCAAGCTGTTGGATTAGCTAGCATAGCTGGTAAATTCACTTGATGTTGTAAGAAGCAACTAGAGATTGAATTCTGTTTACATCACGGATGAGGGGATGGAGGGAGGACAACTGCCCTTGTTTTGTAGGCTAAGGCCCATTAGATACCCCAATGATAAAAGAACAGATTAAGATCAAATCACGATCATCCACTGTGTTTGAGTTATCAATGCCTTGCATTCTTATTTTTCACACTTCCTTAATGTGGGTGCAACATAAGGCTGATTTTTCTGTTATGTCCGACTCACTCTTCTAGATTATATATAAAATGCTTTTAGGAAAGTTAAAGAAAAGGAACTTTAAACCAGCATAAAAAAGTTATGCGTGATAAAAGAAGTTTCTGTTGTCTGAATTTCCTGTAAAAATGCCTTCTGCTGAAGACTTACATAAGGATTATGTTGGTTGAACGTGCAGGTTCCAATACTGTTTCCATAAGTTTGGACTGGGAAACACGATTGAGAATTGCCCTCGAAGCTGCTAAGGGTTTGGAATATCTCCATGAGCATGTTAATCCTCCAGTGATTCATAGAGATTTTAAAAGCAGCAACATCCTCCTGGACAGAAATTTACATGCCAAAGTTTCTGATTTTGGATTGGCCAAGCTTGGACCTGACAAAGCCGGTGGACATGTTTCTACTAGAGTGCTGGGCACCCAGGGATATATTGCCCCTGAGTATGATTTAATTACACTCTTAACATTTCCTCTACGTAAAAGCATTGCTTATCTATCTATTGTTCTTTGAAGCAAATGCTAAACTGTATTACAGTTCCACTGATTCAGTCCTTTTATTTTCGTCCACATCAACCAAGAAATAGCTCATTCAGATAGTTTTTTATTTTTATTTTATATGGTGCTGTGTAGGTA
This sequence comes from Populus tomentosa, assembly GCA_018804465.1. Taxonomy (NCBI): domain Eukaryota; kingdom Viridiplantae; phylum Streptophyta; class Magnoliopsida; order Malpighiales; family Salicaceae; genus Populus; species Populus tomentosa. The sequence goes on from CM031995.1 coordinate 9,548,708, forward strand.
TGCATTAACTGGCCATTTGACAACAAAATCAGATGTCTACAGTTATGGGGTTGTTCTCTTGGAGTTGCTTACTGGCAGAGTTCCAGTCGATATTAAGAGACCTGCTGGGGAAGGAGTTCTGGTATCTTGGGTGGGAATCTTATCTTTCCTTTACATTTAACTAGGGTGTAGTTACAGTAAAACGAATGCTTGATCACATGATGATAAAGTGCTCGATCCTATTTATTTGAGATAAGATCTGTTTTTTACATGTATTTTAGCTGTTTAACACATTCACCTGATCTGCTCGCATGCATGAAAGGCACTGCCACGGTTGACAGATAGAGAGAAGGTTGTGGAAATTATGGATCCGGCATTGGAGGGTCAGTATTCAATGAAAGAGGTTATTCAGGTGGCAGCAATTGCAGCAATGTGCGTGCAACCAGAGGCAGATTACAGACCGTTGATGGCAGATGTTGTGCAGTCGCTTGTACCACTGGTAAAAACACAGCGGTCAACTTCGAAGGTAGGAAGCTGCACTAATAACCATGCAGACCGGTGTCACTCGCCGCAAGACTTGGTGGAGAAAACATGAAGCTGGTTAAAAGCAAATCATAGTTTTAATGTTCTACAAGAACTTAGATTTGGTGTCCATTTTGGACATTTTGTTGTCTTTGGCTTGTAACGTTAGAGGAGCTAGATTAGTTTGGATCTGTGGTCGGCGGCATTTGAGATGCTGATTCGCTCGCTTTGAAGTACTGTGTTAAAAATGTTTTTCCAATATTTTGATCTCAGACCACCCTTGTAGTATGATTTGGAATTTGCAGAGTTTAATTAGTGCCTAATTGTTCTTTCTCTGTCACTTATCTTTTGCCATCCTGATGTACGAAGATTTAGTATAAAAAGCTAACCTGTAAATCATTTTTCCTTCTAAGTAGCACATTTTGCCTTGAAAACTCTTCATTTCAGAAAATTTTCAGCAGCTAACTTTATGAGATCAACAAAAGTAAAAAAAACTACTCATGAAATTACTGTACATTTCCTCACATACTACTCTATCTATTCATTAAAATGGGGCAAGTTACATGCTAAGAAAAACCTTTAAGTTTGAGGTTAGGGGTAAAATGGTTTTTTTACCATGATTAATTTATTATTGTTACATTTACCCGGGAAAAGAGGTCTTTTTTTATTTTTGTTACACAAAAAATAACTCAGTTACCCTTTAAAACATAATTACTTCATGGTGAAAAAATATTTAAACTGTCTATTTTAGTTAGGATATTTAACTTCGTGATTTTTCTTTCAATTTTTGTTTTATTAATTTATTTTGATCTTATTATTTTTATATATATTTTTTTTATTTTTTATTGGTTTATGGTGATGTGAACTTGAATTACATATTTGATATACTTACCCGCTCAAGTCTTCTTCTTCTTCTTTTTTTTTTTTCCCATTTTTTTCAACATATATAATTAGCTGGAATTTTATTTTATTTGTATAATTTCATCCTTGTATTGACAACGATTTATTTTTTGAGTTCTGCTTCAGTTTACATGCTTCATATAGATAGAGCCTGTTTGGCTACGTAGCTGCAGTTGTGTTTTAATTAAAATGCAGTTTATAGTCATTTGGTTAAAGAAAAAAATGGGATACTGTTCACTGGTCTCACTTCTTTTCTGCGTTGAAAACACAGTATTTGAAAAGCAAGGATTCCTTGCTCTCTTTTTTTTCACTGTTCACGTTAATTGCACTGTTTAATGAGCAGTGCAATTAACATGAATAGTGAATAATGATGCACTGTTCATGTGAACAGAGAATTGCATGTTCACTTAAAAACAGTGGATAATACAATTCTCTTGCAATGTTCACTTGCACTGCGTGAATATATTTTTTTTAGTGTGTTAATTTTTTTAATATTTTTTTTAAAAAAACTAGTTTAGAGTGAATTTTATACATGATAATATTTTATCTAATTTTATTATATGCTAAAAAAAATTATGAAAACTATAGTTCTTGTCGGATGTATTTCGTATGTAATGAAATTATAGATGGTTTCATGAAATAATAAAAAAATATTTTATATAAAGTATGATTTAGTTCATGATATAATAGAAATAGATAAATCCACAATATTTAAATTAAAAATCATCAATATTAATATATATTTTTTAAAATTATTTTATAACCTCAATTTTAAAAGCATTCTTAACCAAATATATTAAATTATTTTTTCTTGAACCTTAATTTCAACCAAACACCTATTTTTTCAAACAAACCTCAACTAAAAGTATTTTTTATAAAATAATTTTTTTCAAATTACAACTACAACAACTATCGCAATACTAAACATACTCGAAGTGTGAAAATTATTAACATTTAATTAAAAACTAATTTTATGAAATTGAATTTAAAGTTATAGTTAAATAAATTGAAAGAATTAGTAAGGACAAAACAAAACAAAAACTGTGGCTTGCATAGAGAAGTTCAATGAAAGTGATTTAAATTCTTTTATGCTGTTAGAAAAAAATAAATTGAAACTTAAAACAAGTATTTTTGATCCATCATACCACGCGTTGCTTATCTTATTCAGAGTTTCTACGTCAATTTTCAAACACCTATAACCATATATTGAAGACTCGATTTAATTCTGGATTCCGTCGAGTTAATTTTTTTTTAAATTAAAATAATATTATTTTATTAAAATAAAATAAAATAAAAATCAATGAGTTTGCAATTGGGTCTTAATTAGGTCTTATCGAATCAACCGAATCGCAATAAAAAAAATCAAAGTTAACGAGTTTGCGGCCAGATCTTGATCAAGTCTTGTCAGGTTAACCGTGTTGCTGGATTAATCTACCGGGTTTTTTTTAATCCAGTTCAGTTTCAGTTTTGAATCAGTCAGATCGGCGGCGGATTTCAAACTATACCTTATAACAGTTGAATTTTGAACCATCATACCACGCGTTGTTCATCTTATTTAAAACAAATTAATTATGGCCCCAGCCCCAAGCGCCGCTGTGAGAAAAAACCTTTTTTTCCCAGCCTCTCAACAATATTTATAATTTTAGCTCAAAATTAGAAAATAAAATTTTGACCCTCAGAATAATTGGGCTCCCCCTAGCCTCCTTGATCGTAAAGTAGATAATAACATTTTCATTCCATTAAGAACAATAAAAGAAGAAGAAGCGGTGATTATTACGACCTGTTCAGCTAGGTAAAACAGAAGATTGGGGGATAATTATTATTATAATCCCTAATTGATAGCTATAATTTATTTTTCAGTTTATATACTTCTATATATACAGATCTTTTTCGCCATTCCTAAGAAATAAACGAAAAACAACTCCTCTGGGTATCATCTCAAGCTACATTTTTAACTCGAGAAGGTGCTCGAGCAATGTAGTATAGCATATGAAGTTGCGCTTTCTCGTTGCCCCGGCACCATTCGGAGGGTAAAATGCATGCAAAATGACCTCCAAAGACGGTGCTGCGCGCGGCAATTCTAGGGTAAAATGCAAAGTCACTTCCAAATATGCTGTTGCATTGCACGATGATCTTGATCGGTGTCTGTCATACAGTCAGTCATCTGGTTTTTATCATAAGATTTTAAGTGAATAAAAAACACAGACAAGACCATCATCAACACCATAAGAGTCCATGTAATGTAGCAAGATGCATGGAAGTCCTATACTGATGCCTGGAGCAGTTTGGGTGGGATCTGCATTTAGTTCTTGTTCTTGTTGCTGGCAAACGTCTTTGTCCTTAGCATTGCGGGAGAGGGTGGTTTCCTTAGGCATTTTCTCCTTGATTATATGTTTAATTTCTTGCTTGTTTCTATGCTCTAATTAATTCGCCCCCCCTCGATCCAACAAGATTTCCATCTCTTATAAATATATAAATATTTGTGTATTCTGAAAAGTCTACAGGAACAAAAGCGGTGATGGCGTTTCATTTTCAAAGCGGCTATATTCTGACTTCGTATCTTGTCAAGTAATTGATGAATAGACGGATGATATATACGTAGAGATCAACTAGGAATGTTATTTTGTTATTTTGCGAGAAAAATGTGGGGCCGAAGGGAAGGGATAATGTTAAGTTAGATAAAATAATATAAATTACATTTTAGTTTTTTTAATAATTTAAAATTTTAAATTAATGTAGTTTTTTAATGTAATATTAGAATATTGAGGAACAAGTAATCACAAAGTTTAAATTTTATTATTTTTATTTGTTTGATAAAAAATATAAATTATATTTTATTATTTTATTTAACTCTTTAAATTTTTATATTATAATTAATTTTTAACATAATATTAAATAATTATAAATTCAAATCTCATCGTATCATTTCTATATCGTTACATTGATTAGGATAGAAGCTCGCTCGGACAAGAAAAGTTTAACTCTAAAAGAGTTGACCCTTCTACTTGTTTGATAAATCCGAATACGACAGCATAACTAACCTCGACGAAATCTTCAACAGTTTCATGGAGAATCTGCTTTTTGAAAACCATTTTTTATCATCTTTCTCACCGGTGCTGGAATCAACGGCGAGCATGGCCGGTTCACAGATTAAATTGAAAGGGATTTTTTTTTTGTTTAATATTAATTTAATCACTTGCACATAATCTTATATAAATCAAGCCATTAACATTTGGAAAGCCCGTCTGTGTAAGGATCCCTAGCTAAGATGCTATTCACTTGCAAGAGCTTTATTATTATAATTAGAGAGTCTCCGCCACTGCCAACCATCTTAAATTTTTAGGTCTGGCAACTGTTTTGATAAAGAAAGAGGGGAAAAAACTTTTTTTTTTTTTTTTAAAGGATCTCTTTGCTTTTCTCCTTTCTCTACCTAGAGTTTTTGTTGATTGCATAACAGCAAAACGCGGTTAGGCAGAAAAGGAGGAAACTCTCATTGTCCTTTGTTTTTCTTGGTGATATCTTAACCTAAAGCTTTTCTTCGAGGCATCGTGGAGGAAGAAGTCAACCACTCGTTAATTGCACTTTACATCAAGTAGCTTGTGATCAACGACCTTATGAGCACACAGGGGATCCTTCGATGGTTGACATACGGATTGATTTTAAGCATCTTTATCCATGCAAAAAGTGCTAAAGCACGCGTTCGGGCAGCAAAGTTGGAACTCTAGGTAACATTTTCACACCAGGCTTTAATTTTCCCAGGACGTGTGGGTACTGTATTTCTGCATGGATGTGTATAATTTGCGCTGTGAGGAACAAGTCTTTAATTAAAGAGTTATTATATATCACTCAAATAATAATGGTGTTCATGAGAGAAGTCAACGATTCCATCTCATGGGTCCAAGCAAAAAACTGATCACATTTTCTACTAGTCGGTGTGTATGATGGTTACATATAGGGTTAATTACGAATTAACGACCTAAATTATAGAATATTGTATTTCTTTTTCCTTATGACTCTCTGTATATTTTTCTACGTGTTCACGCACTTTACTGCTGTCTATATAAGGAGCTCTCTCCAGTCATCATATGCTCACACCCCATATCAGTAACATAAGCCTAGCTAGCTTGTTAACTAATCTCATCAGCTACAAGTAAGCTCTATTCGCTCGTCATGGGCTCTACTAAATTCTTTGTTACACTCTGTATTGTACCGCTCCTAGCATCCTCCTTTTGCAGCGCACAGCTTTCTGCCACCTTTTATGCTTCGACATGCCCTAATCTTCAAACCATAGTGCGTAATGCAATGACGGGGGCTGTCAATGGCCAGCCTCGGCTTGCCGCCTCTATCCTCCGCTTGTTCTTCCACGACTGCTTTGTGAATGTGGGGCATCTCTCTTTTTAATATCTTTCTTCACCACCTTATAAACTGTTTAGCTTTCCCCGTTTGAGATTAATTAATTAATTCCCACCAAGAGTAAAAATGGGATTGAATGTTCAATGAGCTGCTCTCTAGCTAGTCTTCGAGCTTGCTTATATACTAAGAAATAAATTGTCTTCTTTAATTATTTCGTGTTGTTGTAGGGATGCGACGGATCTATACTACTGGATGACACTGCCACTTTCACGGGTGAAAAGAATGCGAATCCCAACAGAAATTCAGCTAGAGGTTTTGAAGTGATTGACACCATTAAAACTCGGGTAGAAGCAGCTTGCAATGCCGCAGTTTCCTGTGCAGATATCCTTGCACTTGCAGCCCGAGATGGAGTTGTACTGGTTAGTTTTTTTTTTTTTTTCTTCAAGTTTTCTCTTTTTCTATCTAGCAATACTACTCTTTTTTTTTTTTTTTCTTTTCTTTTATTTTTTGGGGGTTTTGAGCGATCAAAGTTCAATTCTCAACACCGATTACTTAAAGAAAGTGAACTGTATACACAAATTCGTTCTCGGTTGACTATTTACACAAATGCATGCACGCATGCAGCTAGGAGGACCATCATGGACAGTACCGCTTGGCCGGAGAGATGCAAGAACAGCTAGCCAGAGTGCAGCCAACAGCCAAATCCCATCACCGGCGTCTAGCCTTGCGACCCTAATCTCCATGTTTTCTGCCAAAGGCTTGAGTGCTGGTGACATGACTGCGCTCTCTGGGGGTCACTCAATTGGCTTTGCCAGATGCACCACATTTCGTAACCGCATATACAATGACACCAACATTGATGCCAGCTTTGCCACTACTAGAAGGGCTAGCTGCCCTGCTTCTGGTGGCGACGCCACTTTAGCTCCACTCGATGGCACTCAAACCAGATTTGATAACAATTATTACACCAATCTTGTGGCCCGCCGTGGCTTGCTTCATTCAGACCAGGAGCTCTTCAACGGAGGTTCTCAAGATGCACTTGTCAGGACTTACAGCACAAACGGCGCTACCTTTGCTAGAGATTTTGCTGCTGCCATGGTGAGGATGGGGAATATCAGCCCCCTTACAGGGACGAATGGAGAGATAAGAAGGAATTGCAGGGTGGTGAATTGATTCTATCTACGTTGTTTAATTTTGTTGAGATAATTGTGTTGTGTGTTTGAATAATTTGTTCGCATTATTGAAGTGAAGATCTCTAGCCAAGTCCATGATCTTGAAATCCTCTCCCGGGCATGGTTCTGATGATCGTAAACCTTAAAAGCTTTTGTACTCAATCCATCAATGAAAATCAAGTGCTATATTGTTATTTAGTAAATGAGACCTAGTCAAATCCATGAGAAACTTGACCAGTTCAACGTAAGAGATTTTTCATTTTTATTTCTTTTTTATAAAATAATTTTAGTTTTTTTAATAAAAAAAATGAGTCTTTTTATTAGAAAAACAAAATAATATTTTTCTAGATCGTTACGTAAGGGTCCGATAACTATCGGAGGAAAGCTCAAGGCTTCCCCAACACCTGCAAGGTTTTTTTATTTTTTTTTATTTTAAAAAAATTATTTTTAACAATACCATATTAAAATAATATAAAAACATTAAAAAAATAATAATTTAAAACAAAAAATAAAAAAAATTATTTTTTAAAAAATTATTTTTAAAACATAAAAATAAATAAACCCTAAAAAAATTTATAATTATGACCTCCTAAAATATGTTCACTTAAACTCAAACTGTCACGTGACATTTTAAACTGATTTTTTTAAAAAATAATTTTTTTAAATGTAAATTATTTTTTAATATTTAATAGTATTATAAAATGAATATTCATTTTATCGGTCGATCGAATTACACTGGATTTTACCGGGCCACATCACTTTTTTTTTTTTCCTTGTTTTTTTTTAAACTTCACCCGGTTCCAACTCCAGGCATTCTCATTTCTTTCTCCTTTTTTTATATTGGGTGGAGGCTAGGGAACCTTGCCAGGTTAACAGCTTCTTGTCATAATAGATGATTTCTTTGAAATCTTGCCTTCAAATTTTGAAAATCACTCTTTTTTTATGTTTCTAATTTTCTATTTAAAAGTAATTTTAATTTTATTTATTTATTTTATTATAAAATTCTAATCAAATGCAAATTAAAAGATACTCATTAATGGAGTTCAAATTACCGTTTTAAAACAAAAGTCTTGCTTCTATATGAAAATGTGTTTTCCACATCCTCACCCTTCCACGGTGCTTTTTTTAAAATTGTGTTTCAAATAATATTTTATAAAAATTTAAATTTTTTTATATAAAATATATTTTTATATTTTTTAATTGTTTTAATAAACTAGTATAAAAAATAAATAAATAAAATATTATTTTAATAAATTTCCAAGTAAAAAACATTTTAGAAAACAATCATGATTTTATTTTTTTATATAGAAAATAATATTTGTTTTTCCTTCAATAATTTTCTTAAAAAAAAAACATTCTTTTCAAAATGGATTTTGTTTCCCACAAAAATAAGGTGGGGATTCATACTTTCGAAACTCCCATACGTACAATAAGATCACCCCTGAAGAATGGTCTGCATGAACCTATTAACATTACCTTTTTATTTGTAAAAAGCTGCACCATGTAAAATACTGTCTGTTGTACCCTCCATCAACCTCCCATTGCACATAAAGAAGTATTTGGATCGTGGAATTTAACTTTCTTCTTAATCTCACTCCCTGAATTAATCCACCCTCAAGTCTTCTGGTGATTCACATCAATATTGTACGTATTGAGTCCTAAACCTACAGAGCTTATCAATTTGATCCCAAATGTTTCAAAATATTCTCAAATCAAATCTCTCTGCTGATGCCCATCAATATTTTTGTCAATTTTTCTTCAAGGTGATGCCATTTTAATTCATAAAATATGCACACTACACTAAAATATAGGTTTGGGATGCTATTGAGAACAGGCATACAAATTTGGGGGAAAAATCAAGGTTTCCCCAAAAAAGAAACTACGCAGCTATCTCAGATGAATTTAAGGTGTCCTGATCTTTAAGATTGTTATTATTAAAATACTTTTCATCTCAACCCTGTACTCTCGGTTTCTAAAGTTTAATCACCACCAAGGTATTTGGTTTGGTTAAACTAAACTTGTAAATATGTAAATTTTCATAAATCAATGTAACAGACAGATCATATGCAATTCAATGTTGCTTCGTTACAGACCTGATGTTGTCCACCATTGGTCTCCTCAACAGTTGTTGTGAGAACCTCATCGCAGTAAAAATCTTACGCCACCCTTGGAGTGACCGTTTTATTGTCCTCTCCCTGGTCACAAAATAGCATGGGGGAGAAAAACTAAGAATTTATTTGCTCTTCTGACTATGTAAGTATGACCTCTTCAATGATGATTTGAGGTTTTGCTTCAGCGATGAGCCTACGCAGAGCTCGTGACCTCGTTGATAGCAGTTGCCAGATATCCAACATTGCCGGTAGTAATGCCCGCCATGCTGCATATGTATCCGAATATTAGCAACTTAAAGATCCACATAACACACATCAAGACCAGGCATAACCAGGAGTAGATGTTAGTGTAAGATGTTCATGAATGAGAGCAAACCTTATCCGACCATTGCGGGTCATATAGATATGAAATTCTTTTGTCAATCGGTCAACTTGTTCAGGCGTCATCCCACTATAGCAAAACATGCCAATCTGTTTGAAAGAAGCAGAATGATTGGTATATACCGGTAACAAATAGAACAAGCTGGATATCAAGATGAACTACCAATATAAAGTTACGGAGAAATTGATAATTAAGTTAGAAATTCCGGCACACCTGATCAGTGATGTGCTTCCATGACAAAGGTGAACCCAATTTCTCAAGGTTTTCTCTTAGCGCAGATCGCATTCCAATGATGCGATCAGCCATTACCTGATCAGAATATTGTTGGTAACAATCAGGTTCCTCTATTATCAATAATATAAGAAAGAAGTAATGACAGAATTTAGGTGATCTTTAAAATGGTAGTGCGGGGCTGATAATTCTCTTCCAAGTGTGTTTAGGTTTTTAATCCTTTTCCTCTTTTCTGTTTTCAGGCTTTCAAGGCATTTCCTCTCAGATGCATATAAACAAATCAGTACAGATGGATGCTGCACTGCCAAAAGTCATCTCTTTGGCAGCCATGAAGAATCTTAGCATCAAGTTGCAGGTGAAGCGTGGACCAATAATCATTCAGCATTATATCGATGAAAGAATTGGTGCATTCTAAAATTTTTACTCCATGGCTGGATCGTTATCTTTAATGCACAATTAGATCTCAGATGCAGCATTTCCTCGTGTGCAAGCAAAGTTTAAAAATACCACCATGCTATAATGAAACGAAACAAAATGGTGGGGGGAGGGGGGGATCCAGTGAAAATAAAATTACCTTCACTTCCTTGAGCCACAACTTCTTCAACTCTGGATCCCCAAGGACAGTTGACACAACAAGTGCGCCGTGAACAGGAGGATTGCTGTACATGGGTCTAGCAAGCTGCTGCAATTGACTCTTTACAGCCACCGCTTGTTTCGCATCTTCACAAAGCACACTGCAGGCAACATTTAACAGGATTAACCTTAAGATGTATGAGAGAACCATTGCCTCTGAACCACTTTTAAAAAAGCTTCATCTGTTCACTTAGAGAACAAGTAACTCTATAATTTATCTGAATATCAACATGAACATCTCTCATGTTATAATGGCACAATTGTTTTTTGCTTGTTACAAATCTAGTGGTTTGACTTGCACTTTGGTTTGTTTCATGCATGAAGTCCTACATACTCAAGGAAAGGACATTTAACTTAGAATTTGTACAATTCATTATCTGTAGTAGAGACACAACAGCAGAGACCTTCGATTGTGAATGTTGTATATCAATCCCACTTTTATAGCCATAAACTACACGAGAAATAGGAAGAAACCATTTTTCAAAAAAGATAAATTAATCTCAATAGAAATTAACAATTGTGGATCAGAGAACCTAAATTTGAATATATGATTGTTTGAGCCAGATACTAAAGCTTTTCCAGAAAAAAAAGGCAACACAAATAACAATAGTAACAGCGGGTCAGGTGTCCCTCAACCAGATATACACATGACAGGGAGCTGAGGTCATGGGATTTAGGAAAACCCTTCTTTGTTATTAAACAAGGCTTTCGATAGATAATCCCACAAATCTGGGATCATGATATTCTTCAGAGATAGGCAACCAATACATTATCTTTTAGGCAGGATGCTGCAATTGATTTCATAAGAAACATGTATAGTTTTCAAACACTTCATACTAAAAGATCATGTACAAAATCCTGCTAACTCCTGGAAACATGCAAAAGTAAGACAAATATGCATTTAATGTTATAAATTCCTCTGCTTTTGTGCAAAGACCCTCAGTTTTTATGTTATAATTTGTAATGTTCCATTATCTTTTGATAGATTAGCCATGAGCTCTTGTTTACATGGGTAAAAGGCGCCTCCCTTCAGGCCTTTCTTGTTTTTTTTTTTTCATTACAAAGGGATCAAACTTGAGACCTCTTGGAAGGAGGGGGGGCATGAGTGTCAGTTGAGCTACAAGCTCATTGGCTTTCAAACATCTACCTAAATGCATCTTCAAAAGGAACCAGTTAATAGCCCCATCAGAACATTAAAAATATTTGTCCAAAAAAAGAATAGAAGAGGAAAAACAGTTGCTGCAGCAGCACCTAATGCATGTATTCAGATGGTAGGAACACAATACCTGAGGCATCCTACTCTCTGGCCATAGAGTCCCATATTTTTTGCATATGATTGGGAAATACCAATATGATGACCGTCCTGGAGAAAAATCCTGATGGACTTTGCATCTCTGTCTGGATCACCACTAGCAAAACCTTGATAAGCCATATCAAAGAAGGCAAAATGACCTTTAACCTGAAAATTACATGATGCTTGATGTCAAAAGAAGAGGGGGGGAGGGGGGACAGGAGAGGAAAATCAATGAGCAAAAAGGCAAGAAAGTATTTACCTTGAATTGGTGTGAGATCTCTCTCCATTGTTCTTCTGATGGATCAACTCCTGTAGGATTATGAGCACAGGCATGAAGTAGAAAGAATGAGCCATTGGGAGCATTCTGCGAAGAGGATACATGTGAATATTCATTTCACATAACAAACAAAGAGGTGAATAGTAATGATCCTCATTACTATTCGCCTATGCAATAAGCAGGGGACTGAAACAGAACATGTTAACAACGGGGAAGGAAAAATAACATGTTTAACATAGTCAAAAAATCAAAATCTGCCTCACACACCTTAATGTCATCCATCAGGGCAGAAAAATCTAAACCCTTAGATTCTGGATGATAGTAATGATAGGTCCGTTGAGGGACCTGAGCATCTCTCCAAATGTTATGATGGCTGTTTAATTCTCATGTTAGAAGTCCGTAACTAAGCAATTAAAAAGGGAAAAAAAAGAGAGCTGGAAAACAATTTTTTAACTTTATGGCTCATTCTAGTCCATTGCCATAATAATAACAACGTAAAGAACACTAACTTGGCCCACGTCGGGACCGGTATGTAGATCTGGGAATCAGGACGAAAGCGCTTCTGAAAGTCTGCGAAAAGTCTACATGCACCGGTACCAGATAGAGATTGCACTGCTGCTATCCTTTTGTCTTTAATGAACTCAGAATTCTCTCCATATGCCAACTTCAGTGTTTCTTCCACCATTTTCACACTCCCTCCCATGGGAAGATACTCCCTATCCAACAAGAAGCAAAAATATATGATCAATAATCAGTCAAAATGATAAGAAAACTAAACAATGACTGACCTTTAATAGGACCTTAAAACTGTTTTGTTCTGTAAAAGAACACAACAAATTTTTAGACAAAAGCGGGGAAAAATACTCTTAAAACAGAACTGCCAATGAAAGATGGAACCACAAAGAAGCATGTTCTCAAACTTCTAGTAATCATGGTGGACAGCAACAAAAAATTGCCAAATCTTGGAAGAGTGCACACTTTTATAGTTTTTTGGTTTATATTAGCCAGTATAGCTGCACTATGCCACGATGCCCTTTTGACAAATCTTTTTATTTAATTATGCAACGATCAAAATAAATATTCACAAGAAATCCAACAACTTTGATTCTGGAAAAAAAAATTCTTTAGTTAAAATTCTCATTTCTTATTCATGTATTTCTTTTTTATTGACCAAAATATATCTTTTTTATCAACATCATAAATATTTGAAAAGCAAGTTCTGATAAAAAAAAATGCTTTTATAATTTTAAGCAGCTAAATGATAAAGAAAAGAATAAATACTTTTAAAGTTTTTTTAAAAAAATTATAATAAAAAATAGCAAAATAAATATTTTATTTTTATTGAATATTTTTGAGCAATTTCTTAAAATAAAAGAGTCTATTTTATGAACTTAAAAGATCAATGTTGCTTAGTAGCCAAGAAAGAAGAAATTGACATGTGATACTGCAAGAAATGCAGAGGCAGTAAGAAGCAGCAACAGTTATGTACAACAGCATGAGATTTGAGCACGTTAAGATAGTTACAGCTAGTTGTTGTTGGTTAAAACTGCTAATGGTTAGTTAAAGCAGTACATTGTTAGTTAATTAAGTTAGTAGAGTTAGTTACAAGCCTACATATCATTGTATATAAGTTTGAAATAAAGAACTTGCATGGCAATGAATAACATTGAATGGTTGTATTACTGTTAATTCTCTATCTCTCTCAATTTTCTTCTAATTCTTCCTCAATTTTCTTCTAAACAATTGTCAATTGTTTGTTAAGAAGAGATCCTTAACAATCTACATGTTATTGGGTTCATATATAATTATTCATAAAGTAATTTTTAATTATTAATATTATCATAAAAAGCTCTAATCTTGTCTGAAAATTATGATATAATATGATTGATTTTTAAATACTATATTAATAATTTTATTTAAGGAGATATTTATTTTAAATATATATAACAATTAAACGAAAGAAAATGGTGAATAGCCAAAAGAATCAAACCCAGGCTCAAGCACTTAGCTTTAAAACAAAAGGTTAGGCTCACACTCCTTTTTTCTATTTTAAAACTAAGTTGACATGTTAGTTCCCCCAAGTTTTTTTTTTTTAAATAAAAATAAAAAAGATGACACATCTTTTCCAATAAAACAAATTCAGGTCACAAAATCAATATCTGGGTTATTTGAACCTCAAAACCTAAATTTCAACATGCTTTCACCTAATAACTAAAAAAAAAAAAAACATTTTAAAAACCTCAATAACCCCATTTTTAATTCCATAACATGCTCAAATTAGTCTAAAAACTCAACATTAAACCAAATCAAAACAAACTTTCTGGATTCCAATATACGTTTTCCAACATGATTCAAGACTCAAACCACCTCCATAGAACTCTATTCTTCAAGACAAACACATCACACCAAGATCAATATTTTTTAAAGTTGCTAAAAGTTATCTCATTCATCTCTTTTTTCAGCAACTTTCTCTCTTCCTTTCTCAAACTTCAAGTTAAACATGAGAAAAATAAAATTTTATGATTGAAATGTAAACATCTACAACTACAAACTACAAAGATCAAATATATAAAAATTGACCCTGCATGAATAGTAAAATTTGCATTGTAGATGAATAGTGCAATACACAATGTGTTTTGTCTCTGTATTAATAGTGGCAGTACGGTAAATGTCTATGCACTTTTTGCTTCTTTTTTTTTTTAATCATTATAATTATAATTATAATGTTTTGTATTTTAATTACTTTAACAAAAAAGTTGAGCCTCCCTTGAGCTTTAAGTCAAAGTACAATTAGTACTTGAACTAAAAATTCTGGTTTTCTTTAAATTTAATGTTTATTTTTAATTTCCAATTTAGGTGTTTCAAGGTTTTAATAGCAAAGAGAGACCAGTTGTCCAGGCTGTAAAAATTTTGAACTTGATCCAATCATCAATTAAGTCAAGCAATTACATTGTTGAGTCGGCGGTGGATCATTGCTTGGACTGCATGGTTAATTACAAAACACTTAAAAAGAAATAAAGATAATAAAATTAGAAAAACAAAATTAAGGATGTTGCAAAACTTTTGCAAACATCCTCCATATTTTCTTCAATTTAAACACGACGGATATCTAAATCATAAAAGGGTGTACAAAATTATAATAACCAAGTTCCAAAGACTGATTAATCGTACAAAATCCATTATCTAATACATCCAATATGTGCATTAATCCTTGATAAATGGCAAGATTCATGCTAAGCTAAATCCTACGTCCATATCTCTAGTAGTTAGACTAAAATAAAGGCAGCAAATAATAAATTATTCTAAATCAAAAATATCAATGTGAATGAATGAGATTACAATATATAATAAAAGAGAAAACCCTTTTTTTTACCAGAGACAAAACAAAAACTTCTTTTATATTATTTTATTTTGTATAGACTATAGAGTGAGAGCTATCCTGAATTAATTCTACAAACTAGAGCTTAATTTAATTGGAACATTGCTGGTATAGCTTGTAAGAAAATGGAGTAAAAGAGACTTGTTAATACGTTGAGAAATAGTTCGACAACCATGAATGAAATATTGGAAACGAGAGCAAGAGTATTTGATTGAAAGGAATGAAAAGTATAAATAAAAATGAAAGATCAATATCTTACTAATGATATAACTTTTTTCAAAAACATAATAAAAGTATTATTGTTATTACAACTAACATTTCAACCATGTCATTGGCAATGGTAGTGCCATGATGGCGATAATAATTTTTCCCTTTCTTTTCAAAAAGTTACATTATAATAACGCTCAACGTCTACTCTCACCATCTCCACCATGATATAACTTTTTTCAAAAAATAATAAAAGTATTATTGTTATTACAACTAACATTTCAACCATGTCATTGGCAATGGTAGTGCCATGGTGGCGATAATAATTTTTTCCTTTCTTTTCAAAAAGTTACATTATAATAATACTCAACGTCTACTCTCACCATCTCCACCATGACCACCACAGTTATGATGGTGACCCTATAATAGTTATTTTGCGATAACTATACGAAGGTTTTAAAACATATATCCACTATGATGTGAACTACAATCTGATGTAAATCATCAGTATCATTATTGCAACTTCTTTTCAATGTATTTATTTTTTTACATTTAATTTTTTTTTAATTTTATCTTTTAATAGTTGATTTGTTAGGAATTTAGATTTGTACAAACTTATTGTTCTACATTAGTTTCTTTCTAAATAATATGTTGGTGATTATCTTCAATTTCTTTTTTATATATTTATCTCGATTTCATGATTTAAGTTACGAGTTTTGCCTGTATTTTTTGAATATAACCTAATGTAATCACTACCATCATCATTGCAACTTCTTTTCAGTGTATTTACTTTTTTACATTTGATTTTTTTTAGTTTTACCTTTTAATATTTGATTTGGATTCAAATTCGTACAAACTTATCGTTTTGTATGAGTTTTTTTTTTAAATATTATTTTTGTAATTATCTTCAATTTCTTTTCTCTGTATTTATCTCGATTTCATGACTAAAGTCACGGGTTTTGTATGTACATTTTGAATATAAGTTTTTTTAAAAAAAAATTTGTTCGTGTTTGATTTTTCAAGATATTATTCTAGTTCTTTCTCACACACACACGAACTTTATTTTTCAAAATAAACATATTTATTTTTAAATAATATTTCTGATTTATAAAAAACACATCAAAATAACCTTTATACCCGACATATTTTTGTAAAAAATAATTACAACATGCCACAGCACGGAGGGGGTGCAACAGAGGTCATGACAACTATAATCACGATGACAACTAGTATATAAAATACTAGCTATCCACTCGTGATGGATTTGATTTTAATCTTTATTCTCTTCATCTTAAAAAAAAAAGTTATAAAATTTTTTGAATTCATTTCATTTCGAGATACTTTTCAAACATATCATTGAAATTAAAATGATATTCTAATTCCTTATTATTCATTCCATTTCCTCGATTAATATTCTAGGTTTGCTATTCCGGTATCTAAACAGCCCAAAGAATTTGCGACATTTAAGGGCCTAAGTCAAAAGTCATCCTCCCTTTTAATAGCTTTTGTTTTTATTTCTATAGATAAATAGTGAGTTTCAACATCTAAATAATTCGGGTGATGAAAAACCCACCAAATTCCACTTGATCTGACCAAAGTTAGTGACATGATAGATAAAAAAAAAATAAAAATGGTGCCTTTCCCACTGTATTTTTATTTCTATTTTATGAGTTGACCATAGTGTGCTTGATGTATCTCAATAGAATTTAATATTTTAAATACTTTAATGAATTAAAAGCCAAACTAATTTGAACTTAAGAAATGCAAATAAATACTACAAACTAAACTTGATGTTGCAGAACAAGCAACTTTTTTAGAAAATAATCGATAATTTTGGAAAATAAATAACATTTTATTAATAACTTTATTAAAGAGTAAGATAAAAATTATTTTATACAACAAATTGTGTATATATAAATAATTTCATGAACTTCTAAAGTTTATAAGATTATCAAAACCATTTAAATTCTCGAAACTTCTGTTTTATATTGTACTGATCATTTTTCTTTATTGTTATGAATTTGTGTTAAATAGTGAGAAAGGTCACTAACTAATACATATAGAAGAAAAAGTTTGTGCTATGGGACCAAATGTTCGAGAATGAGTAAAAAATCAGTGATAAACAATCCTTTCAGTAAATAAAAAATGAAGTTAAATACGGTAGCAGTAAAAGGGGCTTTTACCTTCCTTTCTTTTTTTATCCCCTAAGGTGTGTGCTGAGTTTAACCATGTGTTTGAGATTACGATGATAATAGCTATAAATTAAAATATTTTTTATTTAAATATTTATTAAAATAATATTTTTTTATTTTTTATTTTTAATATCAACACATTAAAACACATTAAAATAATATAAAAACATAAATAATAATAATTTTTAATAAAAAAAATTAAAAATTAAAAAAAATATACAATTTACATCGTATTTGCAAACAAAGTATAGAAGTGTTTCCAACATTTCATATTTGAAAGAAATAGATGGGGTAGTCTTGTTTATAATGACATCATCTACACAAAAAATCTCGTACCTTTTTTTTTTTCCATGAAAACGACCAAATTGAATCATTCAGTCATTATTTTGCGGATTTAAATTTTATTTAATATTGTTGTCTAATTATGTTTTTTCAAAAAAAATAATTTTTTATTAAATTTAAATTAATTTTTATATATTTGGATCATTTTAATATACTAATATTAAAAAAAAATTAAATATATTATTTAAATATATTCTAAAACAAAAAAATGTTTTTTTAAAAAATTCAATAAAATGCTAGATTTCAAAACTCTAGTGTAAAAGTTTAGATGACTTATGAAATAGCCATAGGAAACCGTACTTTTTTTTTCCTAAATGGAAAAGAGAACTGTTCTTTATATCTGACACTTGAAAGCACGACGAGAGGAATAAAATTAAAGATGAGCGACTAAAAAGAAGTGGCCTACTGGCCTTTGATTGGCACCTCCTATTGCATGTGGCCAAGGACCAGCAGCGCATATATATTTGAATAATTACCAGAATAGAATCTCAAGTATAGAAAATAACGCAAAATAGACAAATATAAACTATTAGCTAAGAGTAAAAATTAATTAATATTAAAAATTAAATGACTCACATGTTCAAGTTGCCGGCGATCCTCCTCTCAGCTTCTCTGACGCATTGGAGAACAACTGGTTTTCCATTGTCATCTCGATACGCACCCTTTATCACCATCATCAAATTAAATCTTTCATTTAATAACGCATATCAATCAATCTCCTTCTTCTACTACCAATCCAAATAATTAGATAGAATACTCCATAAATTAAAACACGCAACAAATTTCAGCTTCAATCTGAGTTAAGAGGAAAACAAGATATAAAATCATCTATAAATCTAATATTTCTCATTTCGGATTCAGTGAAAATTAATACTTCAAAAAAAAAAAATCCGATTCAATCCAATCCAACAGAGAAGAAAGAAAAGAAAGGAAACGAAAGTACTAACAACTCCAACATTGACTTTGTCAGGACTGGGATCGGCGAGAAAAGCTTCCGTTACACCAAGAATAGGATCCTTGGGAGCAGGCTCAACGCTTTGCCACCATGACGACGAAGAAGAAGACATGAATCTCGTTCCTAATCTAATTCGCACATGCTGGCGACAAGCCATCGCTTTTCCAAACCCTGCCATTTTCTCTCGATCTTTGGATCTCTTCGATCGTGCTGCTGCTGCTGCTGCTGGTTATCAAGTGCTTGGCAAATTTAAATGGTGAAATGAAAGGAGTGCAGGTAGGTAGACAAGTTGCCTAAATGGTTACGCTTACTTGAACTGCGTGAGAACGGACTCGTGTTTTTAAAGAGTTTTTAATTCTGAAATATATTAAAATAATATTTTTTATTTATAAAAAATATTTTAAAAAATTAATATAAAAAAATTAAAAAAAAAAAAAACACGGGCACCCGCTGCAAAGACAAATGAAACCCTTAGCTTTTTCAGAATTGCTATTTTATCCTTTCTGGAATATTTATCCTTATTTTTTTGTTTTTTTTTTCTGTCACATCATTAACGGTCCATGGACAGAACTGTCTTTATCTATTATCACATCCAAAAAATAATAAAATGCAGGAGCAAAATCTAGAAGATCATTGAGTATATGTTTAATGTTTTGGTATATAATGCCTTTTTCATTAAAATATATTAAAATAATTTTTTTATTTTTATTATTAATATATTAAAATTATTAAAAAAATACTAAAAACTATTAATTTAACATTTTTTCAAGATAAATATATTTTTAAAAAACACATAAACATAATTAAAAATACAATACTTAACAAAAATCGAACTTCTTTACCAAATAAAAGAAATTGTCATATTAAACTTTTCTTATAGATTAATAAATTAATTGATATAAGCGAATCATTATTTTGAATTTATATTTTTAAAAATACCTTTTTTTTAATTGCACGTCTCTTACAAAAAAGGGGTTAATGAAGGATATTGTAAAAAACAAATACATAATTTAATAATTGGTGATACAGTTACTTTGAAAAAACAAAAACAGAAAGCAAAATAATATATTTGGAACGATGGGAAGCATTACTTTCCTTAAAAACTCAAAAAAAAAAAAAAAAACACCTTATCTTCCTCGAAAGGAGAGGAAAAGGCAAGCTGTACACGTTTATTCTCCATTTCATGATGTGATAGCATTTCCTCGGATTATTATTTCTATTATTATATGTATATGCCTAGGTATTGGTTTTTATTATTATTATTATTATTATTATACACAATTTAGAAACATAGTGCAAACTGTATTTTTAAAAAATTTAATTTTTTTTATTAAAATTTAATATGGTTTGTATATTTTGAATTGTTTTGATATATAGATATCAAAAATAATTTTTTTTAAAAAAATTATTGACATGCATTTCGACACGAAAAGTTATTTGAAAAGTAACCGCTACCACACTACCAAACACACTCTTAATATGAGTATTCGGGTCAGTTTGTACTCATCTCGACTAATTTCATGGATCCTGAAATTAACGACCATCTAAGTCTTCAGTAGCCGTGAGGTTTGTGGGACTTGAACTGGTAACTTTTACGAAGAAAACATGTAATCTAATCAATTGAGATATACCCCTCAAAGTTATACATGTATATTGTTGAAAACAACATGAGATGAAAATATAACGGATAAAGTTGTGAGAAAACTTTAGGTATAAATTAGATTTTTCATGACTATGTTTTGGGTTGTTGGGTTATATACTTGATGGGTTAGCTGGGTGGCTAAATATTGGTTTAAAATAGCAAGTCCTCGAGACATAAAATACTTTCCATGTTTAAATTAATAAATTAATAATAAAATAATTTTGTAGGGAGTGCATATTCTGGGTGTAGCCTCTTATATATGTTGGCTAGAAATTATATCGTGTAGCCTACCTTTGAGTGGGAATGTCTAAACTTTTGTGCGGCTAGAACTTATGTGTCATCTTCAACCAAAATTAATATAAGATAAAAATGAAAACGCAAAAAAAATTATAGCATTTCATATTATTAATAAAAAAAAATAAAGGAAGAGGGGTTTTTATTATACCTCTCCTTTCATAATACTATTTACTTAAATAATATATATATTTTTTAATTTATGTTTTTTTCCTTTAAAATTAGATTTATTGAAGATTGAATTTAATAAATTTTTTCAATTTATTTTTTATAAAATTATCCCAGATTCAAGACCCAAATTTGAAGTTTAACAAATTAACTCGGTTGACTTAAGTTTTTTCGCTTCTTTTTCTAATTAATTTTTTTTTCAATTTCATCTTTCAACATCATGTTGATTGAGAATTAATTTTTATGATTTATTTCGGTCTGCTTTCTATGTGGTTATCCTCATTTCATGACTCGAATTATAGGTTTGATGAGTTAACCCTGGTTGACTCGAATTGTTTTTTTTTGTCTTTTATTTTTATTTTTATCCTTAAACACTAAGTTAATTGAGAATTGAGCTTTAACTTTATAAAAAAAAAAAACCATAAAGGAGGGGTTTCTACTATATCTCTCTTCACATAACACTATTCACTTGAATACTATTTTTTTTTTCTAATTTATGTCTTTTTCTTCCTTTAAAATTAGATTTATTGAAAATTAAATTTCATAATTTTTTTCAATTTATTTTTTATGAGATTATCCCAGACTCATGAATTAAATCTCAAGTTCAACAAATTAACTCAGTTAATTCAAGTTTTTTTCTCCGTTGTCTAATTATTATTTTTTCTCAATTTCATATTTTAACATTAGGTTGATTGAAAATTAAGATTTGTGATTTATTTCGGTTTGCTTTCTATGAGGTTATCCTCATTTCATGACTCGAGTCATAAGTTTAATGGATTAATCCTGGTTGACTTGTGTTATTTATTTATTTATTTTTTTAATTTAATTCTTAAACACTAGGTTGATTGAGAATTGAACTTTATAATTTGTTTCAATTTGCTTTTTATTGAGTTATCCTGATTTTATGAGTCGAGTTATGGATTTGGTAGGTTAACTCGAGTTGAATCAAGTTATTTTTTTGGATTTTTTTAATTGATTTTTTTTACTTCATCCTTCAACATTAGATTTATTAGAAATTGAGTTTTGTAATTTGATTTGACTTGCTTTCCATGGAGTTATCATAATCCTATGACTTGATAAGGGATTTAACAGGTTAACTCGGGTTGATTCGAATCGATCTAATATGTTGTTATCTTGATATCTATTAAAAAAAAACTCATCTTAAAAAATTATCTTAATTCAAACCATATTTTTATTAGTTATTCAGTTTATCTTTAGACTCCTTAAGATAACCGAGTTACATCAAATTAATTTCCACAAGATTTAAATTCTTTATTCAATTAAAAAAAATATTAGCAATATCTAAATATTTTTTTAAAATTTTAAAAAATCACGCAAGATAATGATATAGTTTATAATCTAAATAAAATAGTACCCGCGAGGCATATATGTAACACTTTTTTGTCGATAAGCACCACTTCATGTCACTTGGTCAGTTGGTCGAAATTAACAAGAAAGTAAAATCTGAACAGGGAGAGTGGCAATAAGGATCAATCCTGGAGCCAAAAAGTGTTTCCTTATATTCCCCCGCCTTCTATTTTCTCAAATAATTGCTCATTTCCTCGCGAAACGAAGCAAGAATATATCACAAGCGAGTAGCATAAGCGTAGTGAGGTGGTTTTACTGTATGGTCCGTACCTTTCCTTATAAGATAATATTTTGTTTTTTTTGTTTTTTAATTAATTTTTTTCAATTAATTCTTTAATGTTAAATTTATTTTTTATTATATTATTATACTCTTTTGATACATATCACAGGTTTTAAAAATTAATTCAATTAATTTATTTTTTTTAATTAACCTTTTTATTTTTTTAATTTTATCATTTAATATTAGATTTATTGAGAATTAAATTTTATAATTTATTTTGTTTACTTTCTATTATGTTATTTTAGCTTCATGACTTGAAAATAATACTTAAGGCTTAATCCTAGTAAACTCGGGTCTTTTTTTTCTTCTTTTTTTATTGAAGTTTCGATTTTATTATTCAACATTAGATTGGTTTGGAATTAAACTTTATAATTTGTTTTGATTTGTTTTTTATGAGGATATCTTGGTCTAATGATTAAGGTCGTCGATTTTGGCATTTTAACTTCGGTTAAATTGAGTTTTTATTTTATTTTATTTTATTTCTAAAAGATTATCTTGATCTCATGACTTTGGTCAAGAGTCCTTCAACATTGGATTTTTTTTATTTAGTTATCTCTATCTCATGACTCAAGTCACGGTTTTGGCTGGTTAACCTAATTGATTCAATTTTTTTAATTGACTTTTTTTCCTCTCATTTCCCTCATTGAATATTGTGATTGATTGAAAATTAGATTTCATGATTTGTTTGGTTTGTCTTTTATTGGGTTATCTCGGTCTCGTTACCAAAAAATAAAGCTTAATTGATTAACCTCAGTTAACTTGATTCATTTTTATGTTATTTTTTAATTAAAATTTTACAAGTTTCATCATTCAACATTAGATCCGATATGGGTGATTAAGAGTTGAGCTTCATATTTTGTTTTGATATGCTTTTTATAAGGTTTTCTTAAACTCATAATTAAAGTAGTGAATTTGGTAGGTTAACTCGAGATGAATTATGTCATGTTTTTTTATTTTCTTTCTATAAGGTTATCTTGGTCTGATGATCCAGGTCATGGGTTTGGCGGATTGACTCGAGCTTTTCATATTATTTTTTTAATTGATTTTTTTTAATCGATTTGCTTTTCATGAGGTTATCTTGATCTTATAACTCGGGTCGTAAATTTGACTAGTTAGCCCATATCACTTTTTAAAGTCCTTTTTTAGTTGATTTTTTTTTCAATGTTACCTTTTAATATTTGTTTGATTGAGAATTAAGCTTCATAGTTTTTTTTTATTTGCTTTCTATGAGATTATCAATCTCATAACCCGAGTTACGAATTTGACTTGTTAACCTGAGGTGATCCAAGTCAGTATAATATGTTGTTATCTTAATATTAAAAATATGTCATCTTTAATATTTTTTTAGTCAAACTATGTTTTTATGTGTTGTATTAATTGCTTTTGGACCCATAAATTCAACCAGGTTGTATCGGGTCAATCCTTACATAATTAATTTTTTTTTTCCGCCAGAAAAAAAACTTCAGCAACATCTAAATATTTTGTTTACATTTAAGAAATATTTGACTTGACCCGCAACATAGTGTGGGCTAATGATCTAGTTAACAACACACTAAAACATGTAGGGAAAGTATTATAGCAATAAATAGTGCTTTTCCCACATGTTTTAGTGTGTCCCTTAAAAAACATTCACCTTTTTTTCTTTTCTTTTCTTTTTTTTTTAAAAAAATTAATATTTTTTTTAATTTTACCTTTAATATTAAATTTTTTTTATTAGGTTATCCTACTCTCATAATACGGGTTATGAGTTTAATGGGTTAACTGGTTGACTAGGGTTTTTTTTCTTCTTATTTAACTTTGTTCCCCCAATTTCATCATTTAATATTGAGTTAATCAGGGGTTAGGCTTTATGGTTTGTTTTTTTTATTATTATTATTATGTTATTTTGGTCTCATGACCTAGGAATAATGCTTAACATGTTAACTTGAGTTGACTTATGTTGTATTTTGTGTTTTTTTAATTGAGTTTTTTTTTTAATTTTATCATTTAATATTGGATCAGTTGAGAATTGAGTTTCATAACCTATTTTGATTTGTTTTACATGGTGATATCTTGGTCTCATGATATATAAACCTAGGAGGAGCCCATGCCTTTTAAGTAGCGCATGCGGGCTTCTCCATTAGCCAAACACTGCTTTACACGGTGACATTAGAAGCACTTCACCAAGGGTTTGCTAGTGGTGGGGCACATGTTGGCAGCTAACCGATGATGTGGTTTTGGTGAGTTTTTTCTTCTCTTCCCTCCTTTCTCTCTCTTCTCCTTGATAAAATACAAAAGTTTCATTTTCATTTGTTTTTTGTATACAATTTTATCATCATACATTTAATTGCTATTTTTTTTTTAATTTTTAGTATGTTAGTTTTTTTCTTTATTATCACCCCTTATCGTTTGATTTCATTTAATTCTTATTTTAAATTTTCTCATCGTTCTTTTTATTGTTATCTATTTATTTATCATTTTCATAATTGATTTTTGTTTTCAATTTTATCTCTCAACATTTAATTTCAATTTACTTTTATGGCAAATTTTATCCTGTTCCCCCCCTTTAATTCCACCCCTCATTACTTTATTTTAATTATTTTTTATATTAAATTTAGTCATCATTCTTTTAATTTTTATTTATTTATTTTTATCCTTTTTCTAAATGAATTTTGTTTTTAATTTCATTCATCACCATTTGATTTCAATTTATTTTTATGTCAAATTTTGTTTCATTTATTTTTATTGTTATTTGTTTTGTTTTAGATCATTTTGTCATTGCTTTTTTCTCTTTCCCCAAGTTCATCTCTCGTTAATTTATAATTGAGAATTTTACTTCATTATTTTTTTAGTTTTTTTCTTATATAGGGTTCGTTTCAAGCTCATGGCTAGGGTCACAGGGGTCAATAAGTTAATTAAGGTTGACTCAGATTTCCCCCCTACTTTTCTCTCTATGGGGTTATCCAGTCCCATGCCCATAATCGCGGGGTCAACACGTTAACTCAGGTTGACTCAAATCTTTTTTTTAATTAATTTTTTAAAATCAATTTTCTTTTTATTTTTGACCTTTGATATTGAGTTATTTGATAATTTGATTTCATTGGTTTATTCAATTTGCCCTCAATATCACAACAATGTCACATATTTAGCATGCTAGTCAGGATGAACCCATATCAGTTTTGTCATTTTTTTATTGTGATTGTATTTTTATTTATAATATCAAAATTATATAATTTTATTAAACTCATTTAAGTAAATGACCTAAATTTTAGCTTTTTTTTTACTTTTTATAAATACTTGGATCACCATATTTCTACATGACGAACAAAAAAATCAAATTTGTCCGCAGTGGAGCAGTGACACCTATCTAGTTGATTTCTATTTGAGTAGCATTTCCTTTGTTTCTTTTTCAACCATGTATGGCAAAAATATCTCTTGAATTACCAATATATATATATATATATATAATATCGTAATATCTCTTTTTATCTTTATGAATCTTTATTTTTGAATATTTTTATGAGACTTGATAAAAAAAAAGAATCTTGATTTATAGAGCTCCCAGCATTACTAAAAAATAAATAAAAAGGTTGCATGGTTGGAGTGTGAGTGAGCGAGTCAAGCAAGAAATATCCACAAGCTGGCACGTGCAAAGCCGTGAGAAACACAGTTGCCTTCCTCCAGATTCGTTGGACGTTCCTTGTGATTCTAGCAGAAGTGCATGGCTCAGAATTCGCCAACTCAGCATTCCTCTAAATTTCCCCCTCCTCAAAATTTTCAAAATAGTCCAATTAAGTACTAAAAATATCCCATAAAAAAAAACAGAGGATGGATCATCGTTCCCAGTAGCACCCCTATTTCCTCGGAAGACAGACAGTGGAGAAAGCTCTCCAATGGCCCAGTTAATATCTCCTGTATGCACGGATGCACTTAAGATTAAAAAACCATCTAACGTTTTCCATATTTCTTCAAGAGGAAAAGCCACCCTTTATCATAACAGTAATTCCCGGAGTGTTTTGAGCTCCAAGAGAAGAGATTTTGGCAGAGTCAGGGTTGCGGCCAACAGTTCGGCTTCTGCAGATGCTGTTGCCGATGATTATTACGCGGTCTTAGGTCTGGTACGTACTTACCTACCTGGTTTTTATACTACTTTTCATTTCCTTAGTTACTGTTTTTCAAATAAATATAGCAATCATAACCAAATCCGTCTTAATATCCAGAGATTATATAACTACGTTGTTGATACTGATCATCAGTTGGTGCCGTTGGTTTATTGTTATTTTTATTATACATTATTATTATGTTGGCATGCATGCAGCTTCCAGATGCGACACCAGAGCAGATCAAGAAGGCTTATTATAGTTGCATGAAAGCATGTCATCCAGACTTGAGTGGCGATGACACAGATACCACAAATTTCTGCATGTTCATCAATGAGGTCTATGCGGTGGGTTGTTCATCCAGTATTGCTTGCGCTTTTTGAAAGATTTCTAATTTTTTTGTTTGATGCGTAGCTTCTGCTGTTATTATTGTTAGTATTATTAATATGGTTTGTTGAAGTGCCGCAGGTGCTTAGTGACCCTTTGCAGCGCATGATCTATGATGAAATTCATGGTTTCGCATTGACGGCAATGAATCCTTTCTTTGATGATTCCAGCCCAAAGGATCATGCCTTTGTTGATGAGTTTAGCTGCATCGGTAATTATAATATATAGTTGAACTTTTTTGTTTTTTTTTTCGCGTTAAAAACACATGATTAAATTCTAGTTTTCAGTGCCATTTAACTAATAATTTTATGGGATGTGGGTGCCAAATAAGATACAAACTTATCCCTGTGGAAAACAATGCTCTGGGATATTGCATGACATAGTTTTTATGGTTTCTGGGAAGGGATTTCTGTTACCCAAAATTAATTAGACCTTAATCAATAATTTTTAAGGCTGATATCACTGACTATGCTGTATTATCTCCAGGATGCAAAAATTGTGCCAATGTGGCACCTGATGTATTTGGAATTGAGGAAGATTTTGGAAGAGCCAGAGTTTACAGCCAGTGTGGAAATGTTCAACTAGTCCAGCAAGCAATTGAAAGTTGGTAAATATCCTGTATTTATCTGCTCCTTCAATGTTGTTATGACATGTTTAAAATAGTGCTTTTAATTAACTCGAATGAAATGTTATGAACAAATTCTTTCAAATTTATCTGCACGCCTGACAGAATTCTATATCAACATCTGGGCACACAGTGCTGTTAAGATGACTTGGGATTGTTAATTAACTTGTCGAAGGCTGTGAAGTAGAGACAGTTTCTGTGCCAGATGCTTTCACATTTTGCCTACATCCTTCTTGTTATATTTTAAACCTTGTATCTGAATGTTGAAAATGATATTATCAACTGACCAAACAGTTATTGAACCTGTTCTGTCTCCACTATGAATTAAAAAAAAAGGGCCGTTTGGAAGAAAACCAAGCAATCTTTGAACCAATCAATGGACTCTTTAACTTCAACTATTTATATGACAACAATTTTAAGTTGTCAAGTTTGGTAACAGGTGTTAGAGTTTTGTGAAGTAGTTCATTATGTAATGGTGAGTGTCTATAGTCCTGCTCGGAGAAATTGAAAGGTTGCAAGTTAGGTAACTAAAATACAATTTCTTTTTGTCAATCAGCCCAGTTGATTGCATTCATTGGACTTCTGCGGCACAGCTTTCTTTGCTTGAAGATGAAATGCGCAGAGTAGAAAGAATAAATGTAAGGCACACAACCACTATATAGTTTCTCCTTTGAATTTTAGTTTACTTCTCTACCTTCTTAATCTGCTGTGAACATTTGAATTGCTTAGCTTGAAAGCAAGCACATTTGACTTAACGAGTTTGAAAGTTTCTTAGAGTTGAATTTAAGAAGCCTGAAGATTACGGCCAGACTGCATTATATATCCAGATCCCATGCAGCAATCACTTGAGCGTCCCCTAAGTTGCTGATGATAATATAATTTGAAAGAGAGAAGGAATTTATGTATTGAATGTTATTCTACGTTCTGATAGCAGCTGTGATGAAAGAGGGTAGATCCTAGTTGTTGGGCATGGCTTATATTTTTTATTCCAAAACCTATTAGGAATTTGAAAACTAATGGATGATGATTGTGTAGATGAATGCTAAAAGGTGAATTTTCTCTAGAGGACAGAATAATGCACTTCTGACATTCAGACTAGGGTAATGTATACTCTATGAAAAATACAAAGTGTCGACTGCAACAGCAACACAACCCTTCTCCAAATCGAGTAATTTTATGTAGAAAACCTGAACCTGTGTTCTTTTTACCAGAACACAATATGTTAGCAAAATTAACTCTGACCTTTGCGTTCAAGCCATGCCAAAGTTCTGTCCTAGCCTACAAGATGTTCTGTAATTCAAGCTTCCATACTTATAGCTTCTCTGTTACAACCGTACCTGCATATCTGACCGACTGTTATGTGTGGTATTTTCACCTTGCCAGTCATTACAATATTGAAACTTGGACTGGTTTGAATGATTATCAGGTTGCACTGATGCTTTCAGGAATGGGATCTGCAGGAGCAGATGTTTTCAGAATGGTAAGCATGCTACTTATCTTATTCTTGCTACATTTTCAGCTTCCTGATTGGTTTGATTGCCAAATGCTTCCATGAGAAGCTCAGAAGACAAATTTGCAGTGAGCTTAGATTAATATCATCACGTGCAAAGAGGAATGATCTTGTCCTTTTCCTTTAAGAAACAGAATGGTGTATAAAATCATGTAGAGAAATTAATGTTGAAGTTTTCAGTTACTTTGCTATGTTTCTTCATCACCTGAATTGTCCATATCTGTGTAGGAAGGCATGTAGAATTATTGTAATTGTTGATATCATCATAGCGTCACTCACTGCTTAGACACTTATGCTATGTTTCTAAAATGAAGATAATAGATGAAAGTTACTGCACTACTGCTCTAGGGCTTGAAGTTTGCCTGCAGTCTGAGATTTCTGAATATTTAACCAATGGGCAAGGAAGGGGTAATATTTTTCTGGTGCTAAAGGAGTCATGTACTTAGACATGGTTCCACCAATGTGTCTTGGCCTCATGGGTGGGAGCACTTGTAGATGGTTCTACCCTTCAGTGGTTTTTGCATAAAATGGCTGCACTCAAGACTCAAACCTGAACTCCATATGGCTGCAACCCCAAGACTTTCACCATTGCATCAGACAGTTTCCCTACAGATCATGTTAAGCATATCCACTTAACGATTTTCTTCTTATTTCGGTTGATCATTTTTTGGTATTTAGAACTTATCGCAGAGGAAAGTGAGAGGTTGAATTTGGGAGTCCAGCTGTAAGTTTTTTGAAAAAAAAAAGGAATTTCAAGAGGCTTTTGCAAACTAATTAATTAAATTTATTTCCTTTATACTTTTGTTTTCCTCTTTTTAAGAACTGATCTCTGAATTCTTGAGTTGATTGCTTCAAAATCCCTTAAGGTATCATAACCGTTTAATTGCTAATATATTTCACTTTGTTATCACTAGTTGCCGAGCAGCAGCTATTAACTTACGCATAATTATGTGGCAGGCATGTTCTCGATGGGAAAAGAGGCAAGCAAAAATCCTGGTAGGAACTCTTATCTTTTCTCCTTTATCAACATTCATTTAAACCTCCATGTTATTGGAGCAATATTATGTGAAAACCAATGAAACTTCGTCAAAAGCCTATATGGTTGAAGATATCACGAGTCAAGTAGGAAAAAGAAGGCCTTCTGAATCTGCGACTAGCCGTCATTTAAGTCTTTTAGATATCCCAGTTGGAAGAAGGAGCTCTGAAATGTCATTCAGTAAATCAGTAGTTGTGCTTGCATATCTCACCTTCTACCTGCTCATTTATCTGAATGGCAGAACAAGTGGTTAAAAACAGAATAGGCACCGCCCCTTTGGTTGAGTGATTTTTTCTAAAACTGGAAAACTCTTAATGCACTGTTCTTAAATTGCTGAAAATAATCCCGCGGAGAGACCTGCTCGAGTTGTTTGCACTTGGTGAATTTCTCTCTGCGCTGTTAGGTGCAGAGAGGTCCATGCTTGAGCTGCATGTAGATTTTGGTCTTAGCTTTACCCAGCACAATATGGGAGGGGTGGTATGTTTGTGTCAGAAAACGATTTGTGATCTTGCGTTGCTAAATGATCCTGAAAATGATTTGTGAATGATATGCTCAAATAAACTGTGTCCCATCCCATATGCCACAGAGATATGGTCCCTTGAAATGAATCAATGATCCTCCATTTAAGAACTCGTAACTCTTACTACTTCACCAGACGTTGGCCCTTTTTATGAACTGTGTAATAACACAGGGAGGTAATTATATGATAAATTTAGGAAATTAACTTGATTATTCCTAAAAGTTTCTGGATGCTTTGATTAAATGAATTGTCTTCATGAGTTTGAATTTTACATGGGTTGTGCTTGAACACATATTCTGGCTATCATTTTGGTTCTGGCCAAAACATTTCAAAAGATTGTGATGGCATTGTTAACAGCTCCACTAGGTTTTCTGAAGAGGACTCCTAAATTTTTTGCAGGAGCAGGCTAAAATAAGGATGATGAAGCAAAAAGATGTTGATAAAAAGGGGTCTTACTGGAGCGATCTCTGGGGTAATCCAAAAGAAAACCAAAGTTCAGGTAAGCGGATTGGTAAAAGCAAACTGATAACGTGACACTAACCTATCTATTGCTCTTTATTTTCCACACCCTTATATCAGTGTTAATAAATAACCTATTAAATTATATAAGCTAGGACTTCCCTTTAGAAGTGCTTGATGTTGGCGCTTTCCAGGAAATTTCGATGAACAAAATGCCAGTTTGCTGTGTTTTGGCTGGTCACAAGTTCTATATGAAATGCTCGTTTAGTAAAATAAGAAAGCATGTGCTCAAAGCACAATACTGAAACCATATATATGACGATGGATGCTTATTTGGCACTATGGTGGTTGTAGAAGAGTTTGTAATTTTATGTTTTTGGTATGAAACAATGATTTTGATTATGCACATGCATTTACAGCAAGTATAAAAAAACTATCTTAACACAAAAACTAGATTTCATGATATGCATGAATTATCTGTCCAAATATAAGTTTTCTACCAGCTTTTCTTCAACTTCAAGTAAAACCAACGTTGACACGGTGTTTGATGCAGAGGAAGAAACAAAAGAGAGAGCAAGAAGAGCCGCAGCAGCATCTCGAAGATGGAGGGAGTACTCAAGGAAGGGTGTTGATAAGCCTCCCACTTTTAAACTTCCGGAGGCAATCTCCAATAATGACAAATGATCAGTAAATATCGTATTTTCCCATTCCAATGTAATTAATTAGCCTATAGATTACTGAAGAATCATTGATTCTCTTCCTCATGAAACTGTGATTGATACCATGACTCTGTCCACAATGATTATTGAAACTGAAGTTGATAAATGAAATGGGAAGAGGTTATTTATGGAGCAATTGTTCTGGATCGTGGTTTCTTCTGTTGCTCGAAAACAATGCTGCTGTGCTTCTGAAAAGATCATTTACAGAAAAGCATTATCGGTTGCATCAAAACGCAGTGGTATCCATGGCCGTGCTTTTCTCAGAAGCGGTGATTTTACTTCTGTTACGAAGCTCTATACATTCAGTTGCATCATGGGCTTTTCATACAGTGCCCTGGTTTCATTATCCAATTTCCTGTCGTCTTTCAAATGCAACTATTTTTACACAAGAAGTCATTGCAAACAGTGGAAAAGACAACAAAAATTATTGCAGAAAAATTATCCTACACCACCACAGTATCCAGCAAATATGCTCAACCAAATCAAGGCCATGGAACTGTACATTTTAAGTCATCTTCTGGACATTACAAGTCATCTTTTGCAGGCCTCCTTGTGAGATTCTGCCATTAAGAAATTCCATCCTAACAATGCTGCTCCGACTGCAGGCTCAACCTGATCATTTAAAAAGAAAAATACCAAAATGGAATCTGTAGTACTCTACATAAATAACAACACTAGTCTAGTAAGATTAAGATACAAGTATTCTCCCATGTCTGAAAAGAAAAGTAAGAGTTGTCTGAAAAGAAAATGAAAACCGATGAAATTGAAAAAACAGCAGGCATGTATTTCCATATACACTGGCATTCATCTAACTGCACCAGAAGTTCTTAATATGAAGTTTTCAGCAATGCAGGTTTGTGCCCCTACGTTCGAGAGCATATAAATAAGTTAATACGAGAAGTGAAATTTTATCCAAGAATTTTTAGCAAAAAAATATACTAGATCAAGCATTTCAAGAAAGTTTGACAAGGGCTTCCCTAAATAACATGGATTTAGTTTATTTGATGTGGAAATTTTTGTCCAGGAAATTGATTTTATGTCCAATTTACTAGTTAAATAAGTTTTAATAACATGGTTATTGTGTTGTTTGGGTACATTACAGCCAGGATCCAGCCTCCTATGGGTGTTGTCTAACCCACATGGCTCCCAAACTGGAAATGCAGCTTCATGGTCTGCCAGGATTTTGCTTCCCTTATTCAGTAGACAATATCAAATATAACAATTACTTGTGAAATTAGAGTCATGCTACAGAAATGCAGCCTTTTCTACATGGGTTTTTGTTCAACTCTCCACATCCCTCTGTCACTCTTAAGAACTCAGAGATAATTCGTGTATTTCCAAATCGCAATTACATCCACTATTCCACACTCAATCTCCATTCATAAATGGTATTTCAGCAATTTCATAGTTTCTATAGGAGATATTTTCTGCAGTTAATTCTTATAGCCACACTAATTTAGTCAGGAGCAGGAGGATGTATCTGGAAACATGATAGGTTGGTTAATCAGAAAAATTCTCGTTGGAACAAAGTAAAATATGGTTACCTTTGGGTGAATTGGAAGAACCCCAGGGTAGCTTTTAGAAATGTGGTTTACAACTTCTTTTCCTATATCCCACCTCTTATTTGCTTCTAGAACACCGCCAACCATGACAAGGGGAAAAGAAGCTTTTCCATCTGCAATGATATTTATGCAAGATCAAAATGAGTCCATGAAATACAAAGAAAATATGTTAGAACCATCCCGAGAGAGAAAGTATGGTAATTCGTATCTTTGTAGCAGATAATAGTTTTTAATTTTAAATAGGATATATACATCACACTTAATGAACAAGCTTTCAAAAACCCTGAAGGCAATACACACGGTTCATGTAAGGATAAACAAAGCAGGCACTACATGAAAATCAGCACGTCAAAATCACAATCTAAACTAAACTTAATTTTCCTAGTAGAGAGTTTCCGCATTATCCAAACTCTGTGATAAAAATCATTGATTTATTAACTAGCTTGAACTAGACTGTATTTTCACCAATCCCTCCAGCCCTAAAATAAAACTGAAGGTTGGGCACAAATCTATAAAGCCTGAAATCATGGCAAGTCATTCTTTCCACTCCTTGGGAGCACCAACATTTCACCACTGCATTGTTATAGTTTTAATGATATGTTACTTTGAGAAGTAACAGTTGCAAACACTCGATAGTTGGATACTTTACGTGGTTCATTGACAACCTTATAATCATATTTCAAATGATACAAAAGAATTTATTTGTGCATTAGTTTTAGTTGGCAATGCCACACCTTCACCACACAAGCTGAGTCTTTGAACAACAGCTTTTACGCTCAAAGCCAACTCCTCAACTGAATCTTGCAAGATCTCATGAGCAACTCGGTCTCCTGCCTCTGCACAAGACACAACGACAGGAACAAGAGCTGCAATACGAGCCCAAGATGGATCTGCATAAGTCCACCTAAATTCAAAGAGAAATCCAGTATCTTATTCAGTAACATATCTGATTTTGTCAGTGTATCATATGAACAGCATGTCAGAAGTCAACCAGCCAAGACATCAATTGATTTTTCTCCAAATAGACTTCCAAGAAAAAAAAATCCAGGAACCAATTTTGTACTGGAAAACTATAATTCCATCAAAAAATTACAAAGGTCCATAGTCCATACATGACATGAACTGCATTTACATGTCACTGGAAAGAAATCTAGTGAACCCCATTTAATGTTTTCTTATCAGAATATTGGACAAACATGAAACATACTGCCAACGTATTTCCACAAACATGTTGTGTCAAAACATGAACCAAGAACCATTAAGGACCAAATGCTATGAAAAGATAGGGATACAACACAGAACTAATTTTTTTTCCACAGGTTGTTTTGTGAAAGAAAAGGGTAAGATGCAAAAGGAGTGCCAAGTGGTCTCATCCATTGGCACTTCAGTAACGAAGGTCAGATTAATGAAATAGACCTTCAGTTTTTTACTTCAAAGACAATGAAGATAACTGTAAGAGTTTTAAGCTTTGAAAACAGTAACCGCTACTTATAAGAGTTAAGATGACAATGGTGTTGTGTTGGAATATATACCCAATAAGTTCATCAGGGGAAGAAAGACCAAGTGTCTGCAAAATAATAGATGAAAGAATTGTTACAGGACCACGACCATCATAAGCCCTTACTATTGCTGTTAATGCCTGGGCAGCTATTCCATAACCACTGCAGGAGAATAAAACAATATCATGTTAAATTCACTCTAGAACAATAATTATATGTGAAGAAACAAAAACGGTTATGAATCCTATTGTAGCTATCATTAAAAACCTTCAAATGATCTTGTATCTAACTATTGCGGATAATTTGAATTCTTACCTTGGGAAAGAATAGGAAAAATAGAAGGGAAAAAAGGAAGATAAAACTATTCTCAAACGGTATACTGTGAATCATCTAGTAATGACTCAAACTAGAAGAAATTAATTTAGCATTGAATGACCAGATCATTTAGAAAGACAGTTGATTTTATGCACCGAGCTCTTGCCAAATGCAGTTGACGTTTAATCACCAAGTTATTTAAATGTCAATTCCAGCCTCCTATTTGTACTTGCTAAAACTGTCTGGTTTGTTGAAGGTTACAATCTCTATTTCTAGGTATCAGTTTCAGGATAAGAAAATAAAATTGTATCAGGGCGAAAGAGTATGAAAGGAGGATATGATATCCACTTCGAAGGAAAAAATAATTAAGACAAGTACATTCCAATCATGTCCAGTTAGCTAAAGATTCCATAAAAGAGGGAAAGTTAGATTCTGAATTACTAGTAATTTTATCAAGAACAAAAATTTCTTGCTTCTCTGGGAGCAGGAAATTCAGGCTGCTTAAAATATGATAAAGTTTCATGCTTCTAGGCACTAAGTAGCACTATAACTAAAGAACATTTTTCATTGTTAATGTCTGTGATCTTCTTGCTATCATTTTCACTTCCTTTTATTTTATGCCCAAATTCTTTTAGTTATAATACCCTCAGGTTGCTATGTTTCACACAAGAGAGGGGAGGGGGGAGAAATGAAAGCACATTCTAGCTTATATACCTTCCCCAATCACCAAGGACCGGCCCTGCACCAGCAGCCCGAGCCTGTCTGCCATCTTCTGTGAATCCAAAAGCAATAGTTCCTGTCCCAGCAATTAAAACACACCCATGGAGCTTTCCCATCGTGCCACTTGCCAAAGCTGCAACAGCATCATTCTGAACATACAGCTTCACATGAGTAGGGAATATTTCCCTGCAGAAATCAAAGAAAAGGAAGATATGACAAAAGATTATCAAATAGATACTAAAATCAATGGACAACCAATC
Organism: Populus tomentosa; assembly: GCA_018804465.1. NCBI lineage: Eukaryota > Viridiplantae > Streptophyta > Magnoliopsida > Malpighiales > Salicaceae > Populus > Populus tomentosa. The sequence goes on from CM031995.1 coordinate 9,585,080, forward strand.
AAAGGGAACAGCCTAAAAAGATTCAAAGCAATTCTGTGATTGTACAGACAAGAACTAACAAGATAACTGAAGCTGCAAGATGCAAAGCAAGTAAGCTCCTTGTAGTGCAAGGGAATTTTAATTAGAGGAGCAGAAAACACATGTAAATTAAATTTCAAAAAACTAGAGAGCAAATTACCTTAGCCAATTTAAAATTCTTAGCTCATCAGTTGAATGATTAACGCCGGAAACAGATAGACAAACAGCTCGAACTGCAGAGCGATTAGAACCCGACTTTAAAAGCGCATCAGCCATAACTTGCTCCAGCGTCTCTCTAGCAGCAGTTTCTGATCACAAAGCCAAACATCTCAAAGCCCATTCATAAAAAAAAAAAAAAAAATGCTAGAAAATGCACCACCATATATATTATATAAAAAGAAAGCTGACCGCCAACGCTGTTGTGATTGGAACAACCGGCGACGGCTCGAGCGAGAACGGAAAGAGGGTCGGGAAAAGGATCAGAAAAGGGAAAAATTGGCATGCAAATGCAAACGGTAGACGTAGTTCCACCGTCCAATCCTAAGATCACCTCCCTGTTACCCAACTCCCCAATTTCATGTTCGAAATCCCATATTTCCCCATTCCTGTATCTCTTCTTCATCTTCCCAACAAGGCAGTCACCAAAATCTTGCTACTGTTTCTTTCTTCTTCTTCTTCTTCTGACAAGAAGAGAAACTGATATTCAAAACACACTACTACACAACTACTGTATGTAGGATATATAGATAGTAGTTACGAGAGACCAAGCACTCCTACCACTACTGTCTCTATATTTCTTCGAATGTCCCATCAAGTTAATTATTTACTTGCATGTTTCTTTTGTTGGGTAAACTATCATTTAGTCCCTGTCTCTTTTTTAATTCAGTTTCTTTTTTCTTTGAATCCATTCAGTGGTCCCTTGACCATGGTTGAATATAAAAAGGGATTTCCAGTTATGGTCGAGGGACCGATCTATGAATCTTAAGATTGAAGAAGCTGACATGCAAAATTATAAGAACAACAGGGACTGAGCTATAGTATACACAGATAAAATTAATTCGGACGGCCAGAAGAGACAAACGCAACTTGCCGAATTGCATAGCGTTAGAAAATTGGTGAGGGAGGATTTGAATTTTCTGTTTTGGGGGCTTGTGATACTGCTTGTCTGTTCTATTTCTTTTTTTTTTTGAAAGATTAAGGAGGCCGGAATCCAAGTTTGACTGCTATTGTTGTTTTGTGCATGGATTACACATTGACAATACTATGACGTTTGTTCGTTGTCCTGAGCGAGCTGGCTTCGGTGGCCTGGTGGATGGTCACTTGACCTGCAAAACAGGTGGGGATCCCTTCGTTTGATGTAAGAGCCTGGCTAGTTTTATATTTCAACATTGTTTTTAAAAGAAATTAATTTTTATTTTTATTTATTTTGTTTTAAATTTTATATATATATATAATTGTTTTAATTGTGTTGATGTCAAAAATATTTTTTTAAAAAATAAAAATATTATTTCGATACATACAAATAAAAAATACTTTGAAAAATAATTATCATCACAATATCAAACAAGCACTTAATTATCTACATAAGGAGGAGGAGCAGGTGTAGTATTTTGAAATTTATATAAATTAAATAAAGAGTTTATTTGAGAATGTGATAAAGATTATTTTCAAAATAATTTTAACTTGAAATACATCAAAATAATATTTTTTATTTTCAAAAAATCATTATCCAAAAACACTAAAAAAAATAATTTAAAGCAAAAAAAAAATAATTTTAATAAAAAAAACAAACTCAATCTCAATTCCAAACAGACAGAAAACACACCATTTTATATGTCTTGTTTGTAGAGTATTCTTTTAGATTGTTTGGGATAGTAATAACGGTTTTTTTTTTAATTATTTTTTATTTAAAAATATATTAAAATAATATTTTTTTTATTTTTTATTTCAACACAACAATCAAAACATTAATACAAAGAAAAAAAAACATTTTAAAATTTTTAACAACTCTAATTGAAGCGTTGTCTCATTTGGACACATAATCACCAAAAAACATGAACTTTCTTAAAGAAAGGAACACATAAATAAACCTTAGTTAAGTTATAAAGTCAATGGCTCTTTGTGTTTGTGTGTGTGTGTGTATATATATATATTTTAAACTATTTTCTGAATTTTCACTAGCTATATTAAAAGTGTGCTAGTCTACATAATAGCAGGTGTGTTTTGAAAAAATTATAAATTAATTATATTTAATTAAAATTTAAACCGGTATTTTTTAAACATAGAATTCACAAAAATAGCACTGAAACACAATATTAAAAAAAACAAGATTTAATTACTTTGCCGGCACCGTTTACTTTTGAGCACTGTTTGTATAGTGAATAGTACATAGTGAATGAATAACGTGCAAAATAAATTAATTTACTCTGCACACAAGTAAACACGTGAACAATGCAGTGAAAATTTACACTATTACATAAAAAGAGCAGCATATTAATAGAAAACACAATTAATCGTTATTCACTTGGACTATTCACGTAAATAGTACAATGAATTTATTCATTTGCACACTATTCATTCACTACATACTGTTCACTATAGAAAAGGGGTCATAATTTAAATTCTTGGAGGTTGGAAGTGAACAGGGAAGAAACAACATTATTTCTGACAACTCTGTTTCCTGGACTACATGATTTCATGATTCCATGTTAAGAAGCAGAGAGTGACCTAAACTACCATGGATAGCACGTACAAGTGAGCAATTCTTGAGAGCGAAACGCTTGGGGTGAAAGATGGAGCACCCATCTCAGACCTCGAAAATCGACTCCGATTAGCAAAGGAGGATTTATTATGTGTGGAACATTTATGCAGAAAAAACACGGTGGAACTGGTGATCGAAGTCAATAACAAATGTGCGGATTTCCATCGGAGCAAGTTCCACCACCAGTTTTGCATGATCAACAGGTCCACCCCTCAGCGCTGCTTGTTTTCTTGACGATCCTTCTGCTTTCCACACAAGCCTCTTTTTCTCCATTTCGGTCCTTTCTTGATTGGCAGATAAGCTCATTTCCGCAGCTTTGCCGATCTGAAGAGAAATGGGGTTAAAAAATTATCGAGATGATACTAGGACATTACATTTATATGTATAAACAATTGATGCCTGGTAGTAGTTGGGGGCAGGAAACTATTTTTTCTACCTTCTTTTTCGGGAACAACTTTTTAAGTTCTACGCATGTCATCACTGAAAGATCCTTGTCCTCTCCCATCTTCAAATATTTCATGAAGCCAAGAAAATAGATTAGAATTCAGGTCATGAACGTAGTGGATGATAAATTCAAATCTATGGACAATGAAATGCGATCAATTCTGCTAAACATCATTGCTATTTCATAGAAGGATAGATAGCTTCAATTTAATTATAGATAGATTGATAGATAGATAGATAGATAGATAATCATTTCTCTTAAACATAGCTGCTATTTCATAGATAGATGGGCTGGGACCACTGTGAAAATTCAGGAATCTTCTTCTTCTGAAGAAAAAAGGAACCTGTTGGATATTACCGTCACAACAGAGATCATTTAAATCAAGATGTTCCTGTAAACTCCTTGTCTAAAGAAGAAATTCATAATAGGAACTGATTAAACCTTGTTGATAGGATTATCTGTTGGATGGTATACCAAAGTTAATCATACTATTAATAAGGAATTCAGTCTAGTGATTGAAGATTTCCAAATGCATTGCGCCCACTGCATTGGCTATAGTAGGAACATCTCTTTTGGTGAAGTTCCGTCTCACAAGGCAGACTAACAATATGCTACTTTCTATTCCAGAAAGCATTTATAATTTCTGCACAAATTTCAGGTAATAGTTGTGTGGAAATCAGTCTCAAAATCAGTTAGGATCTTAGAGAAATCTTAGTATATATGGTTTAGGAAATAGAATCTGGTATTAACTATCCAGATTCTCTAGATTATTGCTTTCTAGTTTAGTGTAGAATACTTTCCTATCTAGTATTTATTTCTTGTTTTGAGGGTTAGTAGGTTAGCTCTTCTTCCCTATTTATTGTACAAACATACTGCTGGGAATAATAAGAAAAGAGAAAGACTTCTCTCAAAATTCTTCATGGTATCAGAGCCTACTCTTGAACCCTAATTTGCTTCTCTAAGGCATGGCAGCAGCAGGACAAAGCTCTCTCTCTGAGGTAACCTCACAGCCAGGAATGACCTCAGCTGTTAGCCTCTCAGGAGGCACTGAAGGCACCTCACACCAAATCACAGGATACAAACTCAATGGATACAATTATCTTCAATGGTCATCATCAGTCATGATGTTTATTTGTGGAAAGGGCAGAGATGACTACCTCACAGGGGATATCATCATACCAGAAAGGAATGATCCCATGTTTCGAACATGGAAGACTGAAAATCACATGGTAATGTCATGGCTGATCAATTCAATGACCAATGAAATTGGCGAAAATTTTCTCCTGTATGGGACAGCAAAGGAAATCTAGGAAGCAGCAAGGGAAACCTACTCAAGTTCTGAAAATACATCAGAACTATTTGAGATTGAGGCAGTATTACATGATCTACGCCAAGGAGAACTTTATATTACTCAATACTTCAACACTCTCTGCCGTCATTGGCAGCACCTAGATATGTTTGAAATTCACAGCTGGAATTGCCCTGAAGGCACAGTCTTATACAGAAGAATTGTAGAGCAGAAAAGAACTTTCAAATTTTCTTCTCGGGCTCAACAAGAATCTTGATGAAGTCAGAGGAAGAATAATGGGAACCAAACCTCTCCCAAATCTCAGAGAAGCATTCTCTGAGGTTAGACGTGAAGAAAGTAGAAAGAAAATGATGATGGGACCTCACAACTCAGCTCATACAATGGAAGGATCTGCCCTTGCTGCTCGAGGTTATTCAAACAGCAACTATGATAATCGACAGAAGAAAGGAAGACCTTGGTGTGATCACTGCAACAAACCAGGACATGTCAAGGAAAACTGCTGGAAGATTCATGGCAAACTTGCTGATTGGAAACCATCAAAATCAATAAATGACAAAGACAGACGTGCCCACAATGTATACTCAGATAACAACCAAGATAAGAACCTCATCCTGCCAACAGAAACAAGTCCTTTCAGCAAGGAACAACTTGAGATCCTACAGAAACTCTTCAGTCAGAATTCACTATCTCAACCAAGTATGTCAGCCTCTGGTTCTGGATCTGGACAAAAAGGTAAATTTTCATCAGCCCTTACTGTTAGTAAGAAACACTCAAGCCCTTGGATCATCGACTCCGGAGCATCAGATCATATGACAGGAGATGCCACTCTTCTTAATGAATACAATCAGTGCACTACTAATTCTACAGTCTGTATAGCTGATGGGTCTTCCTCCCAAGTTAAGGGAATAGGCCTGAGCAGACTCTCAAGGGACATGATCCTAAACTCTATTCTCCATGTTCCTAACCTAGACTGCAACCTACTCTCAATTAGCAAATTGACTCGCGACCTTAATTGTGTTGCTAAATTCTTTCCTCATTTATGTATATTTCAGGATCTGGATACGGGGAAGAAGATTGGCAGTGCTAAGATGTGTTATGGGCTCTATCTCCTCAAAAATGAGATTTCTCTAAGAAGACAAACCCCAAACAGAAGCTATGTATCATCCAAGGGTCAGTCAGCTTTAAATTTTCATGTCAATAAAGATAGTGATGTTCTGTTATGGCACTATCGCCTTGGTCATCCAAACTTCATGTACCTTGAAAGGTTGTTTCCATCATTCTTTTCCAATAAAAACTCACAATCCTTCAAATGTGAAATATGTCAACTCTCTAAACATGTTCGCAGCAACTATCCCACTATTTCATATAAACCATCACATCCATTTACAATGATTCATAGTGATGTATGAGAACCCTCAAAAGTGCACAATATAATTGGAACTCGGTGGTTTGTCTCCTTTGTTGATGATCACACTAGATTGACTTGGCTATTTCTTATGAAAGAAAAATCTGAAGTCAGCCAGATTTTTCAAAACTTCCATTCCATGATACAAACCCAATTCCAGACTAAAATCCAAATCCTAAAAAACTGATAATGCCAAAGAATATTTCAATTCTAGCCTTAATACCTTTTGTCTAAATCAAGGCATTATCCATATAAGCTCTTGTGTTAACACCCCACAATAAAATGGAGTGACTAAAAGGAAAAATAGACATCTGTTGGAAGTTGCTAGATCCCTTATGCTCTCTACTCATGTGCCAAAACAATTCTGGGGAGAAGCTGTACTCACAGCAACCTATCTCATCAATAGAATGCCTTCCAGAGTTCTAAACTTCAGAACTCCCAGCCAAGTCCTTCTACAAGCCTTTCCACACACCAAACTACTCTCTTCCTTAGACCCTAAAGTATTTGGTTGCTCAGTGTTTGTCCATATACACCATAGAGGAAAATTAGACCCTACCTTTCTCAAGTGCATTTTTATAGGATACTCTCCACACCAAAAGGGTTATAAATGTTATTCTCCTGCCCATAAAAAGGTCTATACTTCTATGGATGTCACATTCTTTGAACATCAAGCATACTATCCCAAGTCTGATCTTCAGGGGGCAACTATGAGAGAATATCAGAATTGGGATATACAATCTGATCATGTAATTAACTCAGGAGACAACCAACAGAGTCTTGTCCAAAGTAATTCCACTATGAGTTTTCCTACTTTGAGTCCTTACACTACACCTCCAATCTCAATCCAATCAGTCCCAGCACCACTAACCTCAGTCCAATCTCCTGACCAGATTCATCCTACACCAAAACAGATCATAAATCATGAGCTTCTTACCTATTCTAGAAGGAAAAAACTTGGAAAGGAAATAGAGCACACAATACCTCTTGCACATGACCAAGATTCAGAACCAAGTCCAGATTCTGCCACAATATACTCAGGTATGGAAACTTCTGACTGTGAGAATACTGCCTCTGTTATTGATGATTCAAATATTCCAATTGCTTTGAGAAAGGGTGTTAGATCATGCACAAGTCATCCTATCAGCAAATTTGTGTCATATGAAGGGTTATCACCAACCTATCATGCATTTGTTTCAGCCATTGACAGTGTACAGATTCCTAAGTCTATTGAAGAAGCTCTCAAAGATTCAGGGTGGAGAAAGGCAGTGAGTGATGAAATCAATGCCTTAAACAAGAATAGAACTTGGGAAATTTCTGAACTTCCACCTGGAAAGAAACCAGTTGGGTGTAAATGGTTATTTACCATCAAACATAAGGCTGATGGGAGTATTGAAAGGTTAAAAGCTCGTCTGGTTGCAAAAGGGTTTACTCAATCCTATGGAATAGATTATCAAGAAACATTTGCTCCAGTGGCCAAACTTAATACAATCAGAGTACTTCTGTCCCTAGCAGCTAATCAAGACTGGCCACTACATCAACTAGACATCAAAAATGCTTTCCTTAATGGAGACTTGGAAGAAGAAGTATACATGGATATTCCTCCAGGACTAGAAACATCCTCCAACCTCAACAGAGTATGCAGACTGAAAAAATCACTATATGGACTCAAGCAATCACCTCGAGCATGGTTTGGCAGATTTACAAAGACAGTAGCACAGTATGGATATTCCCAATGCCAAGCAGACCACACACTGTTTGTAAAAACCTCTCCAGAAAAGAAAATAGCAATCCTAATAGTATATGTGGATGACATCATCTTAACTGGGGATTACGAGCAAGAACTGGTGAGATTGAAGAAACTTTTAGCCAAGGAATTTGAGATCAAAGACCTTGGGTATCTCAAATACTTCCTTGGCATGGAAGTGGCACGATCAAGGAAAGGTATATATGTTTCTCAACGGAAATATATCTTAGATCTACTAAAAGAAACAGGAATGCTTGGATGCAAACCTGCAGACACTCCAATGGATTCAACAAAGAAGATAGGAGCAGAAAATGATAGTATACCAGTGGATAAGGGGAGATATCAAAGACTTGTGGGTCGACTCATCTACCTCTCACATACCAGACCTGATATTGGTTTTTCTGTCAGTTTTGTAAGTCAATTCATGAACAACCCGACAGAAGATCATATGGCAGCAGTTAATAGAATCTTGAGGTACCTGAAAATGACTCCTGGTAGAGGCCTTCTATACAAGAAATGTGACAACAAAAATATTGAAATCTACACAGATGCAGACTGGGTTGGAGACATTATAGATAGGAAATCTACTTCTGGATATTGCTCCTATGTTTGGGGAAATCTAGTAACTTGGAGAAGCAAGAAACAGCATGTGGTATCTAGAAGCAATGCAGAATCTGAGCTAAGAGCTCTAGCTCTTGGTATTTGTGAAGGGATGTGGATACTCAGATTACTTAAGGAACTTGGCATGGAATCATTGACACCTATCCAGATGCATTGTGATAATCAAGCAGCCATAAGCATAGCAAAGAATCCAGTTCATCATGACAGGATAAAGCACATTGAAATAGATTGACACTTCATCACAGAAAAGATTGAGAAGAACATTGTTCACCTCATTTACACTCCAACAAAATCTCAGATTGCAGACATCCTCACCAAAGCTCTACCAAGAACTAATTTTGAAGAATTGAGTCACAAGCTGGGCATGTATAACATATATACAACCCAGCTTGAGGGGGAGTGTGGAAATCAGTCTCAAAATCAGTTAGGATCTTAGAGAAATCTTAGTATATATGGTTTAGGAAATAGAATCTGGTATTAACTATCCAGATTCTCTAGATTATTGCTTTCTAGTTTAGTGTAGAATACTTTCCTATCTAGTATTTATTTCTTGTTTTGAGGGTTAGTAGGTTAGCTCCTCTTCCCTATTTATTGTACAAACATACTGCTGGGAATAATAAGAAAAGAGAAAGACTTCTCTCAAAATTCTTCAAGTTGCAACACCAGGGAGGGGAAATTGTTAGCCTAGATGAAATAGAAATGTTAGAATCTGACCACCTAACGTACCTAGATTCTATTAAACATTGAGGAAAATATTGCTCATGCAATCAAAACAGTGATTAAAATATAGAAGAACAACAGGAGCCTCGTATGAAAGAAAAATATCTACACTCTACAGAATTTTGGTCGGTGAAGAGGCAACATATTTATAAAATAAGCACTGAGATGAGAAAGCTAAGATATGTAAAAAAAAAGAAAAGAGATGACAAGGGAAGGTTGAGATGACACCTATTGAGAATAAACTAAAGGAGGAGGGCCTTCGAGATGGTAAACATCCAGCATTAACCCTGTGGATTAACTACTTCAAAAAGGGTATGAAATTGAAGTATTGGGAGCGGACAAGAAAGGAAAAATCTCTACAGACTGAAAAGACAAGGACTTATGAGTAAGAGGCTGATTTAGAATCAGAATCGCTAAAGAAAGTTTAGCCCATAATAGCACTAAATGGAAGAGGTCAATCCATGTGGCCAAACTCAACCAGTTAGGATTGATGCCCAGTTGAGTTGAGTAGTCTGCCCAATGTTTGATGAAAAATTGAAAACAGAAAGCCACAAGGAATATGAAGATGCTGAAACCTTATTCCTGATGAAATAAATGAGGTGCTAAAAGCAAATGCAAGACTGGAATAGAAGAGAGATTAAAACCTCATATAAATGAGCTAAACGGAGGAGAACTTTTCCATCATCAAGCTCCTGCATAATTCGGTGAAAGAGAGAAAGTATGTTAGAAAAGAAAAATGGAATATCGAGTTAGAAAAAGGAAGCTTGCACGTTGTCCTTTAATGTCTATTTTGGAAAAGAAATTATGGTCTTAAACTCTAGAAGACTGTTTGCCAGTCCTTATCTGTATCTTGTGAGACCTAAAATGTTAAGGAAACAGTAACAGTAATCTCGTCACCATAAATGAAGCTTCAATACCTGGAGAGTTAAAACTGCCACATTATCAGGTAAAATGTAGGAAGAATCAAAGCCAGAAAATGTGGTCACATGAGAATTCATCCACTTATCTCCATCCTGCCAGAACAAATTACGTTAGGAGGGGGGGGGGATCCATCTAATTATGCTTTTCTATTTTGATTATAATTTCACCTCTTCAGAAAACGCAAGGAGGAGGGGAGAATATATCTCCTGGCCGAATGAGCGACGCCATTTAGCACCTTCTCCTATAGGGTCAATTCTGTAATAATATTTTCCTTGAATCTGCAAATCAAAGAGTAAGTTAGAGCTAGGTACTAATTTCAGAGTTTTATATATACTTCATACTGGACATGTTAAGGAGGGTTTTTGTGCAGAGGTCAATGGCAGTTGTCAATTTAACAGATTCTTTAAAGGATAGCCGCAATAATATCTTACAAGAACTTGAAGTTGCTATGAGGACCATAATGACATAGATGAGACATGTTAACAGAATTCCAATAGGTTTTTTTTTTTTTGAAAAAAAGAAAGAAGGTAATCAATCATATCACATCAAGGGAGGCCCTCAAAAAAAAAAAAAAAAAGAAGCTCATTGCCAGATTGGGTTCCAACATCAGTCAATTTGCTTACCGTCAATCCCTTGCATTGATCAAGGACACATACTGTTTCATTAAGAGCCTCCGCAACACCCCTGGAATCGTCCAGTAGCAGTCTCCTACATGGTAAAGGGAATCTTCAATAACATACATGCAAAGAATGATATGGCCAAGAATTATACCCATTCATGTTTTATTCACACAGTAGAAGCACAACCCCTTGATGCAAGTTCTTATGATCAAAGTGACAATATTCAAGGCAAAGACAAACAGAAGGGCGTGATGGGATTTGGCAGAGATCAAGCTAGTTCCAGTAAAGGGATACACTGTATGCAGGCTACAATTCCAGTCTTACACGTTGGCAATAAGGAGAAATTTGCATCCAATAAATGAAGATAATCTTGTATTTCCAAGTGGCAGTAGAAGTTTATTGTAACCGTCATTGTTCTTATCTTTAGTTAGTAGTTATCTATTAATAACTGTCAAATGTAACTCTATTTATTGTAGAATATTATGCCTGGTAGATTATGTTGTAATGAAAACCTGTTAGTTATTTGGTGTGATTCCAATATGGGAGTGATTCCCTTGAGTGGTGTGAGGCTACTTGTTTCCTCTTCCTTGTAATTATTGTTTTCTGCAATAAAGTTATCAGAATTCTTTCCCTCTGTTAATATTTTTCTGCTGTGTTATATACTGTATTCGTTAGTTTACAAGAATTGTTCCAATCCTTAATATAGTTTGGCATTACTCCTACACTGTATTAAGCAGCAATTTCACTCCATTCCATTACATAATGGCCTTGAAAAGAGTTCAAATCTGATCCTATCAAGAACAAGCTCACATAAACTGTTTTTGTCCTTAAGTATCCTATTAACCACACTGGCTACTTTTCAAGACAGTCAAGAGAATTGCTCATGAACCATAAGATAATGAGCATTGGAAAGGTGATTACATACCTATGGAGCATCAGCTCTATTTGTCCATCCACCAGACTAGATCCTCCGAGTGCTCGATCCACCAGAACTGAAAATTCCTTCTTGTCATCTTGGAAATAAATTCCAAGATTAATCTGAAGAGACAGTGTGAAATGAAGTATAAGTTAAAGGAGGGGATGTTACTCCCTGATAAGCAGATGACTTTCCAATGGCATGGACACCACAGAGATAAATTCTATAAAAAAAACATATGGATACCATTATAAAGCACATTGCACAAAAAATCAGTAAAAATAAATTATACACAGAACCACCAAATTCTTCCTTGGCATTCAAATCCCTCTCTCCAAATTAGTACTCTCAAGTTAGATGGAATATAATTTAAAAAATAAAAAAGTAGATGGAACCAATTATCTTGCACGGGCTTTCTTGCTTGCTTGCTATCTATCAAGGCCCATAGATTGTCTCGGTCTATCACTGGCGGAAAAGGAAAACCGACAGCCAATGATCAGTTATTTAGTCAATGTGAATCAGAGAACTTTCTTGTTATGCCTTGGCTTAAATCTATTGCTCGTGGCTATTTACTTCTTGACTCTGCCTCAAAGATTCCAAATGCTCCTAGACTAACATATTCACAATTAGATAATGATGCACGCATTTTTGAACTAACAAAATGATGGCTCCATCTCTCTGTTTTGTAATGACAAAGCTACTATCAACACTGCTTGTAATCAGTTCAACATGACAGAACGAAGCAATTGAAATTAATAGGCAATCTATCAAGAAAAAATGAGTGAGGGAACAGTTTGTAACTTTCGTAGAGTATAAAGATTGCTAGCTAATATCTTTCTTAAAGGCCTTAGTAATAGGTTGTTTCATTCCATTACTTGCAAGATAGCCATGAGAGACCTCAATGCATCATCTTGAGCAGGAGCTGTAAGGGTACTGAAGTATATATATAGGTGTAAGTCTGTTTAGTGCTAACATACCACAACCTCAATTCATCTCCTCTTCTCTCTTCTTTCTTCTCTCTTCTCTCATCTCCTCTCTCACACCTACCACATCCACCACACACATATCTAATAAAGAAAAATCAACTAATTAAAACTGTAAGCAAGACACAACACTTTTTGAGACAAAAGATGGATAATGTATAAGTAACATACTGGGTAATAATTTCCAGCAAATGGTTGATTCACTTCCAGGTCCCAATCTGTTCTATAATCACGAATCTGCAGAATAGGTGAATTCTTTAGTTTATTCGGTGCTCGCAACAATCAGAAATAAAAAATCATCACAAGGAAGCAAATAATCCAATAACAGGCTAGCATAAGCCAATGGTTTGGATTAATGAATCCTTCCATTCAGGAACGTTCACACCTATTTTCAAATGAGAGGCCAAGACATTGTTGAGAACTGATTAAAATTTTAAGCCAACAACCATTCTGAGCATGAAGATGGAAGCTAAGGTAGTATATGTGTTTGACATTGTGATAGCTTTTGCGGTTTGAAAAAAACAGGTTTAAGAAAAGCTACAAATTTGAGATGAAAAGCAGGTTTAAGCAATGAAAACCAAACAACTTTTCAAGGTCAGCCTAAATGCATCTCCAACTGCACCGCACCGCACCACAATGCCAAAATAGTAAACAGAACAACATTTTACCCTTTTGATAAAATCACGTCCATTAGAATCTGTGTAAAATGTTTTATTTGTTTCCATGGTTGTTGTGATTTGAGTTGCAACTTCTTTTCCAATTCCATCTTCAATGGGTATGGGCCCAACCTGAGATGGCAGATACTGTAAGTAAAACCTCGTGAAAAAACTGCCAGTCAAAATTAGGCATCCATCTGCTTCACTTACGATAAACTCAACTTCAACATGCTCTCTCCCCTTGTATAATCTGGTGATCTGCATGTGTGTAAAGCATGTAAATTAAGGGTAATAGTGATCTGCATAAATGTTAAAAGCATAGTTCATTAAGGGAAGAACAATTTATCACATGATTGCCTCAATCTCTTCCACTAAACAAAAACATTTCCCCCAAAAATTACCTGACAAAAGATGCTCAGCACTTGAAGGGAAAAAATAAGTGATTGGAATTGGAAACTAAGTTTTCTTTAATATGTGATGCCAGGCATCATTGCATGAATTCAAGTTATGGTAACTGCCATTTCATGTAAAATTACAGAAGGTTATGATAGCATTGAAACTTTTTGAGGAATAACAATGGACGAAGGGTTTTGACATTTCCTTGTAATACATTCGAAGAAAATGTATATTTTCCTGCAACCAGAGACCTAATCCAAGCAGGAGAAACGAGCAGAACAGCCAAAACTTCTAAAATTAACACCAAACCAGCAGATTCCAAGAAGTTCTACAAGCATACAGAGCTAGTTTCAAAGACTGACAGTTTCTTTTCCGGTCGTGGAATTTTACAGGTTTATTCATTCAGAAGTGGCTTCATTGTTTTTGAAAATGACACCATTCTTAATTCATGTTCAATATTTTCATTTCATTCATAAATTTTGGTGAGCGTTTTTTTAGTGAAACAAAAGAAGGGTCTGATGAAAGAAATAAATCAAACATGGACAGTAACCATGTGGCCAAAAACGCACCTGATATATCCATTGGTTGACCTGTTGATGTACTTCATCTAAAACAGGTCCACGCATAACAGTCAAAGGAACCTGAAACTTTTAACACCGATTAGAGCACCACAATTATTTGTTCCTGTGGATGAAAGCATATCAGAAGGAGCACAAACCTGGGATTCAGGGTTTATAGGAAATGTTCCATTTGGACGGAAGATGTATGCCCCAGAATTCTTGAAAAATTGCAATAAAAAGAATATAAGATATTGACTTGGAAATGGGTAGTCTAACAATTATATTTAATTGAGGTCACGAAATTTCAGAATGAGAAGACAGAAGTTGAAAGATGAATTTCTGCTATGCATGTTTACCTGTGGATCTTTATCATTTCCAGTTCCATTGTATCCAGCATAAAAACTGAATGTCTGTTCAACTGATTCCTTAACCTTCAAAGTTGGAACATGTGCATTAGAAACATATATTTTAGACAATCATATGATATATGATAAGAAAGGTTCTTAAAACACTGACAACAAGAATGCCAGAACAATTCCAACTGCCGCGAATTTTTTGGGAAAAAACAGAATAGAGAAAGTGGACAGCAAGTTTGTTCATCACATACTGAGCTTCTGCTGTTAACATAATTAGCATGCTTGATTTTATCTGCAGAAAATGTAAGCTTCAAATTTCCTTGGCCAACTTCAACAGCAGATTTCTCACTTCTAAATGTGTATACAGATGATTTACTCGAATGAGCACCTACAAATGCAAGCGAAACATTTGGCATAGCAAATTAATATCAATAAATTTTATGGAATAGGCTTCAAGTCTGTGCTACTTTGTAAGCTTATTGGAAGCTATAGTAACTAACCTGCCCTTTTGGCACTTGAGATGGAGTAAGTGCTGAAACCAAAAGGTGGAACAGAAACTGTAAACGCAAGCCAATACTTAGGCGTCTCCACTGGGGATCTACCCAAGTATGCATTAACATGTGAGTTCCTCAAGCCCACAAAGGCGTCTGCTATTGGAATAATTTGTGACACAATTTCTCTTTTCTCAGAATCATGCACAATAACATTTTCATTGAAGACCTACAGTAGATTAGATACCGTAAGTCATAAGTAAAAAAAGGCCAATCTACTTTATTAGCCAAAGTTTGACATACTAATTACAAAGGTGTTATTTAAAAAAATATGATCTCTGCCCAAAAGCAATGATGCATACTGCTCCAAAAATAACAACCCCTTCTCCAAATACAAATAACATGAGATCAGATGCACAAACTCCATTTGTGGTATACATGATTCTTGCATAACAAATGTATGTGAATACAATCATGCATATATACATCCCATAAAGGATGACTACCTTTAATATTTTAAAAGTTAAAGGAGCCAAGAAACAGTTACTTTCAAGAAAATTTAATACACAAAACATTCAGCATTTTATTTATTCTCACACATATTGCATGGATCCTCGGTTTAAATCACGTTAAACCACACTGATGAGATTATTTCCCACAATTTGACAAATTAGACTTTCAGGCAGATAATTAGTTGTCTAACATGGAGCCATAGTAAGGTCTCCTGTATTTTAATCATGCTAGACCTTGCAAATTATTAGTTCTGCAGGTTGGGATGTTTTTTATGGAGTAAGGCCCATGTGTGAGGGAAACAATTAAATCATAATGTCAGCCAGCATTTTCATAAGTTTTTTCTGTGGATTTTTTCCAAACATATTGTTAAAGGAAACAGAAACTGTTGACAAGAATTAGCAAATCACCATCTTAAAGTTCAATAAAAAAGAGATAATAGAACAGAACTACTCACAGGAAATTGAATTACATCATCCCTCGCCCATCCAAGTGCATTGTAGACAACAACAATCTACAAAGTAAGATTCATAGATGATGTATTTCAATGTAAAAAGTTTGTGGTTAATTACAATGTTGAAGAATGATATATGTTCTTACCAAGTTTCTCCCTTGAGATAGATCTACTTCTGATGCAGGACAGTAACTAATATTCAGAAGTGGGCACTGGGAAAAAAGAAATGGAGGATGTGAATGTGAAGTCCATTTTGGTTTGATTTTCAACTTCAAAGAAAGAATATTATCATTCATTTTATGCAGAGTTTATTTATATTTTTTTTACCATCATTTTATGTGCATTGCTAATTTTCAACATTCAATGATCAAAATCTTTGACCTTTTCCTTAGAAAAAAAGGAGCAAATATCACAGAAGCTACAGTAGATTAGAGTGTAAGCCACACATTTTTATTCAGAAGTTTCAAATCAGTAACTGATTAACCCATTTGTCATGGGCTCATGCAATGTCTGTGTAAAAATGCAGTACATGATAGATACCAATATCATTATCATATGAAACACAATTGTCCTATGTACTGCGTGGAAACGTAAAAGATGAGGAATGGAAAGGGACATGAAATGATTCATTCATATTAGCAACAAGCCACTGAATTGTAGGCTAATAAAGCTGAAGAGATTACGAGTTTTTGCCTGTTGAAATTTAGTAGTTGACCTCTGACATCCAGTATGTGATGCAGACTCCACCAAGCAAGCAAGTGAGGATGCAACTAACTTTTCAGCCTGCAAGGATGAATTATCAACTAAATATTTAAAGAAAAAAGTGGAGAAACACTATTACCATGAAAATTGAAATGGTTAAATAAAATTTTCACCTCTGTGTAGCCAATTGACAATCGTTTTGCATAATCATTAGCCACATGTTGCTTTTCTGTACCAGTAACAGCATCATGATGCTGAGCAATGGCAAGAGAATCTGCCAATGAGTCTGTGTTCGGTCCTGTATTGCTCCTCCCATTGTAAAACTCTAATTGTCTTGCAGCCTGAGTGAGAGTAGATTCATTGGAAGTACAAGATTATAGCCTGAAAACTGTGCTGTGCCAAGGCAGCATATAACTTTTAACAAATCAAAACAGTCATCTTAATGGATACCAAGTAGTAGCCACTCATCATCCTGACATAGCGTTTCAAGGCAGGTCTACTTGCAAAGTATCCAGTCCAGTAACCATTTGCACGATCTGCATACCTGGAAGGGCACATGCTTCAAGTTCAAAGAGTTGTTCAAAGTGAAGGAATAACCAGCAAATGAGTTATAAAAACAGTCAGGATTGAGCTTACGGGAAAAAGTCCCCGGTCTTTAATGGCCAGTGCTCATTTGTAGCATGTTTTGCATCAGTGTAAATGGATGGTGTAGAATAGAGAGCATTAACACGTCCATCCTAGAAGCATTCAGAGAAAACCATGTAAAAGTGACAAACTCAGAAAACAAGATAACATAGAGATGTGTACTCATAAGGGGGTGCAAATACACATCCTTACTATCAAACCATTAAATCTTGATCATGAAAAGCACAGGTGAAAAATAATCTGAGGCATCTAGCACCTCAACTAACCCAAGGAGGCATCTAGCATTATCCCTTGAGATGAATTCAGCATGACACAGATGATGTTTATATTCATATACTCCTCAACCCTGATTGGTTTGATGTGCGAGAGTCAGCCTTAAGGTTCCACTGAAATGGAATTTGTACCTTCCAGTGAGATGATTAAAGCTTTGACGAAGAGACATGTACCTTTTTAGAAGATTGCCACACTACTTCTGCATATAAATGCCACGAGGCATTATTTTGTTTAGTAATCACTAGTTTAACTGGCCTAATTTCATGGATGAACGAATTATCTAACAGAGTCATGGATTCATTTGACCAAAAGCAATATCACCATTCACCGCCCTCATAAAAAAGAAAAAAAGCCAAGGCCACAGTTACCATTTTGTGGAAGTGCTGTGGACATGAAAAGCATTGTGTGATGGTAATTATGGTAAAAAATCGGTCAAAAACCTACTGAGAAAATTATATGGAAAACATACCATGTTGACATAATGAATCAGCTTGTCCATCTGTCGGAACCACGAATGTGCATACTGATACTTAAAATCTGTTCCCATGGTCCACATGATATGATTTGTTCGTGTTATATTAGCCTGAGAAAAGAGTAAATTATGTTAGAATAACTAACAGAGGGCACTTGTGAAATGATATACGCTCTTCATCTCTAAAGAATTTTAAACTGAACTTTCTCCATAGCAAACCAGAACTTTTAACATTCATTTTCAGACTTGGGTGTAATAAATACAAACATTATAGGATAAAGTTCAATATTTGTTTTGTGTCAACATAAATAACTAAAGATTTTAACAGATCACCATTTTACCTGTGATACTGCAGCAGCAACGAAGGCATCGACTCGTTCTTGAACATTGTAATCAAACAAATTGATGTCATCCTTCAGAAGATGAGCAAACATAATTAACACTGCAGACTAGCGAATATTCAAGGGATTCAAAAACAAAGGATCAGCTTTTTCTTATGCTTTACTTGAACAACAGGTGAAGGGTCATTGACTTCAAAATAGAAACCACCAGGAGGAGGCTCGTAGTTTTCCGGGAAAGCACCAGCAAAAATCTACAACAATAGAGCAAGAAGATAAGGTGAATATGAAAGAATTTTTCTCAGCAACAACGCATATGGAACAGAGAAAACTAAAGATTAATCTCTATAGGCTATAAGATAACCAAAAAATTGAATTTTGTGTGCAATATGCTCATTTAACTCAAACCACTTATATGCTGATAAGCCTAAACCTATACATTTTGTTCACCTGTGCAGACGAACCAAAACTCTTGGAAGCTTGCCAGACAACTTCAAGACTTTTCTCATTTTTACGCTTGGCCCGGTCTTGATAATCTATCCGGCCAAAGAAAAGAGAGTCGAATCCAATCTACACGAAGATTCATTTAATCCTTATGCTGTTATGAAGCTGGAAAAATAAAACCAAGACAGATACATATGTACAATCACACTCATGCACACACACACGCACGCACAAAGTTTAGAGGTCTAAATGAAGTTAAGGATAAATAAGTTTACTTCCGCTCCCAACAAGTAAGCCTGCACCGCAGAATGACCAAAAGGATCAATTTGCCAACCAACTCTTGGAGTCACACCAAAATCCTTTTTGATAAACCGATGCCCAAGAGTTGTCTGGTCAATCATGTCAATATAATGTGTCACCGCTTCATCGTGCATGCACATCCCCCCATTTCTGCAACACAACAAAGAAAGAGGCATCATCAGGAGCCAACTCTTCATAAAATGAATAACAGCTTGAAGCATCCCATACAGCAAGCAAATTCAAGGTATATGAAGAATAATCAGAAATCAACACTTGATTGAGACTTAAGAGTAAGCTGAAAGAACATTGCTGAGATCAGGGGTTGTAACTGTGTGCTTTACATGAATTCAAGCTGACCGGAGCTAACAAGTTGCTTGACTACATGCTGCATAGTCTCGCTCTGATCTCTCCACCACCGTTGGAAAAAAGCCTATGCATGTGAGCAAGAAATATCAATAGTTAGATATTCGCTATCTATCTTGATTATGATGCAAACAATTTAAATGCTATTATGTAACATAGGGATTGTTAAAGTTTCCTATGGCGCTAATAAGAATCAAAAATCTTACTTCACTTTTCCAATTTGAACTGCCTATTGTTCTATTATATTCAGGTGGGATTACTAAAAATATAAGCCAAAAGTTCACATCCTCATTTTGGAAATGGTGGAAGATAATTCAACTCTTTTCTTCATCTCATCGCAAAATCTTCATCAAAATTAGTAAACGGGGAATGAATAATACTTGCCTGTTCAACATAAATGAATTTCCGGTTCTTGTCCGCCAACAGCGCAGGAATAAGAGAATCCAATACATTTTGCACACAAGCACCCTATAAAATAATTTTATTTTAAAAAAAAAAAAGCAGCCCATCAAAATATAAGCTTCCCTCAAGTGAAACATATCACATTAAACAAAAAGAAGAGCCAGAAATGGAGTTATGATCTTAATTACTTGGATAGAATTGTTAGAACCAACATAGTACTGATCCACAGTCTTCAACCAACCAACATCATCATGGGTGTGAGCCACCAAGTGAACATTGATCTTATCTTTCACTATACCTTGTGAAGTGTTATAAACCATGTACTTGGCTTCCACCACAAACAATGAACCACCCAGCAGCAGCAGCAACAGAACCACCATCAACACTTTCATCATCTCCACTTCCAGCGAAGTAAAGCTTGGAGAAACAGCAGCTATATATATCCCCTCTCTCGCTTGATCAAAAAAGTCGTTATTTTCTTGGGTTAGAACCTGTACTGACAAAGAGAAGAGGGATCCGAGTCAAGCAAGCATTCTTTATTATTTCTAATTTCTAGTTAAGTGGGGCTTTCTTGGATAAGGCTGAAAGACTTTTACAGAGGAGACTGTTTTGTCTTTCCTCTACCTAGCGAAGGTTGCTCTCTCAACTGTAGCTGCATCACCTAAAATAATATTTCTTGAATAAAATAAAAATACATAATGCTAAGTTTAATACCCCTAGTTAGTATATCTAATATTAATACATAATGCTAACTTTAATACTCTTAGTTACTCTATTTAATATTATTTTTTGCTCTTATCTTTTGGGTTATTGAGAATACTTTTAATTCGTCCTGACCTAATGGATAATTAATAAACAAGTAAGAGCCGGTGATAAACTAATATATCAATATATTTAAAAAAAAATTATTTAAATATATAAGAGTTTGAAGATGTATATATATTTATATATATAAAATTACATATACTAAACACCAAATACAAACTATCAATTATTTTAACTAAAAATTTTTTTAATTAATATAACTAAAAAATTAATCAATTATCTAATATATAAATCTTATTTTTAATTATTTTAACATATCATGATTAATCATCTCATCTCTCTTTTTTTTTTTAATTTAGAGAGACTTATACCGAACAACAATAATCCAAATAAAATTTCATCTTTTTTTGTTTTTAATTATTTTATTTAATTTATTTTCATTTATTAAATTAAACTTTTCATAACCAATAAATTTTGTGAATAATATATAAGTCACTTTATAAGTAACGTGAAAGGTTATTTTTATTATATATCTAATTTTTTTTGCTTTTTTTATTAAAATAAATAAAATCAAAAGCTTTTTAAAGTATTTTTTATTTAAAAATACATTAAAATATTTTTTTTTATTTTTAAAAAATTATTTTTGATATCAGTATATCAAAATAATTTAAAAATATTTAAAAATATTAATTTAAAATAAATAAAAATATTTAAAAATTTTAAAAATATTTTTAAAACACAAAAAAATCTCCAACAAAATTATCTCCTTTGCAGGGAGAAGCACGAACTATCAGAGTCATGTCATTTTGGAGTTGAAACAATGAGCGTTTGAATCTTCAAGAGGTAATTACAACATGAATCTCAGGTGAAGCAGTCATCAAGGCTTGCATTCAATCTATAATCTTAAAGATATGATTTATAGTATTATATGATTATAAATTGATTGCAATTTTTCCTTTTTCCGAACACTAATCGGCCAGATGATGCTGCATGCAATTCTTTTACAACGTCTGGGGCAGGCAGATGATCTCCCATGTCCCAACATGTGTGGAAGGTAATCAAAGTCTATGGAAAGCATTGATTTCCATGGAGGCAAGCTCCACCACCGGCTTGGCAGGATCAACAGGCCCTCCCCGCACCATCTTGGATTCTTCTCCGGCGGAGCCTTCTACTTCCCAAACCAACCTCTTCTTCTCCATGTCAGTTCTTTCTTGATTGGCAGGTAAACTCAATTCTGTCACCTTAATTATCTGGAGAAATCGAAAAAGGAACATTGCTTTGATATTAAAAATTAAATGCTTAATGTTTACAATGATAGAAGCAGCAGGAAGGTTTTGTGCTAGAAAGTCTGTGCATAAGTTAGAGAATTTCTGACAAGTTATCCATGATCAATGAAGTTGTTGGTGTTCTTCCCCCCAGTAGTGGAACCCTGCATGGCAGTTAAAGAAACCTAGAACCAAAACAAAAACATTTGCATTTGCATTTGCATTTGCATTTGCCTTCAATTGCTTGTTATTTCATAACTGCATGAGTTTACAATAACTACTTGTTACTGAACAATGCAAGAATTGATTTAAGTATTAGATGGATAGAGTTACCTGGTAGGGTTTTATGGAAATATATTTAATTTATTAATAAGAATTTATTTATCTTTAATACTCATTAAATATTTTATTAATAAAGCTAATATTTGATTAATAAATCTAGAACAAAAATAAAATTTTTGGGATAAAAATATTTTACAGAGAAAATTATAAAGTTATTATAATTATGAGATTCTTATTATATCAAAGCATTACTCATAAATGTTCTTGATCAACGCTCTATTAAAATTAGACATTAATTAGAACTATTAAAATTGTATGTATTATTTTTTTTTATGAAAAGAAACAATTGTTTCCATAAGCTAAGATATGAGGAATACTTATAATTAATATGTAGATACTTGTCAGATGATATGTATATTGAATTAATCTACATAAGAATTTAATATAAAAAGATCATTTGTATCTATGAAAAGACTTACGTGACGGTTGTGCAAGTGATTCTTAGACTTGAAATCACTAAGTTATCTTATATATAACACATTGTTCTAATTAAGGGTAACAAATTGAGCAAATATTAGATATAACATGAACTATATAAAGGTATTTAAGTAATTAAGAGAAGAACCATCACCTTAATTAAATTAGAAAAAAAATATCTCATATGTTCTTAAATAGTATTTGATTGTAAATTCTTGCGCACAATGAAATGAGATTTGAAGATATTTTAAAATTTTATTCAAATAATCAATTATTATAGTGATGAAAACATACTTGATTTGACATAATAGACACATTTTATGCTATAATATCTAACTTAAAATATTGTTGATGAAGATAAAATAATTACTGAAAAACTTATCATTGAAATATTAAGTCAAATCATTTATATTTGAGAGATCATGATAGGTTGCTAGATATTATACCTGATTTTCAAATATAAACCAATCAATTATTGAATTGATAATAAATTAATTTATTTAATCATGTTTAATTTGTAATTATGATTTATATTTGAACTAACTTATTAAAAAACCTAATAGTTCACACATATAAGAATAATTGGTTATAAATTAAAATAGAATGATTAATCAAGTGTAACTTAATTATAATAAATTTTAGAAATTGAGGATTAGAGTGTAATTTATATAAGGAATTACAATTCTAGACCTAGAAAAATCAAGTGAGAACTTGATTGAATAAATTTCTAAAATTATCTTGAAATAATATATATGATATTATCCAGTGGAAAAATTGATATTTTACTATTTATAGGATTTTTAGTTTTTTATATAATTAGAATGCTACATCTTTTATTTTCTAAGTATTGCATAATACAGAACACTTGAAAAAAATAAAAAAATAAAAAGATTTAGCACTTAAAAATACAGCATTGTCACTTTATTAAAAAAATTTAGAAGATTTTTCACTAGTAGTTCATATGAATTACTTTTAAAGACCAGATATTTAATAATTTGTGATTTATGATAATAAGTAATTATTCAAAGCTAAAAAAAAATACATATAATGTTAAAGTTTTACTCATATAAAACCTAATTATCCTTAAATCTACCTACGAGGATCGTGGAACTCCCAAGGATGTTTTTTAATTTATTGTGTTTGCGCTACATGTATGTATTTTAAGAAATCTAACATTAACAATATAACGAAGTGGTGAAGAAAAATGAATAATGGAAGTCATGATCTTTCCTTTGGTTTTAACTAAGAAATGAGTGATTCTGTAACTTCTGTTCGGTTCCTAATCTTCTTATTAGGGACAAAGTCGAGGACCAAGTGCTGTTTCTAATAATAATAATAATAATAATAATAATAATAAAGTTAGGTTTCATTTTGTTTGTTTTAAAAATATTTTTTAAAAAATTTAAATTTTATTTTTTTTTTTTACTAACTTTAAATTAATATATTTTTAATATTTTTAAATTATTTTAATATGCTGAAATTAAAAATAAATTTTAAAAAATAAAAAAATATCACTAATATATATTTTAACAAAAAAAATTATTTAAAATAAATCACAACTATATGGATGCAAAGTAATTTATGCTGTTCTGTAAGTAATTAATAATATTTTATTAATTAATTTTTATAATTTATTTTGTAAAAATAAAAAAAATATAATTATAATAGAGAAGTTTTAGTAAAATTATTTTTATTATTTTTCATGAGTTATTAATTTTTTTGTTTATTTATTTTTGTAAAATAGATTCAAAAAATAACTAATCAAATATAATTAATTACTCTTTAAATATTACAATTTTTTTCCGTTAAGATATACAATATAAGATTGTAGCTTCTTGATGCTGCAATTTCTCACCTTCTATTATTTTATTTTATATATATATATATATATATATATATATATATATATATATATATATATATATTAGTGAATGATAGCCGTTTATATGATTTAAATCGAAAGTTGTTAAATTTAACTCATATATTTCTGTCAATTCAAAAAAAGAGAAAAACCATCAAACATTTTGTCAATTCAGCCCAATTGGACTGAATTATAAATAACATATTCTCAACCTCTATATGGTAAATCCATCACATTTTATTTGCAATTTAGTCCGATTGTGTGGAGTTGTTAAGAATGTGACCAATACAGGGTAAATTAAATAAACTATTCTCCATAATGGACTGATTTATCGAACTGACGTAAAAACAAGGACCTCCGATAAAAAATAATAATCCAAGCGCGAGAGAAAAATCCAAAGACACTCCGTTTTAGTGACAGTCAGGATTCCTCTCTGATTATTCGACGACACAGGATTATAAATTTCGAAGCTTCAAAAACCCTAGCTAGCCATAGCTACTTCAAATTTCATAAACAAAAAAACCACAGCCAGCCCAGCCATGGAAGATAGTTTCAAAGTTCGAGTCGACAAGACCTTTGGCTCTCTCTCTTTTTCTTCTTCAGCAATACAAACCCAACAACCATCCTCCTCGTTAAGCTCTCTATGGTGCCTCACTGACGAAGAAATCGAGCGAAACCAATGGAATCGAGACCACAAGGACAGCCCTGAAACCGAAAGCCAGCCCCAACCATACTTTATTCCAGAAAGACTCGACGATATGAATTTCAACTCTGAGATCGGAAAAGACCTTGTTGATTTAGACGACGACGACGAGGAGGTGGAGTCGTCGCGTGCCTCGAAACCTAAACCTGAGGATTGTGATGACGAAGAATGGGACATCAAGAAATCTATTGGCCTGGATCGTACTCTTGATTATGAGGTATAAATTGTTGAGTAATGTATGTCTTTAGCTGCTGCTTTGTCTAACTTCTTGAGCATGGGTGCATACATGCATTGTATAAATAATCCATGCCTGAAGGTAATCTAAGCTTTGGTCCCAACATAAATGTCATGTTACCTCTACATGCATGTGAGTGGGAAAGGCTCGATCGATGTTGCTTGAGGGTGATTGATGATGATTATGAATAGGGAATACATATTTTTTACTCATAACTATGCTTTTGGATGGATAATTTCATATGATTTGCTACAAGTTACAGGCGGGGTTATGATTTTCTTTCTTTGGCAGGAAGAGGAAGATCATTATGACAAAGTGGCTGTTGGCAGGGAAGGGGCTGGAGATGATCGCCTGTACGTGACCCAAATGAATGATTGTGGTATTGATGTGGATTCTGGCGATGTTATGCCCATGCCCAGTTCATTCGGGGATGTCACGAGGGATCCGCGTGCTAATCACCTTGCTGCAAAAATTAGGCTACAGGAAGATGCAGAAGCGGCTAAAAAGATGGATTCTTTGCGAGTTACTGTAAAGGAAGATACCAGCGTATCTGATGATGGTAATCTGAAATCCATCCTGAAGAGGAAGGATGTTCAATCAGATTCCAAGTCGATTAGTAACCACTTGGATTCAAAGTTACAAAAGCGTGTCCGGTTTGATCCGGAATGCAAAGATGTTAATGATGAAGAGTCTGGTGGAGTTGAAGACACACAGATGGAAACCACTGATTCGACAGAAGAAACACAGATATACCATTTGCCTCCGGATTATCCTTCTGGAATTCCAGATTATATGCGAAATCCTTCCAAATACACGCGCTATACTTTTGACTCGGCAACCAATGTGGATGAAGAATCAAACCAAGGAGCTTACATGGACTTCCTCAAGATTCTGCAGAGACCGAATGCAACAGAATCACATCCAGATGAGGTTCCTGTTGATCTGTCAAAACCTCTCACCTTCATACCAAAAAGGAAAACCAGTGGTGCTGCAGTGACTGATAACAGCATTGATTCTAAACAAAACCAGGATAATGCCAGTGAAGATTTCAAGCTTAGGAGAGGGGTGCCTCTTGGGATTGCAGCTTTTGATGACAATGATACTGAAACTTGTGCCATGGAGGAAGATAAACTGGAAACAGCAGCTGATAAAAGTAATTCAAGCAGACCAGAACGCCAGTATAGGTCAAAGGCCAAGTCCGAGACATGAGTTAACCTGCACCACCCTGATTTTCATTTCATTGTAAAAACTGAATTTATTATGACATCTTACTATGATTCCAACTTAAGTACTTGTATACTAATAAAAGTTTCTAACTTGATTATTTGTATGCTAATAATGTGCTGGTTTATAGCTCGCATTTTATTTCACAATTTGATGCTGCCAGATTACATAACATTGTTGAGGATTGGCCAAAGAAGAGTTTTTTCACCACAATTAACCCTCAAGAACTTCCCTTGCTCGCCGCTCGCCGCCTTGGGCAACTCCCTACGTAAAATCGAACTCAAATATACAAAACAGAGTCATTCTATGTACAAATTGCACTAGAATCCCTCATAATGCTAACAGTCATTATATGTGCAGTGCATTAGGAAATTCATCCCAAGGTTGACATATATGCAGTGAATGAGTAGCACAACTTGACTTGAACAAGATACTAAAATCAAATGGGCCACTCCTTGAAGCATGGCAACAACCCCACAGAATTTTAAGCAAGACAACTAGAGAATGACAACTTTATACTACGGCATTGTAGAAGCAGCAAGTGAAATCTTAAATTTCATATATATAATTCCAAAACATTTATAAAAGCACTATGATATAAATTTCCTTACTGCGAGCTACAATGTTAACACATGGCTGTGACCCTTGACAACTCAGAGTTTAAGTTAATATGAATCACTGGAAAAAAGAGAGAGGATGTAATGGGGCTTGTAACCTGCATCAGTTAATGTTTTTCAAAAGGCAGCAGTATGATATAACCTGTGTTGACCGATTGTCACATATACACTTCCTTATAGCAAGGCAAAATCACCCGGCGTGTATGTCAAAAGAGCAGGACGGTCAGTTTGGATGCACAAAATCAGTTTGACCAGCTCCAACTAGAACAAGCGCTTCCTACAATCGGCTGCACCACAGTAGCATGGCATCTGAATTATTTTTCCATCAGGGCCAGAGACGCTATCCAGGGCATAGCCATAGTCATAAGTAAGCTCCTATAAGCAAGCAAAAAGGAAAAGCAAGTTAAAATAGAAAAGAGATGCAAAAGATTCATATAATTACGTAAACGCAATAAACAACAAACTCATTAACCTTTAAAGATGAAGGTCACTCATAACATCAGGGAAAAAACTGACCAGAAGATGTCTTTTAGAGTCAAGCTTTTTATTAAAAAGAAAATCCTAGTGACTTCATACGGATACAACCAAGAGGACCAAAACAACATAGCCTGTCAAGTAGTTCCATCTATGAGGGTAAAACACCATGAATCCTTTCAAAGCTAGGCATCCATCCAACACATTATGCCACAAAGGTTCGAGGTCTTTTTTAGATAATTACTAAAATCCTCTTGTAAGACAAATTGTACCCAAAAAATCTCATCGAAATATTTTTCTATCTATCAAACCCTAAAACAAGTTTTTCATATAAAAAACCCATAATCTAATTGTCACTTAACACCATTAGTCCATTTGATTTTTTTATAGAAAATTTTATTTTGGAGTTTTACAGATTCATCAAGATTTCAACGATTTGTATAGAAATAATTTCACAAAATTTTATATTCTGTATTTGTAAATCACATTTATAGATATAATATTTACATGTAGATGTACAATTATATAATTTAATAAGCAATAATTGTTTTCCTTCAAATTGCAATCATAATTTCAACAATTATTTAAGAAAACACCTTTATTTTTCCAGTTGCAGTTGTCTGGTTTAAGGAGGAAAAAAATTATTGTATATAGCCCGTGTTATAAAATACAATATGCAATTGTATATATAATATAGATATTGTAAAAATAAAATTATAGATATATAATCTTGTACAATATTTTCTATATAAAATCCATTACACATTTTTGTATTTATTCTAAAATCCAGAAACAAAATTTTGCATACCAAAAAACTCAAATGGGTTAAAGGCGTTTAGTGAAAATAAGAAGTGGTTTTTTTGGTATACAGATTTTAATCTGGGGTATACAAAAATATTTGATGGGTTTTATCGATAAGAATTTTTTTTACAAGTGGGTTTTAGTAATTATCCATTGATATTTCAAAACCATACTTTATTTATTCTTGGGTTTTGAAATGCTTTGTTTTGAAAAGGTATACGAACAACTGATAAAAAGTTTTCCGCAAGAACCTACCACAATCCCAGACATGCTAAAAAAAACAAGGATAGAAGCACCTATGTTTTGTCCAATGTCACACGATGGACTTATAGCAGTATGCTTTGTGTCCCAATTCCAGTCACAACCATACTCTACCCTGGTTTTAAAATTATCCTATGAAATTTGCACTCCCAAAATGATTGCAATTCCAGTTTTTTGTTTTCCAGCCAAGCTATTTTGGGAATGATAATAACAGTTTTCGTCCCCTTCCAGGTGGCCTAATCCATAAAGATACAGTACCTAACTATCCTCAGCTTGAGGGAAACACATAAAAAACAGAGCAAGAGAAACAGTGAATAACCTGCATAGGAGGTATGTTGTCTGCTGCAAATAGCATCACCCGAGCAAGTTTGACATCATGATGTGAGCTTAGGACACATTGCACGAAGAGATTGGGCTCACAACTATGATTGATGAACCTGGCAATATTTCCAGTGGAACCTGCATCAATACAAAACTCTGGAACACTTTCAGACTTCTTATCATCTCCATCAAAGTTGTTAATTGCTGGTACTGATACATCTCCTAGTCGCCTCTGTTCAAAAAGAAAAAAAGAAAAGAAAAGAAAGCATCAGCAGTACACATTTTGTAGGGAAATATAAACAATCACATAAAAAAAAATGATTGGATTACTGCAAACACTAAAGATAAAGTGTCAGAAATGATGAATAAACTTTATTCCACAGAAATTCCAATGATATGCAAGAGGAGAAACAGATCCTATTCTGTTGGCAACTAATATGTGCTAAACAAATCCTCAAGCTTGAATAATGATTAATTTCCATGCCATTAGTAATTATACTTGAATGTATTCAACATTAGCTCCAAAGACAGTAAAAGGTGGATCAGTCACCAAATATTTTGAAATAGTCCAATAGAGAGGAGAAACAATCTTATAGATAACATTGCCAATTTGGCTGAGGTACTCAACTACTAAACAGAACTTCAGCCAAACTCCCATTTACCAGACATCAAATGTTGACTGTAAACTAGGGTGTCACTCTCACAGTGCCGCACCATGTTAGTATAGACCATCTCATTACAATCAATAGTTTCCATATAAATATTAGCTAATAACTGTCAATATTTATAAAATTAAAGTGTAAATAGCTTTCTATAATTAGAGTGATATTATAGTAGCTAATTTTGTAGAATGTAAATTAGAATTATTTATATTAAATGAAAGGAACTCTCATAGAGAAGGGTTATTCAGCCAATTTAACATGGTTTAGATCTTCACTTTTAAATTTGCATTCCACTATCTTGTTTTAGTTTTTCTTTGGTTTTCTTGACTAGGGAATCATTCCTAAATACCTAGGACTCTGGTTCGTGGATTTTTTTTTATTAATGATTGTTTTTTTCTAATTTTGTTGTGGTTTTCTTGACTAGGTAATTAGTCTTAGATACCTAGGGCTTTGGATTTTCTTTGATTCTTGGTTGTCTTTTCTGGATTTGTTATGTTTGCTGAGAAGATAACATCAAACAATTTTGAGTTGCTTAGTGTTTGATTTACTAAAAAAAATTATTCAGCTTGTGAATTTCAGTTTCAAGTATTTGTCATGAGAAAAAAATTGTGGAGTCATGTAGATGGGAGTGATCCAACTCCTAGTAATTCTACAAAGTTGCTTAAATGGAAGGTCCAAAATGCTCAGGTAATGTTCTGGATTTTAGAGTTCATTGACCTTCTTATTGTTCTTAATCTAAAGTCATATAAGATAGCATAAGCTATCTGAGAATACTTAAGAAAAGAGTTTGCCATCAAAAATACATTATTAGAAGTTTTCAATTAAAAAATGACATTTCTAATTA
Source organism: Populus tomentosa (assembly GCA_018804465.1). Classification (NCBI taxonomy): domain Eukaryota; kingdom Viridiplantae; phylum Streptophyta; class Magnoliopsida; order Malpighiales; family Salicaceae; genus Populus; species Populus tomentosa. The sequence continues at coordinate 9,615,697 of CM031995.1, forward strand.
TTCCCAAGTCAACCTTTCCATCTAGGGTTACTACTTTGGCTTTCAAAATTTATAGGCAAAATATATTGATATTGTTTATGCTAAAATGCCCGTTGAATCTCTCTTTATTGTTCAATAGATTCGTGACCAAAATAAGCACAATTAATTTTCAATGAAACTGCAATCTAAATTTGAGATTATTCACTCAAATTTAATGAATTAAGATCTTTTGCCCTCTTTAGATGTTTGTTTTAGGGAATTATTTCGTGAAGAGCAGCGTCTCCTTACACAAGACATTTTCAAGCAAGAAAACTATGTTACAATTACTATTGCAGCTCAAGGAAAAGGAATGAGTAGGAATAAGAGCAATATACATTGCTATAGCTGCAAAGAATATTGACACATTGCTAACAATTATAGAAAGAAATTATGCAATTAAAGGACATATTATCAATGCTCATAGTGATGTTGGGCTATTACCCCAATTATTTCTCATGCTCATTACAAGTAATTTTTTAAATTTATTGATGATTACGATCGGTTTATCTAGACATATTTCTTCGTTCAAAGTTTAAGGTCTTTCTTGTTTTCAAGACATTCTTTGCCTAGATCAAGACTCGGTTTTCTACTTGTATTAAGGTATTAAGATCTAATTCGGGTGAAGAATATATCTCATGAATTTCATGATTTTTTACATTAGAAAAGTATTGTCTCACATCTCATGTCCTTATATGTCATAACAAAATGGGTTCATTAGGTGTAAGAATCATCATCTTTTAGATATTATAAGGACCTTATTGATTAAGTCTTTTATACTATCTAAATTCTAGGTTGAAGCTTTATCTACTATAGTTTATTTAATAAACAAATTGTCATCTCAAGTATTAAATTTTGATGCCCAATACTATCATCTATACAATAAGTTTCCTAGCTATAATGATTTGCATACTTTTGGTTGTGTTTGTTTTGCCCATTTGCCTACTCATAAATGGCACAAACTTTATTCTAAGTCTGTTAAATGTGCTTTTTTGAGTTATAATGTTTCTCATAAAGATTTTGTTTGTTATGATATGAGCTGTAACAAATTTTGTATTTATCAAAATGTTGTTTTCTTTGACAATCAATATTTCTTCCCTACTCAAGTTAAACCTTCCTTTGTTGCTTCAATTCTTCCTAATTTTAAGGATTTGTCATCTTTTGAACGATTCAAGCTAGATATTGTATATGAAAGACATCGACCAACTTTACACCTTTCCAAGGCTGCTCCACGACTTGAGACTGCTCTTAAGGCTACTTTTGCACCTCCTTATAAACATGTTCTTCAGCGCTCTATATGAATATCTCATCCCCTTGATCGATAAGGTTTGTCTACTACTCTATCCATTATTAATGTTTCATCATGTTATAAGTTGTCAAGCATAAATGTCAATAGAAAGCAATATAAGAGAAACTTTAGGCTCTTCAGGATAATCATACATAGGAAATTATTTATTGTCCTCCAATTGTTAAGCCCTTTAGATGTAAATGAGTGTACTCAATTAAGCTTCACTCTAATGGAACCTTAGATTGATATACATAATTGGTTGATCATGACAATAAGCAAGAGTATAAAATGGACTATGAGGAGACTTGCTCTCATAGCAAAATATAACACCTTTACTTAGTATGTTCTCCTTTACATTAGTGGTGTGTAAGTTGAAGAGGTTCTTGTATGGTTTGAAACAGACTCCCTGGGCATGGTTTGACAAGTTCCTATCTACCTTGCTTTACTTCTCTTTTGTGCAAAGCAAATATGATTCCTCGCTATTTCTTTGCAACTTATCTATTGGTTTTGTTGTCCTCCTTGTTTACGTGGATAACATTGTCGTTATAAAAACTGATTCTTTATTGAATAGCAATCTTCAACATCATTTTTAGGATTGTTTTCACATGAAGGACCCTAGTTCTTTTTTTAGGATTAGAAGTTCATTCTACTTCTTCTGGTGTGTTTTTGCATCAACATAAATATACTCAAGATTTGATTGCTTTAGCTAGTCTTAAAGATTCTTCTCCAATGGATACTCCTCGGGAGGTGAATGTTAAGTTTTGACATTAAGAACGGGATCTTCTTCCTAATCCTACTCTATTTAAGCAATTATCTTACTATTACTCAGCCTGATATCTCTTTCGCAATTCAACAAGTCAGTCAATTTATGCAATCTCCATGTCACTTATATTTGGTAGTTGTTCACCGCATCATTTGATATTCCTTTAGTTCTTCTAGTCATGGTCTATTCTTTCCAGTTAGTTTGTTTATTTGCCTTATTACCTTTAACGATGTTAATTAGGTAGGATGCACATCACTTTGTCACGGGTTGGTGTATGTATCTTGATAATTCATTGATATATTGGAAAAGTAAGAAACAAGATTGAGTTTCCATATCTTAAGTCTTTAATATAAAACCATGTTGACTACTTGCTCAAAAATTGTTTGGCTTTGTGGGCTACTTGCAAAAATTAGATTTCTCTATACTACTACTTCTCTTCATGCTGACAATATAAGTACTATTCAAATTGCTGCCAATTCTATTTTCTATGAGTGTACCGAGCATATTATAGTAGGTTGTTATTCTATTTGAGAAGTCATGAATACTAAAGTTATTTCTCTTCCACATATCTCCACCAACCTTCAAATCACTAATATGTCTACCAAATCAACAACTCATCAACACCATCAATTTCTAATTGGCAAATTGATGTTTTTTAATCACCCAACATCAATTTAAAAGGGGATGGTAGGGTGGACCATCTCATTAGAATCAATACTTTCCATATAAATATTAGCTAATAGTTGTTAATATTTATGTCATTACAGTGTAAATAGTTTTTTATAATTATGGTGATATTATAGTTAATAGCTGATTTTATGGAATGTAAATTATAGTTTCCATATAAATATTAGCTAATATTTGTCAATATTTATGTAATTATAGTGTAAATAGCTTTTTATAATTATGGTGATACTATAGTTAATAATAGCTGATTTTGTGGAATGCAAATCAAAATTATTTCTATTTAATGAAAGGGATTCTCAATTAATTTGACACACCAAACCACTAGAATGGGAATACATATAAACAAAAAAGAAAGGTTTCCAATTGGTTATAATACCTCTCTTCCATCTAGCCCCCTCATTGTCTGCAAGCAATCAATGTCAAAAATATAATTGTTCTCGCAGAAATGATCTGTGTCTTCTGTTCTCATAAGTACCCCTATATACTCACAGACAGGTGCCCCAGCAGGTAGAAAGTCCCATGATCTAACAGCCCATCCTTTTTTAGGAGTACGGAAAACCTGTTGCCATTAATCAATAGCAATTTAGAAAAAATGATAAATCAACTTGACATAATGGAAAATGGGATTGGCATTCTAAGGAAATGAAGATATAAATGACACCTCAAGACGATGCTTGATGCCTCGTTGAGATGTTCGGTTTACACAACCAAGTCCACATCCACAACCAGGACCACATTCAAAAACGACAGCCCTGGCTTCAATTAGCCTGAAGGTAAAAAACAAAACAAAAGTACTATCATGCAAGAATAACCAATTAAACAACCTATAAAGGACTTTAAAATATAGGATTCAACTGAATTCTATAAAATCCATGGTTAAATAATGTTCACCTGCCACCATGACAATTAACATACGGAAAATCAGAGCCATTAAGTTTTGCACAAGCACAAGTCCTTGGATCCACACAAGTCCCTTTGCAATTGCATCCAGACACATTTGTTGGAAACTTCACATTTTTTGAAATTTGAAGAGACTTGTAGTAGGTATAACCTGAGATTTTCAAGGATCCAAAATCACAAGATTAATTATAGCAGCATGGGTTAATGCTATCTAGAACTTCTTATGGGTCCCAGCAAACCATTAAATAAGCAAGAGCCTGAAGCCTTTTAAGCTAGCTTTGCCCTGGGGTTTAGGCACAGCAGTCTAACTGTCCAAGTAAGAAACAACATCCCATTTAACAAGCATGGGATTGGGCTTAGCATAACCACTAAACACCAACGCAATACATTTTTATTTATTTGAACCAATTTTACTAGTAACAATTTAGCACAACTAATTGTTTTTTTAGCATTTTGAATATGCTAATTATTTTTTAAAAACTTTTTCAATACTTTTATGTTTTTTTTTAACAAAAAAAAGAAAATTCACAAAGAGTGAGGCTTGTCCTAGAAAATCTAAGGTTCAAGTAGGGTCAGGTATGAATGCGGTTTCAAATGCAAGCTCAACAGAAGAGAAGCAAAAAAAATTCTTGCTCTTAGGTTAGGCCTATTAATGGATCTAACAAAGAAATGTGAGAGCAATGGAGCAAAGAAAACCAAATCCTCAACTAGCAAAAACTTATAATTAACTATGGCCAAGAGCTCTTTTTGTCTTTAAAAAAAAGACAATGACCTTTTAGGATCCATCCAATTAAGTAATTTTCTAAGAAACTAGGTTATATAAGGCCTGATATTATGTATCGGTAGTGACCTCTCAAATCTTGAGACTAAAACCTCACGATTACAAGTTATGACAGATGGAATGACGAGTGCACTAAAACAAGAAAAATTCATCAACCAAATTAAGATAAGATTGAATGACCAGATAGCGGGAAACCATGGGAGAAACTATCATCACATGTTTTAAGGTAGCCCACACTAACAATTCATCAAAGCATAAGGTCTTATATTTAACAAGTTTCAAAACTTATGCTCAAATAAGGGAGTAAAAATAATCACAGCAAACATAAGGGGTTTTTAATTTGTGCAACCACGAGATCATTTAACATGATAGATAAGGTGATCATAGAACAGCGAAACCAGCCTTCCAACAATTGGCATGAGAGATATGACCTTGAGGGGGGACCTTTAAACATATCCATCTTTTAGCCTTCCATAATTTTAACAATGCTTCATATTAGCAAATTTTTCAACTTTTTTATTTTCCAGAAATATCATTTAATTCGACAATTATTTCAAAAGCCTAAACAATTTTTTAACATTTGAACATGAGTTATATGCCATCACAAAATGTAAAAATGATGAACTACTTCATCTTTAATGTTAATATTAATTAGTTTTTTTAACCTTTCCATTATTCACATTTTATTTATGTCTTAAGTTATCTTTCATGTCTTTCACTTATTTAATACTTTCTACGTTTATCAAAATTTCAACCTTTTAAAGTAACGCATCCTTGAACCTGTTTTTTTTAATAAAATCATCTTTATCTCCATTCTGAGGCTTTTTTTATTAACTTCTTGCAATCTGAAAACATTTTAAATGTAAAGGGCTGGCAAAAGCCTAAAAATTCCCTTTAAACTCTTTTTTTTACCATCTTTTAGATCTGATTCATTTAATCATACACAAAATAAAATGCCAAAAGAATAACATTTTTCATAACCCGTGACTTAAAAGGAATTTTAAGGAGGATTAATCTTCTTTAAATTCTTTTTTTCCTTGTCTTTCAACCAACTGATTGCCTCTTAAACAAAAACTGGTTTAATTTAATAGTTTTTAAGATAAGAATGATATTCTTAAAAAGTTTATTAAATTCTTGAATTTGGATACAGAATCCATTACAAGGCTAATATAACAGACCGAGTTCTATCAAAAGATGGAAGAACAACATTAAAAAAGCGAAGCATAAAGGCATGATGGATCACAGTGAACTTTTAAGAATATTTTTATAAACTCCCTCAGACAGTAACTTATAATTAGCCTAAAAGATTTTAGTCTTAAACAATGGCATTGCACCAAATGTGCATCCAATTTGTTGCTACATGTGGAACTAGAACCTTTCAACTTGTCTACTTGACAAGTGCTTAGAGAAAAATATTATTTGAGCTTTTAAATAAGCATATTATATATTAAACATATATCCTACTGAACATTAGATTAGAGTTACTAATGAATAAAAAAGCAATGGTCTGCAATGCTTTGACTGCAATTGCAACTGTGATTTAAGACTATTAAGTTCCACTTTCACATTATATGTAGAATAGTAACAAATTAAGCCAACAAATGTAAGAGTTTAACTTGCCTGACGGCACAACAGGTGGATCATCAACCAAATTTGTAGCTGGAATCGGAACATCCTCTTGACCTCCACTAATATCCTCACACACCAACCTTAACAAATTAAACAACAAAAACTAATTATGCCTCATGGTAATACAAGTACCAATGAAATTCAAGTATATAATAGAATAATATTCTTCTTATACCCTCGTATTTCAGCAACAAATTGGGGAACACGTCCATAGCTGAATTGAACCTGTCATAAGAGTGAATATATGTTCAATATAGAGTAAACGATGTATTCTGGAATGCAGAAGTGGGAACAAAGTGATAAATAAAAGCTCTACTTCCTTTGAGTATGAACAGAATCCTTGAGTTGGCTATGAAATGTATGGAGAATAGTATCTAAAAGATACTCCATTTTTATAAGCAACATCTAATAAAAAAAATAATTGAAATTTAGGGAACATCCAGGATATTATGCAGAGAAAATACATGATGGTTGAGAGAAGAAACATCACTGGAGTTTTATACAATCCAAAATCACTACTAAACAAGAAACCATAATGAAATTTGTACTTTATGCAGAAAAATAAGGTGAAACCTATCAAGTATTAGTTATGGGACAACCTTGAAAATGCTTTCAATATTGTCCATGTAAACTTATGAATGCACAGGTGACAAGTGAGGAAGAATGCTCAAATTGTAGCGCTGAGAATAGGAAAGACGGAACCAATGTAGCCAATTATCTAACCAAAACTAAAGAATAGTGGCACTTAAAGATATCAATCTCATTATGAAAATTTAAAGTCAGACATCATGGGAGAGGAACACTGATGCAGTAGGAATTTTTTCAAAAAAAAATACCAAAACCTACCTGGCTGATGCTCTAGAGAACTCATGATACTTGTTTATGGTCAGGTGGCCCCAAAAGCAACATGAGCTGGCACTTTGAATGTTGAACTGAGGTATTACAGATGGTAATGAAGCTGACCTCACATAATTTTCATGTGGGCTTTACGGAGTGTTTAGGAGTGTGGTAGAGGTTGTTTTTTTAACATTAAAATAATGTTTTTCTATTTTTGACATCAGCACATTAAAACGATCCAAAAATACTAAAAAAATTAATTTTAAGCAAAAATAGATTCAAATTTTGATGAATAGCAGATTCAACTTCAATGCCAAACAAACACTTAATAATATGGGTGACCCAAGTGTGTTTGGAGCATCTTAAACTAAAATGTTGGATGTCCCAAAGGTGTATTAACATTGGATGCATAACATGTGCTTTGCAAACACCATTTGTTTACAATATTCAATCACTAAAACAAAATACATAATTGGATTCATAGACAACCCCTGTGGTAATAGCCTAGAATTGGTGCACACCATTTGATATCAACAACTGGGAGAGTGTTGCCAGAAAAAATTGCTTTTATTAAACACAAAGGCAACAAAAAAAGATATTAAGTAGAGCCTATCGAGCAGCAAGGCCAAAAAGCTGCAGGAGCCTACACTGCAGCCACTTGTAGTTCGAATCAGACAAATTTGAGTATAAAAAATAATATCCCTACTAGTATCTCTAAGAAAGAGATTTTGCCAATGAACAACAGTCGGTCAAGAAAGCAGAATAGTCTGTCTTTTGATTTGGAAAGGAAACATAAAAACCTGGTTGGTGGTCAGAAGTGGCTGTCCTTCCAGCCGCCTCAGTCGATACTTAAACACAGTAAATCCAGATAAACCTTTCTCAGCCCAGTATTGAACAACCTGTAAAAGCACATAAAAACACCATCAGCAGATATAAGAATAAGTGATTGCTTTCAACACATGTATAGGAAGAGATAGCAAAATACAAGAGGTATGCATGAGAAAGGGGAAAAGGGCCATGACAGATCTCATAAATTTTATTAAGTCTTTTTCTCAAAGCTTGTTGCATGGCACAAGGACACAGACACCATGTGAATTAAAGATGTACCTTGTACAAGCCATCATAGGTGTAAACTTTGCCACAGTAGCTGCTAGCACATTCATGGCCTCGAACAACTCGCACAGGAACACATTGCTCCACACAATTCTGCAATTAAATGCAGAACAAGCAGTAATCGAGCAATGAGATTTTAATTTCAATGCCAAACTACAGGACCCCCCATTAGCATACCAGCCCAATGCAAGTGCATGGATGCATGGAGAGAGAGAATGAAATGTCAGTTTAATAGTCTCATCTCGATACCCTTTGAGTGTGGTGTCTACATATGTGTATACACATGCATTCATGGAGGGAGAGAAAGCGAAATGTCAGTTTAATAGTCTCATCTCGATACCCTTTGTGTGTGGTGTCTATGTATACGTATATACACATGCATGCATGAAGAAAGAGCAAGAGAGAGAACAAAATGTCAGTTTAATAGTCTCATGGAAAACCATTTGTGTTTGCGCGTCTCCATACATATATGCATACATACAACATGCACATGCACCCATGTGTTTTTGAATTCAAATCAAGACAACCTCTGATGTGTTTCTCTTTGATACAACATGCACATGCCTTTACTTCAACCAGAAGCGATCATGTCAGCACAACACTAACAAAGAGAATCACAAGAAGAAGCCACAAAATGGTGAAAAATATGTGGGGGATAGTGAGGATCAACTTTTTGTCAAGTAGCAAAGAGGAGTTTTTTTTTTTAATGCTGACATGGCAGGTTTAAATCCCATATTTTCCTTCCCAGTTCTTGCTCTCCTATGTACCAACAGGGAAGAGGGAGACAAAGCTGCTAATCCAAACCATACACACCTGAAACCCAACCCAAATTATCCAGTGTACCCATTTGCAAGACAGCATTGGTCCATTGATGCAGACAAAGTGACTTTATAATTAAGATCTGCAACTGCAGACATCAGTGTTCAAAATATTGAGAGAAATATTGTAAAATTCAAAGGAAATAAACTCTTAATCCCAAACTAATTGAGGTCAGCTGCAAGATCATTTCTTCATTATGTTCCGTTAGGAGCCAAATTTCGATGAATGGTAGTGATATTACATCCCCTTCACCACTTCAATGCATAATGCTTTTCTGCCTACCTCTCCCCCTCTCTCAAACTCAAATCTATTTGCTCTTCCACTTTGGTGCATCCGTATGATTATAGTAAATGTGACTAAACCATCTCAACATCCCTCCCTCAATTTACACTAGCTTATCACAAGTTAGCAACACTATCCTCCAAGTTTAGTGTTCATTTACTATCCAGTCCTCTCTTGAATTTCCATCCATCCGTATTAACGTTTATCATGTCAATTATGATCAGTTATGGGCATGATAGTTCTTCACTGGATAATGCTCATTACTTTGCATGATCAGCACCTACATACTTGATAGCTGGACCCGGCCCAAAGAATGGCCCTAGAACATTAGTGAATATAACAAGACTCAATGCCCTAATACAAATTTTGAGCATCCAACTTAAAAATTTAAGCTAATGAGAGTAGAACCAATATTCCAATATGCCATATAAGGCTATAACAAACTTTACACATTATTAACACAGGAAAAATATATAATATAGGTACAAGTTCACATGCTAATCATGGAAGAGCAATACACATCAAGGAGGTTTTTGGATTAAGTTAATTGCACCTTCAATGCCAAATTACCACGCTCCAACTTTTGGTCACGAATCTGACGCTTATTTCCAGTTAAATCATGACCACCTTGGCCAGTATAGATAACATCCTCAGCATTATCCAGATCATCCTCGTACATCCCCGAAATAACAATGGCTATAGCAAGTGGGAACATATAGTTATGGTACACCTGTAAATTTTGAAGGAAAAATGGTTGCCACATCAATTCTTTTCCTGTAATGTACAAATTGGTTCAGTCAAGAATCCTCCAATTACTAGTAGTTATTGATGTACAAGATTTATAACATCACAGTGTTGTAAGGAAATATGATATTACACCTTGACTAAGCTATAAAGCAAGAAAACTTAAACTGTTGGTAGCTTAGCATAGATCGTCCAAAGAAATGTTGAGAAATGTGGAGGGATATGATAACAATATCATGCTTAAACAACATCTTACATTCTGAACGACAATAAGTTTGATAAATAAGTGCATGAAGATTACCATGTGGAGAACTAGAATCCTCCATCTGAGAAGAATATCACATCAATATCAATACAAAAGGGCAATATAATCCCATCAAATATCTGCTACAGAAACTCCTAGAAAAAGCTCCAGAACATTTTCAAGAAATTATTATATTTCACAGTATCTACCAGGCAAGGGATAGTTTTAACGAACATTATTTCCAATCCATCCAAATACATCGAACAACAGCAAGCATAATATCTCCATCAAATAGGACCCTCTCACAGAGCAAAATCTACCAAATTCACAAAATAAAAAGTCCTCCTAGCTCAGCACCACCAACCTCTCCCCACAAAAAGCAAAGATTCTATTCCGTATATCATAGGACAAAGCAAGATGGGAATAAAAAAAAATGATGACCATACATCTCCCTACTGCCAAGGCAAATAGGAAAGAAAAAGAATAATGGTAACAGTACAGATAAAACAGATGCTTACCCCTTTCTTGTAGAACTGTCCCATATAATCAATTCCGTTCAGCCAGTGGCTATGAAAACCTACAGCAACCATTTCAGCTCTGGAATAGAACCGGTGCCCGACATTGATACCTGACAGTTAGACCCAAAAAATCACTTCCCAGCATGAGGCAGGTGCATATTTCAGAATCATACATGTTATAGGAGATGCTAAAAGTAATTTTCCGGTTATTTAGGTCAAACAAAAGTGTGAAAGTGTGAATGGTCAAAAGCAATACCAACCTGGAAGATCACCAATTGTTTTCTCAGGATACATTATAGCATTAGCTTCCATCATCTGCCAAAATTTTTCATTTTGAAGAGAAAATGGAGTTTATTTCCTAATTACAAATAAACAAAGCATAACATCATGTTCTTCTACAATCAGTCTCATTCAATTTCATTGCGAAGAATAGAATTTTGAAAGAAAAAACTGACAAGAAACGTCATTATCATCATATCTATAACGTCAAGAAGCAAAGATGATAATTTTTTGAATATGGATATGACCAAGAGATAAACAGTAAATAAAGAAAATTGATTCAAATTTTATGTGATTGAAAAGCTAATATATATATATATATAGTGATTTTGATTAGTGAATTTTAAATCAAGAATTCAAAAGGTGCACAAGTTAAACAAAGAAGTGCCGGATATTCATCCATTTATGACCAGTATAGCGATCAAGAAAGGTGGAATTGCGCCTGAGATGAATTGTTCATAAATAGTAGTTCTATTAGAAGTAACACAAATGGGTAGAATTCTAAAAAGAGCCAAAGACTTGTTGAATCTTCACTTACCTTGGATATTGCCTTTAAATCAGGACGCTTGGCTTTTTTCTTATCATCTTCAGCTGTGTTTTCCTTCTGCACCGAAATTGTGGATTAGCATACATAGGAGAAAATATGCAGCGTTCAAATCACAAAACAACATTTCAACTTGCTACTATTAATTGAAAATCAACAGTGCAAATATATGTTAGAAAATGTTACAAAAGAACATTTGGAAATGCAGAGTTAAGGAACAATTCAGATCGTGAAATGACAGCAAAGAGATTGATTCAACTATGTTGGTATCAGAGTCCCAATTTAACATTCTCAATGCTTTAGAGCACAGTCAATCACTTAAACGATTCAACTCCAAAGAAGTTCATAGCTCCAAGAGATGGATGTGGTATGATGATGCAACCAACAAAAGAAAATGTATAAGTTACTTTAATTTGATTTAGATTTTAAGGTTGCTTGTAAACCTAGTCAATTTAGGAACGCCTCTTACTTGGAAATATTAATACTATATAGTAATCTTAGCTTAATTACAATATCCATCAGGAGCATCAAGTTTTTATCATTTCCCATTTCCTATTTTGTTTTCTATTTCCAACTTAGTTTCAGACAACTAGAGCTTTTTGTTGTCCAGTAAAGGAAAACTTCTATGTGTGTGATGGAGGACTTAGGAAAACAGAATTTAAGTATTCTGGTTTAATTCTTCAACTCATCACAAGAATCCTCTAATTAATAGACATGATTTCCTTGTGCAAATTCAATCACCAAAGGGCCTTTTTTATTAATAAAGAAAATAAATTACACACGGCAACCAGTGCCACCTATTCAGAGGAAATGGCATCAAAATAATATAAGTTTCAACTATAATTCAAAAACAAATAATCAACAAAATTCAGGAAACCCTCGGTATTAATAAAGGAGGTTGTCGGATGCACCCAAAAATACAAGATTCTCAAAAAAAATATCCTTCAAAAAGGAAAAAGACGATACTTCTTCCACTGGAACTCTTGCTTTGTTCCCACCAACACCTAGATAATCAGCACAGGAAGCAGTCTGTATGAAACTACACCTAACACTCAACCCTGCTTCCATAAGACCTGTGACTGTCATTTCTTCAAGGAGAATAATTCCTTCACTCTTTGCACCATTTCTTCACAAAGGCTCCATTTTAAAAATTAGACAAATTTTTACATTTTCGTTGAGCTCCATTCGAGCCTTACCATCCTCATCCAGATCCTCAACCTGCCTTACTGCTATAATATATATATATATATATATATATATATATATATATATAAAAAAAACACTTAAGCTCTCAAATATACTGCCCAAAACCCAGATTCTACTAAACGTTCTCATTATTGGTATTCAAGCAAGAGCTTACCATAGCATCTAATGGCATGGAAATCGCATGGTGAGAGGATCCAAGACAATAATGTTTCATTTCAAGGCACTCTAATGGCATAACAATGTAATTCCTCGGGTGATTACTTGCAAAATGCAAATTAAGAAATGGTTTGTGCAACTTGACAAACTTCCGCGTATGAAAAGTAAAAATTGTGAGCAAGAGTAGCAAATTAAGCAAAAGCAACACAAAGGCCAGAAAAATTAGCATAACTGAAGCAAAAGGCAGAAGGAGAGGCTAACCTTAGATTTATCAACTGAATTTTTTGAACCTTTAGAGGTCTTTTTTGAACCTTTAGAGACGTTTTTATCAACTTTCGCTTTTGCACACCTCAACTCTTCTTCCTAGGCACCATAAAAAAGAATGTGAGCTACCTCGACTCAAATTATATATAAGAAAAAAAACCATGAAAACAAAATCTTCAAAGAATAACACAGAAACAAGCCATGAAACTAAGCACGCAACAAAAATCAGGCGAAACAAGCAACCCATTATGAAACCACTCAACCCAAAGTGGTTTTAAAGAGAAGAATACCTGAACTAACTGGAGATAAAACTTGTTAAACAACCTCAAAGTGTCCTTAACTTTAACAGTAGCACTTTTCTCCGTCACCACATTACCCACACAACCAGCATCACTTAAAGTCACCTCCTTTTGCTTTTCAGTTGACCCCAAAACCTGATTTAGCAACTTTTCAGCCATCACAACCTCCTCCTCCTCGGTCACATTAGCATTTGGTCTCTTTCTAAGGTTTCCTTTTTCTTCTTGCTCGTCTAATATCTGCACTCTTTTTCTCACCAATCGCTCCTTCTCTTCTCTCTGCTTGCTCTTGATTCTATCACTCGTTCTCCTCTGTGTCTCTGTTTCTTCAGTCTTTTGCTTTTCTTTTTTGCCATTTTTAGCAACCTCTTTCCTTTTCGGTCCATTGCTCACACATTGCTCCACCATTTTCACCTCACAAATCTAAGAAATAATAAGACAGGGAATCAGAGATTCAACCACAGAAATATTTTTATATTCAGTCATTGAAAGAAAACCAAAACAAAAAAAAATAAAGAACTAAAAAATTAACCTGTGGAATTAGGGATTTGAGAGGAGAGAAATTGAGGTTTTGATTCTTTTAGGGATTCGAAGGAAGCTGGAGGGAGGGAAGGGAGGGAAGCTTGCGCGTGAGTTTGAAAATATTCAGGAGTGACGACTTGAGGGCATCTTTAGGTTGTGTTTGGTAACGCCGTCGTGTTTGTCAAAAATTTAATGTTTTTTCTTAAGAAAAATAATTTTTATCTTATATTTTTAAATTGATGTACTGATATGATATAAAATATAATTTTTAAAAAATAAAATAATATTATTCTAATACATTTTTAAATAAAAAAATATTTTAAAAAAATTGCACTCCAAACATATTTATAATGGAAAAACTTAAAATAATAAACAAATTATTTTTTTTATTTTTTGATAGAAAGTCTTCGTTAACTGAAAAAAAGTTTATTAATAATACTTTTAAAAATATATATATTAACATTAAATATATTAGAATAGAAGTAGCTTGTTAAAATAATTTTTTAATTAAATATATATATATATATATATATATATTTATATTATTTAAAATATTATTTAGCATTTTAAGATGGGTATGAGCATTTAAGATGCTGTGACAATGACTGTGAAACGAGAAGGCGAAAAGAGAGTAAGAGAGGAATGGTTGAATTTGGTATTTTTAAAGTAATTTTGAAAAAATTTATATTTTTTAATTAATATTTTTTAAATATTTTAATTTTAAAAAAAATATAAAAAAATATTATTTTAATATATGTTAAAATAAAAAATAATTATTATAACACTTTTAAATTTAAATGGGCAACCGAAAAATAACAGGGCTCGTTAATTAATTAATTACCTCCAGAACTGTACGATACGGTTCTTGCGCGTGCGGTGCGAACAGAACTGTAGCTTCTCTTTTTTCAATTTTTATTCTCCCTCCCATTTCCCGTTTCTTCCCGCGGGAGAGACCCTGGAGGACAAATATAGTAACAAAAAAAAAAACAAGTTAAAAAAAGGCAGGCAGCATACTGGAGCCGGGGATCAGCTTCCTTGAGGAAAAAACAATAGTAAACTGTATGGATTATTTAAATTAATATTTATTGTAATTATAATTTATATTTAGACATATTACTATAGATAATAATTTTTTCAAGGTAAAAGTCCTTTTGTCCAATATCCATGTATTAGAGATACAAATAATTTTTTATAGCTAATAGATTTTATAATAAAACTAGATATTTTCACTTATTAAAAAGCTATCAATGTTGTTGTAGTGATGTGTTAACTGTTGAGTAGGATAAGTGGTAATCTATAAGGCTGTTTGGAATTATAATAGTGATTTTAATTTAAAATAATTTTTATTTAAAATTTTTTTAAAAAAATTAATACATTAAAATGATTTAAAAATATTAAAAAATATATTTTTTAATGAAAAAAAATTAAAATTTTAAAAAATATAATTTATACTGTTTGAAACAAACATGCTCCAATAACAGTATAAAGATCTAAAACCATATTAAAATTGTTTGTCATTGTTTTTAATAAATATAATTTTTTTATTTAAATTAATATTTTTAAATCATTTTAATATACCAATTTTATTTTATTTTTTCAAGAATGAAAGATTTTCATTAATTTGGTCATAACTTTACAAGAAGGGCAAATCCCATTACACAACTTTACAAGAAGGGGCAAGCCCACGGCAGCATCAACTGGTCACTGGCTGCCAATTGCTACAAATATAGTGAAATTCAGGGCTAACTATCCCTATTCTGGCTGAGCAGGGAGGAGAAGAGAGGAGAAAAAACAACTAGACACAAAATTTAATCTTTAGACAGGCCTCCTCCGCCGGCGCTGTCAGGGCTGAGTTCCACTATGTCAGCAAAAAGAATTAGAAACCACCTCTTTCATGAATCCATCAAGACACCCGAGAATCTAATCTCTCTGTCCGTCTGAGATATTGGATTCCGTAATGCTCTTGATATTGCAACTCGTGGTAGGCTAGTGGCAAGCAGCAAAACCCCTGAACTTGCGTGCAAAACCGCTGCGATGCTTCTCAGGCCTGCATTTCACCTGAGGAAATTTAGGCACTTCTGATAGGCTAAGGACTTGAATCTGTCTCCTCTTTTTCTCTGTGATCACAGGAAAACAAAAACATTAGAACAACATGCTTGGATCTTAATTACAGAGCAAAAGAGATCGAAGGAAACATATATAAGAGAGAGAGAGAGAGAGAGAGAGAGAGAGAGAGAAGTCACTGACCTTTTCCAATATTCTCGTAACTTTCTTGTAGTTTCCTTTTTGCCGAATTAATCCTCAGCTCAAATGAGACTTTGTCATCAACAATTGCAGCTTTTGTTGATGTCTTCTTATTGGGTTCAATAGTTTCAGCTTTTGGTGATGTCTTGTTATCGGAATCGATATTTTCAGCTCTTGTTTCGGTATTTGTATCTTTAGGAGCGTTGTCCCTGTGCTTGTAGACCTGCTCTAAAACCTTTATGTCCTTGCCCTTGCCATGCTTTTTCTGCATGATCTGCACCGCATTGAGGTTTCCGGATGATCCTTGAACTCTTTCCACACCTGATCAATACGAAACAAATCAAGTTAGTTGAAACAAAAACCATGATCAAATATGATCGGATCAAGTACGTAGACAGACAGACAAGTATGACTCACATTTATGATCACCCTCAAGTCCACTGAAAAACACTTGTTCGGACAGGTCAAAAAAGGAAGCTTCAGCAGCCATGAAATCTTCCTCATCGAAAGGAGGGCAGGCAAGCCCCGCATCTTCTTCCACCAAGTCTTTTGTATTCTGATCAGCCACCATTGTAGACACAGTGGGTGAATTCTTCATGCTTGTGTAATAATCTCAGTGGTGCTGCAATGAGAAAATATTAAAGCATGTCAAATACTCATACTGCTCTGTTTTGGAAAGAAATCAAAGCTTCCATATATGCAACATATCTACTCATCCAAAAATAGGGCTAACATGATATAATTTTTCCTTTATCCAAAACTAGGGCAACTGAACACAACTGAGGAAATCACAGTCAAAATTCACTGAACCTAATTCCTAATCCTTAATGTAACCCTAATTATGGCACGTAAATTGTAAATAAAAAAAACAAAAAAAAGAGAGAGAGAGAGGAGTACTTACTTGTAAACGCAAGATAGAAAAGATAAAGAATAATAGAAGCAGGCATTACTTAAATATATAGTGATCAAAGTAGCTCAGTCATGAGGTCCGAATTCATAAAGGAAAAGGCTTGGATTTCAAACTCCTTAGAAATGGCGGTTTCCGAGTTGGTAAAGGATGTGTATGGCTCGTCGTCCGTTACGTTCTTTATTTCTTCTTATTTAAACCAATTGGACCAAGACTCCCTGGCCCAGGCCCGCAAAGCCCTCGAGTCCATGACTCTATGTGCCTGGACACAAATTATTTTTTTAGGCTCTATAAAAAATAGTACTTAATTTTGACATCAGAAACTAAAATATTATTTTTTTATTAATTGAAATTAAAATTATATATATATATATATATATAATCAGACTTTTACCGTGGATTTAGAGTAATATTACTGTATTTAAGCAGTTTTTTTTGTAAAAATTTTCCTTTGAAGTCGTGAGATGGAAAAAAAAAAAACTTCTCTTTTATGTGTTTCTTTCTGCACCGCATTTCCTTTTCTTTTTTTTTCTGCACCTAAAATGAAATCTTTCTAGTCAACACCTTCAAGAAGATCGGGAAAAGGAAGAGCAGAGCATATAGAAGAAGAGGAAGAAAATGAGTGGTTTTGACACGTGGGTTGCTTACGTGCAATTAGAGGAAACGCTGTTCGCTATATCATTCAGTTCGTTTTGGCATCTTTTTTAAGTTTTAGACATGTTTAAAATGCGGTTGTTATTATTTTTTTAAGTGTTTTTTATATTTAAATATATTAAAATAATATTTTTTATTTTTAAAATTATTTTTAAGATTAATACATTAAAATAATCTAAAATATATAAAAAAAATTAAATTTAATAAAAACACGGATTAGCCTGCGTTTTCAAACACAGCCTAGACATATGCATACTGATTATTTTATCTGTATAGGTATTGGTTTGATTTTCCTCTTTTATTGCTTTCTTCTCCACCTCAACTTGTGTGTTGCCCCTAAGATTGTGTTTGTTTATTTGGAGTTTTGTGTTTGCAATACAAAAAACACAATAATATATTTGGTAAAATACTAAACGGTGTTTTCTACTATGATATTCACTAAAAAATTAAGTTTGAAACATAGTTTTTGAAATGTAGTTTTTACATACTTTGTAACTGAGTTTCGTAAAACTCTATTTATTTTTTCGTTTCCAAAACTCTTTTGAAAAAAATTAATTTTTTTATTTTAAATTAATTTTTTTTATGTTTTTCATATTATTTTGATGTGCTTATATCATAAATAATTTTTTAAAAAAATATATTTTGATGCATTTTCATGTAAAAAACATTTTGCAAAGTAGTCGCAACCACACAACTATTAAATATTTTATACACTTTTTTGCTATACATAAACCTTAACTATAATTTTTACCAGACACGTATCTAAATCCAACTAGCCATACTTTTTTAAAACTTACTTTTTTCAAACCACAATTAAAAAAAACTACCTAAAAAACAAACACGCTCAATTAAATGGCAGTTGCACCTTCTTCTTTTTTCTTCAAATTTTGTCTATATTTTTAATTTTTAATTTTTTATTTGAAAAAATAATTTCAAATTAGAAATTATTTTTTATTTTATCCTCCTTTCATTTTTTTTTCAAACTTTTCTTGTTCTTTTTATAATATATATATACATATATTTTTTAGATGATTTATATTATTATTTTTTGTGATTCCTACTTTAGTTTTTGTTAAGTTAGGTTTAATTTTTATTTTTTTATTGTTATTTTTTCACCTTGATAAATTTTTTTTATTTTATTTTATCATTCAACATTAAATTAGTTGGGAATCAATATTATTTTTTTAAGCATGTAAATGGGATTTCACGATTTATGATATTGGAAGATTAATTGATATTTAAAAGTTTTATCCGTGTTTGCTTTGTTTTTCATGTTAATAAATCAAGATTGTATTTTTTTTATATTATTAAACCAAGTCAACTCAATTACCCGAGACTCAAATTTCTCTTATTTCTTTAAAAATCTAGCATCACCCTGGCTTCTTTTTTTTTATGTTTAGAAAAATTTGGCTCACTTTGTGATACTGTGCTAGCTGCTGATGTAGATTTACTTGAGTTGTTTTTTTTATTGAATGTTTTTTTCGCTTTCAGCTATTATTATTTGGTTTATTATAATTGGACTTCTTGACTTGTTTTAATGTGAACAGAAATATATATTTTTTTTACTTTAAATTAATGTTTTTTATGTTTTCAAATTATTTTGATGCGTTAATATCAAAAGTTATTTTTCAAAAAATTATTTTAATGCATTTATAAGTGAAAAATATTTTAAAAAGTAACCGCATCTAAACAGCTGCCAAACATTTTATATATGTTTTTTCTTGTATATAAACCTCAACTATAATGTTTACTGATCACGTATTTAAATCTAAATAACCATGTTTTTTTAAAAACTTGTTGTTTTAAACTATAACAAAAAAAGCTATCTAAAAAATAAACACACTCTAAAAAAATGATAGTTGGTTCTTCTTTTTTCTTCAAATTTTGTCTAAATTTTTTTAGTTTTTTTTTTTTTTGAGAAAAATAATTTCAAATTATAAATTATTTTTTATTTTATCCTCCTTGATTTTTTTTCAAACTTTTCTTGTTATTTTGATAATATATATACATATATATTTTTAGATGATTTCTATTTTTTTCTTTTCTTGATCCCTACTTTATTTTTTTGTTAAGTCAGGTTTAATTCCTACAATTTTTCTTGTTTTTTGTTAAGTTATTAAACTCATTCAACTCAATTATCCAGGTCTCGAATTTCTTTTACTTTTTTAGAAATCTTAGCACTGCCCTGACTTTTTTCCTTTTATGTTCATAAAACTCTGGCTTGCTCGTGCCATTGTGCTAACTAATGATATAAATTTACTTGAGTTATTTTTTTGGTTTTTTTATTGAATGTATTTTTTGCTTTCAGCCATCGCTTTCTGGTTTATTGTAATAGGACTTCTTAACTTGTTTTCATGTAAGTTTTATGATTTTGTCGCAATATTACACTCCATGTCGCTAGTTTCATAGATAACATATCCAAGTTAATTCAGCATGTATTCATCTGATATATTTTTTATAATATAATGTGCTATAATTTAAATATTTTAAAAGTGTTTCGATGAATATCAATTAAATTTTTAACTTCCTAACATTTTTGTTTTTTTTTAAGGTCAAAAAATGATTGGACATGTGGTTTATTGTGAATTAAAAACTAATGAAGTACATAAAGTTACATTCAAATAATGGAATTGAAAAAAAATAAAATGCAGTGACTGAATTATAAGTTATGTAAATTATAGGTACTGAACGATAATAAATGCAAAAATACATCGTAAATGAGCCGCAAAAACGTGAGTTTAGGAATAATGAAATTTCAAAAGTGAAAAGCTAAGTTGTTTTAGTGTTTTTAATAATTTGTTAAAAAAAAAACATGTCTATCACCTCGGCTTGGATTAGGAAGACATACCGTATTCATAGGATGTGTTCAGGTGAATGTGTATGAAACGTGTTTTTTAAGAATTTATTTTTTTATTTAATTTATTTTTATTATTTTAATATATTGATGTTATAAATAATTTATAAAAAATAAAAATATATTATTCTAATGTATTTTTAAGAATTTGTTTTTCAAAACATATTATCACAAAAAAAAAAACCTGTCTTAAAAGCAAGAAAAATTTAAAGAGATTTAGAAGAAAATTTTGTTGAAAAAAAGGAGTGGCGGTGCAACTAGACTAGAGATGTAACAAGAGAAGGTACATATTTTAAAGCTCGATCCACTTCTATTTACAAAATATTGTTTGCAATGGCTCAGTCCTAACCTGACTTTATACCTCATGGTTTTGTTCCTGATAGCTTACAAGCTCCAAAACACGTTTTATAAAATTAAGTACTAACTACTTTAATATATTCTACTTCTGAATACTCTTATCTTAATATGAAATATTGTGTATATATTATTTTTATTTATGATTTTTTTTGAAGTAAATCAAGTTAAGAAAAAAAAAACTTTTCTTTCCCTAAATTTTATGGATGAAACTCGCTAATCCTTATTAACAAGAAAGAATTTGGGTGGAAGATGCCTCCCCAACTTCTTCTTTTTAATTCTCAAAAATTAAACTAATGGATGAAACTTGACAAACTACAACAGAAGGGTTACATCATCGTAAAAAATATAGTTCAAGCTACTAAAATCAGAAATTTTAAAGACAGGCGAGGAAGTTGATAGAAAACTGTTAATTTTTATGTTTTAAAAATATATTTTTTAAAATTTTAAAATATTTTTATTTTAAATTAATATTTTTAAATTATTTTAATATACTCATATTAAAAATATTTTTTTTAAAATAATATTATTTTAATATATTTTCAAATAAATTTTTTTTAAAAAATAACTAAAACCAAACTTTAAAAATACCATTAATCAGCCATCTCGAGTTTGTTTGGTAGTGTGGTTACGGTTGCTTTTTAAATAACTTTTCATGTTAAAATATATATTAATGATATTTTTTTTATTTTTAAAAATTATTTTTGATATCAGCACATTAAAATAATTTGAAAACACTAAAAGCATTGAAGTTAATATAAAAATAAAAAAAATTTAAATTATTTTAAAATTATTTTTAAAATATAGAAACAAATTTAACCAAGGGTGAAGGGCCTGCTTTATAATCAATATGGATTCCGGAACCCAAGGCAGGGCGCGATGGGCTAAGCCTAAGAGGAGCCATGGATAAGCGAAGCCGAGCCCCAAGCGCGCGAATGAAGGGTTGAATGTTCAACACTTCAACCTCCTAGCACCCTGTTCAACCAACCGTTCATAGTGCTAGGCTACACAAAACCGCACGGACACCACTCGTCTCATCTTTCTCTGTCGCTCTCTCGTATTCTTGTGGCGTCCCTCTCTCTCGTAAAAACCTAGCCAATCAAGCGGGAGGATAGCACTGGAAAAAAAAAATAGAAGACCCCTCTCTCTCCTTCTCTATTTATCGCTTTAATTATCTATCCGTTTCTCTCTTTTCCTCTCTCGTCGCTTCCTTGCTTTGCTTGCGCGTTTGACACACCAAGCATCCTTCACTCTTAATTTAAGTGGTGCTCGTTTTTATTTAAGGTATTTTTTCCGTTCAATTATTTAGGGTTTTTCCTATTTCCAATTTGAAAGACCTATCTTTTATTTTTTTATCTCAATTTTTACATGTCTGGCTTTTCGATTTTTGCACCACGGGTTGCATTGTTCGATGAGGATGATTTATTTTAATTTCGGATTCTTTATCTATAAAATGTTGTATTGAATTCAAATATTGAATTTCTAGATTCTATATACTATTTTTCCAATTATCAATGCATTATAGAACTTTGAACTTGTTTATTAATTGTCTATTTAACTAATATTTGAAGTAATTTTGTTTTTTGCTTGTGGATAATTACACAGGTATACTTAAAACATGTTGCTTTAATCTTCCACCGAGGATAGGATTGATTGTTGACATCTTGTGCTGTGCTGAATGGCGGCTGATCAACGAAGAAAACGGCTTAATGGTGCCAGCCTTGCTGGTTGTAGTTCTCGGGAGCCGTACAGAATGAAAAAGAATAAATCGAAGAATGGTTTGAATGCAAAATCTCTTATTTCTCTTGAGTGGGATGGCAACAGAAAGAAGGTTGTTGCCAAAAAGGAGCAGATTGGCATTAGTCAGAGAGATTTGATGCCATTTGTTGATTCTGTTCTCCACTATCATAATCCTTTGGCAGATGTTTTTGCTGTTCCTCGAGAGATTTTTGAGCTGCAGAATTTGGCAGAGGTCCTTTCCTACGAGGTGACTATAACTTGTGATCATTGTTTGTAATTATTTCATGTGCATATTTTTTCCTTGCTTGCTTATGTTTTTATTTTTTTAATGCCTCTATGTGGAACCTTATGCAGACTTGGCAGAATCATTTATCGGAAGATGAGAGAAACTTTCTCATGCAGTTTCTACCAACAGGACTAGGCACGGAAGAAGTTGTGGAAGCATTGCTTGCTGGGGACAACTTTCATTTTGGAAATCCATTGCATAGATGGTAAGTATTGGTATTTGATACTTGTTTTTTTTTTTTTTTTTTTTTTTTTTTTTGGGGGGGGGGATCAACCTCGACCTTTTTTGGAGCTCTTTGGAGATATGGCAATACAGATGCACTCATGAATTTTGTTTTTTGCCCGTGTTCTCTGGTCAAGGCTTTATGTGGGGATCCTCTGTTTTCTCTTCCATTATCTAATAAGCTATTTCCATGTGGTATTGAAGGTTTTCTTTCCCTCCTTTCCAACAATGTCTTCTGAACTCATCTTCGTTTGGGCTTGAGCATATATAAGAAACAAAATTCATACTCTTGCTTTTTGGCCGTGCAGAATTTTCTTTCCTGTTGCTGATTTTTTAGAGAAATACTGTCATGTTCTGAATTTTTAACACTAAAGAAAGCTGCCTGACAGTGGCAGCATGGAGTGGTTTGAATCTTTTGTGTTGTGACATCAAGTTTGTTGATTCTCGGTGCTTTATCTTTATTATATAGGGGTTTTCATATCTTATAACTGCCTTGCCTGTTCTTGATTTCCGGCATGACACTGATATGTTTGGGTTTCCTAGTATCAGAAAATTTGAAATAAAAAACTAGGAACTCTATTGTGTTTTCTCCTGAAGCTCTACATTTTTATGAACATACAATCTTGTTTCAAAGTTTGATTAGACTATTTATGTGGAAAATGTTGTTGCAGGGGTGCTTCACTTTGCTCTGGTAATCTTCACCCTGATGTAGTTCTTTGTCAGGAACAGCATCTAAAGGCTGATAAAAAGGCATTCTACTCCAAGTTACAGGATTATCACATTGAGTAAGGCATACTTCTCTGATTTTGTTTCATTATTTAACTAAGCCGTTTAGGCGATGTGTGTTCCCTATGTTAACAATGTTTGCTTAATTTATTGGTTTTCTGCTTGTGGCAGCATGATAACATATTTGCAGAAGTTGAAGGACACGTGGGATAGCAGCAAGGATCCAGACAATGAAATTTTGCAGAAATGGAGGTTTGTACCTGCTGCATGCTGTACCTTGTATGTAAAGTCTCTGTATTATGTGCAAGCAAAGCAAAACATTGCACTGGCAGAACCATCTTCCTCAACTGTTTTGCCTTTATCATGATTAACTACTCATTCCTAGACTCTACAAAATGTCATGCTCAATCGTGTAGTAATGGGAAAGAAGATTTTGATCCCATACTGTGCATTAAGGTGAAAAAAAAAAACTGAGAGCTGTACAGTTGTGGAATGTCATGTAAGTTGGTGGAAACTTGAACTATTTTTTCTCCTGGATTTGTGAAGCTGGTTAATAATTAGTGGGGGATTTCTGTTGTGTAAAATAGCAAATGTTTCAATTCACCTGATTATAATTAGTTGTTCGACTTTGCTGTATCTAATGACACCAAACTCCCTTATTTGTTTTCTGGTGAACTATTTGTGCACTTTATCCATTCTTTAATAAAGGGAAATTTGAGGAGGATTTAAATTATGCATAATTTTCCATTCATGCTTCCCTAATTACACTTGCATGCACCGTACTTTTTGATTACTTGATTGTGTTCCTGCTTTTCGCTATTGAAATACGTATTTTCATACGATTATTGCTTCATTAATCTGTTTGGAATGGTTCGGAGATAACTTTTAAGGTTTTAAATCATCAAATTATGCATTTGATATTTGTAGAGTTTATGCAGCAGTTTCTTCTTATCATAGAGTCTCTTATCAAGTTAATGAGGCTCTTGGACTTCTTCATATGATAGTTATGTTCTCATTTGGACATTATTTTTTTTAAGGAGGTCAAGAAGTGATGCAGACAAAAAAATTTCCCCTTGCGATATTGAGTCTAAATTTCATGGCACTGGGGAGAATGAGTCGGCGACATCCGGATCCTGCTCCTTGGTTGCAGAAGAGAAAACATCTAGCAGCGATACTCAGAACTCTCCTGTAACAAAGAGTGGAGAGGTTCAGAAAAGGTAATTAAGCTTTCCTCAGCTAGTCTTCCTTGCCATGCATTTGATTGTTATTTCTTGAAGTTTTCCAAGGTTTAATTAAGTGAGATTTTTTCATTTTCTAAACCAACACCTCTTCTATCCATGAAATATAATCTAAAAATTCATTGTATTTCTCTCATTACAGGTCCCTGCTTGTAAAGGTTCAATACCTCTATTGTTGTGTTCATCAATCTTTGAAAGACAAACATTGTGAAGATACAAGTATAAAAAAGGGATAAAAGATGTCTTTGTTATTTTTAGATATCTTGCTTTACAGAGCTTCTAAAAATTTGAAAGGATAACCAAAATCTGAACTCTGTTTGAGGATCACTACTAGATTCCTGTATCACTTTCCCCCAGAAAAATATCAATTAGCTGATTTAGTTTGAGACACCTCTCTTCTGATTTACTATCTTCTGATAACCTTCTTAAAGAAGCCCACTTATCCTCCTGAGGCTATGCCTCTACAGGATCATGTTGGAACCCTGTTTTGATTTCATGATTGTTGCTAACATTAGCTTCATTATATTCTTTCATGGAGGGTGGAGACCTAAAAGCCTTCCGTATTCTTGTGCTTTTGTTCTCCCGATAAAATTCATAGTATCCACCCCCTTCAACAACACCATCCTTCAAGATAAGTAAATAATATATTGAGATGCCTGTAGCTCCTATATTTGCTTTTGGAAAGTGCTGGTTGGTTTGATGCAGACATTCTGGGCTTAATATCTTTTTCTTAATGTTATTCTGAGCTTTATGATTTATTTCTCCCTTTTTGGTGCAATGCTGCTGCTATCTTTAGCAGGTTGCAATTTGCAGTGGCCTTGCCTCTTTTCCAAAAAATAATTACATAATGGGCAGGAGGTCTTTTAGATCTTATGCTGCACCATTTGTGTTGCATTCCCTGCACAATTGTGTAAGAATCTCACTAGTTGCCTTTGGTGTCAGGATTTGTGAGAAAGGCTCCATGAAGGAGAAACTGAGAAAGTCATTGGTTGCTTCAGATGATGCAAGACCTGGAAAAGGAGACAAGCTACACAAGCGCAACATCCACCATAGTGACGGTGCAAAATATATGTCATACTTAAAGGTTGGCATCTTTGGTATTTCTTAGTTTGTATGAAGTACTTTAGTATTTATTCTTTACCTTAATGGCAGGATTCATCCATCATAAAATTCTCCTGTTTGTCAAGTTTTACGTGTCTACACTTTTAACCCTTCATGCTTAGGTTAGGTGACCACCACAATCAATGTTTACCTAAAGTAGTAACCAAGTCGAGTGATAATAATCTCTCTCTCCTGCATATAACAATAAGGTTAGAAATTTGCAAAATGTTGGAAATGTGGAAAATACATGTGATTCTTCTCCTCATCTTGTTTTTAATTTTCCTCTCTTTTTAAGGATTTTGCTGATAACCTGTATTTGATATCAGATAAGCAAGAAGCAGCACCAACTTGTTAAGATCATGAAGCAGTCTGGTAAAAGCATTCAATCCAAGTCTCTTAACTGTGTGTTAGGTGACCTTGATACTTTGCATGTACAACCATATGAAGAATTCGTGAAAGAGGAGCAGAAGAAGTTGCAGGAGCATTGGTTAGTTGTATATTGTTGGTCTACACTTTCTTTTTACGGGCACAAAAATGTTTGATTTCTTCTCTCAAAATATGATTTTGTTTTATGTAGGATGCAATTGGCAAACAAAGATCTTCCTGTAGCACATGCAATCTGGAGAGAGAGACAGTTTCAGAGACAGGAGATAACCAAATCTTTGGAGGAAGAGATAGAAGGCCAATTAAAATATCCAGTGGAGGTCTGATATTATGGCCTTTTGTGTAATTTTCCTTTTTGCCCTGGACCAGGGGGCTCGTATCATTTTGTTGCATGTCCAGTTCAGCAGAATTTGTATGACAGTGAAATCCTAGAAATCTTCCCTGTTCTATATTTAACTTGTTTGGTTCCTGAACCAGCATCTGGAGAAAGATGGTCATGAGACTCTGCTTCAGGATCAGAGCAATCAATGTGCAGACCAACACGACACCAACACGGAGGTTTAATTCTCTGTCCTAATATCAACCCCCCCGCCCTTTTATCATCTGCTTACCATCAGAACCTGTTTAACCCAATTCTCATTGTTGAATGATGGTTGAATTCTTCCATACTTGATTCTAAGTTTGGCTTTTTTGTCATTGTTTTTTCAGGATCAGCAGGAACAGAACCATGAAATTGTGTTTCAGGATCAGCAGGAACAGAACCATGAAATTGTGGTTCAGGATCAGCAGGAACAGAACCATGAAATTGTGCTTCAGGATCAGCAGGAACAGAACCATGAAATTGTGCTTCAGGATCAGCATGATCATGGATCAAGAAACGAAGAATCCAGCATTTCTGATTATGGAGATTCTGGCTCAGGCTCCCAGCAGAATCAGTCCCCGCATCATCTTTCCTCCCTCTCTGTTTGCCAGGATCTTAATCCTATAGATATGAATATGGAAAATAATCATGTCCATCTGAACTCTAATTCAGATGAAGCTTCTCCACATGTATCTGATTACTCAGGGACCGTGCACGTCGCAGACGCTTCCATTGATCAGGGAGTTCCTTTCTCTTCTGGTGGAGATGTCTGGTCAGCAGTTAGCATACCCAACTCATATTATGATTCCACTGCAAATCATGAATACGCATCTACTGGTAGATTGTCACTGCCACATCAAGTTGATGAAGAACAATGCTCCCAGTTGATTGATTTGGAATCTGAAGTGCATGAAGAGGAAACTGGAAAAGATTTGTTGCACAGACAATCTGATGATGGTTCTTTCAGTTCTTACCCAAACCATGACCGTAGCGGGTTGCTTCAATCTTTGTTCAAAGGTCAGGTAACGATACCCTACCATAATGAACAAAAGCCAACGGGGTTAGATTTTCAATCACCAAATGATGTTATAATGCAAGATGGTCAGTATACAGGGCATATCCAGGGGCAGCTTCAGTCCTCGCTGTCACTTGAACAGAGACAGAAGAATCACATTGAGGATTACATGCAACAAAATATATCAGAGGACATTTATTCTGAGGGAGGAGGATTCTTGATTCCAAGACAAGGACATGCTCCACTAGTCAATCTGCAAGAATGGAATGTCAATCCTGTTCGCATGCCAGCACGGCTCCAATCCCATCCAAATGATGATGGTTTGTTAACGCAGAACTGGTTCTCTGGGGAGCATCAAGTTCGCGGGGACTGGAATGGTGCAGGTGGTGTTAGTGTCTCAAACCAGAGCATTGGAAGTAATGTAGATCAAAGCCTATTTAGTGTTCTATCCCAGTGTAACCAACTGCATATGGCAAGCCCCATTAACCAATTACATTCAGGTAGCCCCACTAACCAGCGTCCAAATGGTACCATAGATTCAGTGGGCTCTGCTGAGCAGTTTGTGTTGCCGAGGACCTATGGTATGGTGAGCGGGGTTACCCCCAGGGTCACTAATGCCTTACCGCAACCAGCTCATCCACTCGATTACTTTAGCGGGCGTGACCCTGCTGGTTCCCTGATGCCTGATGATATGGGATGGATGGCTTTGCCGCAGAATTCTGTTTTACACGATCCAATGGGGAAGCCATACTTGAGGTCGTGGAACCGATGAATATCCTTCCCCCCTCATTTTTGGTAGGTGAAGTACAACGTTATGATCATGAGAAGAAATGCCAGCACAAGATGTGCCTTCATAGGAAATCGTGACTTTTTATCTATTATAGGGGATTTTGAACTTATTGCAAGGTTTGCAGAAGTGTAGAAGCTTGTGACAAATTCTGGGATAGGTTTTTGTACATACTTTATACGAGAGCCAATTCAAGCACCATGTAAATATCCAGATGTTAGATAGGCAGGTGAGAGCAAGGGCAAGGAAGGATCGAAAAAGATTCTGATATCTTCTATCTGGTAGGTAAGTTACACTGCATTTTTTGTTTCCAGTCGCATTTTTTTTCTTTGTTGACCGAGAAACATCTTTCAATAAATTTGGAGGCTGGAGGCTCTCACATCTTTGTTTTTGATTCACCGCTTGATTCTTTCATTGATTGCACACTCAATCTACTTGCAATCCCTACTTTCAAGTTTTTCAAGGTCCATGCTGCTGTTTTAAGCACATCGTGTTTTTAAAATATTAATTTTTTTTTAATGTTTAGGATCATTTTAATATATTAATTTTAAAAATATTTTTTTTAAAATAAAAAAAAATTATTCTAACGACTTTTGATGTAACATGATTTTAACAAAATGATTTGTTTTGTTTTGACAAAGCATAGCATACCCCTTTTGTTTTTAATTTACAAAGTTCTAACATTTTATTTGTTAATTATAAAAAAATACATTTTATTTATTATCAATAAATACTCTTTTCATTGAATTGATTTTATCTAACTTAAATTGCTGTGATTTTTTTTTCCTTTCAAAATAATTTTAATCCTATATTATGTTGAACTGTTTTAATTTTACACCAAAAATATGACTTCTTTTATGTGAAGAGTTTGTATAGAAATAGAGCATTTATTCGTACAGTTTGATTTATTTTTTAAATTTAAAATAGACAAAGCTATGTTCCATTTTTTTTTCCTACCATACTATTTTGAAAAAAAAAAAAAAACTATTGTCTCGGGGTGATACCCCTGTTGGTTTCACTATTAGAAATTTCAAAATCACATGCCCTCGACAAATACCCTGTGTGATGAGGGTGGAGCATTGAATAATAAATGGTGTTGAGTTACCTTATGATTATTGATATTTTAGTAATTATATTAAAATTCAATATTTATATAAACTTGATATTTATTATTGTACGTTAGTTTTTAAACATTACATTGTATACCAAAAAAAGATTAATTAATGAGAAATTGAACCTGCTTTGAAAAGTTGATGAGAAAAAATAAAGCTACAGCTTTTTGTTCAAATGTAATATTTTTCGATTTAAAAAACTGAAAAACTACTTTTCTATTTTTTAAAATTTATACTGAGATTATAAAATATATTTCAGAGGTTTTTCATAGTTTTTCAATTGCTTAAAATTGATATATTAAGTTTTTAATTTGAATGAAATAAAATTGATATTCTACAATTAGATTATTATAAGTGTAGAATATTAAGGTAATTATTATAAATCATGATTTTAATTTCTTATGAAAAAAATTCATAATCTTGATGTATTCTTTAATCAGTTTTACTTTCTACAAATGAATATTTTTTAAAATTTTTCATTGAAAAAAAAAAATATGTTAGTGAACACATCGTTAAATGTTTTGGCTTTTTTTTTTTCCCTGATTAAAGATCGCTCGAGAAAGGAAAATGTTGATATCAGTAGAGCTATAATTTATTGACTTCTACTATTTGACTTTATTGAAGGGTTTCACCGTATATTTGGTATTACAATACAATATGTTTTTTAAAATAATTTTAATTAAAAATATATTAAAATAATATTTTTTTTTTAAATCAAGAAATAATTTAAATAACAATTTTTTTTAAAAAAAAATTGTGTGGCAAAAACACTCACTTAGTATTGAACTTGTCTCTTTGCATAATTCCGCTTGGAGCACTTGGTACTCGTTGGAGCATGTGGAACTGGAGGAACAGGTGCATCTTCGATCCTCATTCTTCTCATCCACGCAATAGATGGCGTTTTTTTATTCAGGCAGAGGAACTTCATCTAGCTGCCATGGAGTCTACTGGAATCTAGGTGAAAACAATGATCTCTTGCACGCCTCCATGTATGGACTGGGTTAAGCTTAACTTGAACGGATCCATGAGAACTTCTGCGGTGGTGGTGCTATGCCCTTGGATCCCACTGCTTCTTGGCTTTGAGTTGCTCAGATGAAACACGGTGGATTCTGTGCCTAGCTAGATAGATTTAATTTATTATTATTTTAATATATATTTTTTAAATAATAATATATTAAAGACTCAGTTGTTCCAAGCTCACATAATAATAATAATAATAATATATATATATATATATATATATATTTTACTTTCATAGGTATTTTAGTTGTTTTATAGTGTATTTTTTTTTCTATGTTTCAGTTAAATATCAATACCTCTTATTTGACATTATAATTATAAAAAATATAAAAATACAAAATCACCCCTCGAAACTAGTTTTAAAACTTTTGCTTTTAAGAGTATTTTTTATTATTTCATTTTGCTTTTAAAATATAAAAAAGACTTACTTGTATATAATTAATTTGATAATAACTAGTCTATCTTATGAAAAGATTTTAATGTCCTTTATAGCGCTAGTTTTAGTTTTTTGAACATGAAAGATAAAACCATCATTATACATACTATGCTAATTAACATTTGTTTTATATATATATATATATATATATATATATATATATATATATATATATATAAAAGATGATTTGGATTTTGAGGTGCACGTGAAATCATTTCATGTTTTAAAATGATGAGTATGATCATGCAATTTTCAGTATAATTTCAATATTTATTTTAATCATTCAAAGTGAAAATCTAAATTTTGATTGAAAAAAAAAGGAGAGGTCAACGTTTTTTGTTTCTCCAATATTAATTTTTGATTGCTTTTAAAAATGTTTTGTATTAAAAAATATATTAAAATAATTTTTTTAAAAATATTTTTAAAATATCAAAATAAACAGGGAAATCAAATCAAAATCTTGGAAGCCGTTACTGCCAGGTTTACTTCAACGGTACGAGTTAAGAACGTTTGTCTATTGACCCTATTCCGACATCGATGATAAACACACACACATAGTGAACACGGTGACAGATAGAAATTAAAACAAAAAATAAAATAAAAAGAAAACATAAAATAAAGAGGGCAGGGACAAAGATTGTATTTGCTTGTGTGTATGATTATTTTTAAAATGTTTTTTTTGAAAAAATATTAATATTAATTTTTTTAAATTAATTTAAATTTTAATAAAAAAACAAGTTAAAACTAACATAAAAATCAACCAGAAAATCAATCAATCAATCATAGAAAGCAGGGCTGCCATTTTGCCGACAGCCACTTCAAATGGTTGCTTGCCACCACAAGGTGAAGTGGGGCAAAAGTAAAACAGGACAAACAAACACAAGGGGACAGGCGGACTTGTCTCTAGTTTTGCCCAGCGTTCATCTCTATACTCTTGAAATTGTTTCGATCGAGTCCCTCTACAGTAAAAATCAGAAAACTGAAATTTCCCTCCGAAAAGGACGGGCAGGTTACAGCCTTTGTAGGGCCTGTTTTACCTTGCTGTTGAGCAGCTGCTTTTTTTTTTTTTCCTTCTTGTTTTACATTATTTTTACTTTTTAAAATATTATCTTGAAATATTTTTAAATACAAATCATTTAAAAGATAAACTCTTAACACATTTGCAATGAAAGTTAATGGCCCAAGCAAAGTGAAGTGTGTGTGAGAAACTGGCAAATTAATTATCAAAACTGAAAGAAACCGAAACATACCAACCCAAAGAAGAAATAGGAAGCAAAAAAAATCCTTTTCTTTGCCTTTTTTTATGCACAGAATCTCCTTAGTCCTTAGCTTGACACTACCTTCTTTCTAAAATACCCCAACACTTGTAGTATATATATACAGGTTAGGGGTGTAAAACAAGGCAGGTTTTTTTGTTTGAAGAAGGGTTGGATTTGTTGTGGTTTTGAGGGAGAATGGAGACGAAGAAGAAAGAGGTGATCAAATTGGAAAGGGAATCAGTAATCCCAATTCTGAAACCAAGGCTCATCATGACCTTGGCCAACCTCATTGGTATGTTTCTGTTTCATCTCTTTCCTTGGTTTTTCTTTATTTATATATGGAGTAGAATTATGGGTTGCCTTTGTTTTCTCATTTTTTCTAATAGTTGGGTCCATTAGATTAGATTTCAGTTTGTTTCTGATGCGAAAGCGAAAGAAAGCGAACGTGAATGCGTTTTCTGTCTAATTTAATCAGAACAGGAAGAGGGTATGAACTCAGCCTTTGCAGGTAACATTTGTCTGATTGAGTCTTTGAAGGTTTTTGCAGAACATGGCACTGACAGGGCGGAGTTTGTAAAACTATGTAAGAGAGTCGAGTACACCATACGAGCTTGGTATCTTCTGCAGTTTGAAGATTTGATGGTACTGGTTATTTTTTCGTTGTGTTTATTGAAACTATGCATCGCAATAACTTCGTCAAATCAAGATGTTTTAACGTTCATATTGTGTCTCCAGCAACTGTATTCTCTCTTTGACCCCGTGTCCGGGGCTAAGAAATTGGAGCAGCAGAAACTATCTCCTACTGAAATTGATGTACTTGAACAGAATTTCCTAACTTACTTATTTCAGGTATTGCACTTGTTCTTCATGTCTTTTTTATGTTTCAGGTCAGGTGGGTGGGTGGGCCTGGACATGCATGGAATAAAAACAGGCAACACTAACATAAGAAAAGGATATTAGACGTTGTAATGGTTAAGAAGGGAATACGGATGGCCTTTTCTTTTGAAAAAGAAAAAAAAGCTAGTACATTTTTGAAAAAGAAAAAAAGAAGGGAGCAAGGACTACAATCAATTCAAGAGAACCAAATTGGTTATTAAGCAAGACATGGCTAAGAATCAAACAAAGATGGGAATAAATCCACTGTAAACTCTAATTTCGTACTTGTTCTATAAAAAGGTGATGGATAAGAGCAACTTCAAGATAACAAGTGATGACGAGATTGAGGTTGCACTCTCTGGACAATATCTTCTAAATCTTCCTATCAAAGTTGATGAATCCAAGGTTTTTGATCTCATGCCTTTAAATAATTTCATTTATAAGAGATGCTTGCTTTTTTCAACATTTTTTGTGTGCATTCCATGGATATGTTCATTCATCTTCAAATCTTCCTGTTCCACCATCCTTTTTTTTGCTGTGCAGCTTGACAAGAAACTTTTGAAGACGTACTTTGCTGATCATCCTCATGAAAACCTCCCAGACTTTTCTGATAAGGTATTGCACTAAATTGAACATAAAACATCATGATCATTTAAAAACCTCTGCACACGACTGCCTTTGTGAGTATCAATCAACACAAATTTTCCCTGTTCTTGTGTTTGGGAGGAGGGGGATGCAGGGAATAATTTGATGACTGCCATCTCCAGTTATATGATCTCTTTGAGCTATTGTTTCTGTTTGTGGGATTTGTTGGTTTCTGTACATCGCTTTGCACATGCCCTTATCTGTTGGTAGCCTCTTGATACCTGTGCAGCATGTGAAATGGTCGGCTCCTGGTCACATGTCAAAACCTTCGAAAAGCATCCATAAAGATGAAAAACATTTTGGATAAGCACTAGCAACCGCATTACCAAACATTCCCTTATTGTGCTTGCATTCAATTTTATTCAATATATTTGCCATTGCAACTTCTAAATTTCTTTGATTTTCTGCACCAGGGCTTGCACTTTGCACTTCACTTCAATTTTAGAAATAATTGATGCAAACTGTGAGAGTTTAAGGTTAACTAATATTTCTAAGTCTTATAAAAGCTTAAAAATATCTGAATCAGTTTTGGATAGCTATACCATGAAGAGGGATTGCACTCCTAGAGCCAATTCTTTCATGTGAATTTTGGTCTTAACAATGCATCTTCATTGTCGCGTCTTAAACAGCTGCCATGAGTTTCATTATTATCTTTTACACTTAATACTCCACTTTGCTCAAGTTTTGATCACTATCATCCTGGAACATTGCCTAAACCAATTGAATTTACATTCCAGCAATGACATTTTGCAGCAACTTCCTAAATTCTAATACCATTATCTACATGGAGCATAATTTTGTGATTGACTTTGTTGTTGTCTTGGGTTGTGAAATAAAAGATAATTCTAAAACAGTTTCAGTTGTAAGTGTCCAAATATCTTTTCTCTGCTTCTGCCATTTTGCACTATTTTCTTTTCTATATGAGAAATAAAGTCACTGCTTTTGGTACCAGAAGCTGTTTCCTGGCCTTGCATAATGTCGGATCAGATGGAAATATTAGCTTTTAAGATCCTCAGATGATGAAGTGACAGGCTCAGTTTAACTCCCGTGAACTCTTCCTCTTTTGTGAAATGAATCATCTTCTTTCTGAAATGCTTGTCCGGCAACAGGGAGTCATACTGTAACGAAAAAAATATCCAAAGCAATTTCAATTTCAAGGATACCTTTTGTTTATCTATTTATGTATTTTGGTAAAACTTTGGATGTAGGGATCTATTCTCCTTAACTTTATTTTATGCTTATTGTCAAATAGTTCATTTCAACTTGTTTGTGTCTTTATGAAGGTGATGGCTTTACTGGGTGACATAGGTTAGGGAATTTGATTTCAGTTTTTCCTGATAGCTAGAACCTTGCTGAATGGTGCAGGTTAAGCCACCTGACCAATATTGACCTATGTAATGCAATAAATTCCACAATGTATCAGACTCTGTCCCCTATTATCGTGGTTGAATGCTCTTCACTGAATTGACATGTATTAAATGAAAGGCAGATAGGTTTTAAAGTGATAACTACAACACTTAAAATAGTTGTTTTCTTTTCTTATTATAAGCCATTCAAGGAATCTAATCTTCATTATCACTTGTTTCAGTACATTATCTTTCGGCGTGGGATTGGAATTGATAAAACAACTGATTATTTTGTCCTGGAGAAAGTGGACATGCTCATTGGACGTCTTTGGGGATCTCTTTTAAGAGTAACTCGGTAAGCAATCTCCTTCCCATGATGTAAAAACTTAATTGTATCTAAGATATGACTGGACATAATTTTAGGGAGTCGAGATCTAAAATAGTTTGCATCTTTTTAAATGCAAATGCATGAATGGTATTTACCCATATCAAATGAAATTAAAAAAAGATCATTTTCTTAACAAGCTTTAATTGTTACCAGCAGCACTGTTGATCAAATAGCATGGACATATGCAATTGTTTGCTATTAATGTTCCTAAACTTGAAGTGACTGATGAAAAAGGGACATACAGCATGTGATTTACTTTCAATGAAAATACCGTTCCCTTCATGATTGGTAATCTAAATTGTTTTATTCATTCCTTTCCTTTTTTTAATTCTTTCTGGGTTTTATGGTGCTTGCAGGCTAGACAAAATTTTCACAAGAAAGTCAAGGGGACAGCATAAGAAAGATTTAAAGAAGAACGATGACCTTAACTCCGAAGAAGATCAGGATGATTTATTTGTCGAAAGAATCCGACTGGAAAAAATGGATTTAAGGTTAT
This sequence comes from Populus tomentosa, assembly GCA_018804465.1. NCBI lineage: Eukaryota > Viridiplantae > Streptophyta > Magnoliopsida > Malpighiales > Salicaceae > Populus > Populus tomentosa. Next base: position 9,652,035 of record CM031995.1, read on the forward strand.
GTGATGTTTTATTAAAGAAATCTCTCTCTCTCTCTCTTCCACTCTCATGAACAGAAGTTTGAGAAAAGTGAAACTAAATGATCAGTACCTAGGAGTGTATTACATCTTTTCCGCATAATGTATTTTTTTTAATCTCTTTACTGACTTAAATATCAGTTAATTTTAATATAAATTGTAATTTAGTTCTGCAAGTATACTAAGTTGAGCCAAAAACAACATTCTGGTCAAGATGCTGGAATTTAAGCAAAAGTTGGAACCTCGAAAATCTTACACTAGATCTGTGTCTGTTGTTATAGGACCAAGTTAATCATGGTTGCATTTATATTATCTATTAAGTTACTATGTCTTTTGTTAGGACAAAGTGGGAAAAAATGTTGTTCTGAATGACAAAAGGCATGTATTTTAGTTTTGTACACTCAATGTCACAAACACCCGAGAAATGTGCTTTTTAAGTTGCATGTATTGAATCTCTTCTGGTTATCTTATTCCATGACATTCCTACTTCTACTGTCTCCTCCAGTGTTAAAAATTTGCTGAGAAAGACTACAATACAAGAGCCTACATTTGATAGGATTATAGTCGTTTACAGGTATTGCTTATTCTCATTTATCAAGAAAATTATCAAGGGTCTGCTTCATATTATCCTTTAGGACCTGCATTCCTAAAAATCCTAGTTTTCACTTCGATGTTTCATTTCATCATCCTTTAGACCTGTGTTAAGAAACTATTAAGGATCCAATTTGCAACCAACACTTGAACACACAATGTTTTAAGGCAGAGCATTTACCATAAATATTAAGGATGCCCATTAAGGATCTTTCCTTTTTATATGGAATCACGTAACTGTTTTTATTTATTATTATTATTATTAATCATGATATCTAATTTATTGACATGAATGGCAATTTTCCAGGAGAGCAGCTCCAAAATCAAAAACAGAACGAGGGATATACGTGAAACATTTCAAAAATATTCCAATGGCTGATTTGGAAATAGTTCTTGTGAGATATTAACTGCTTTCTGCTTCTCTTAGTTTTAATTCTACTTTCTATTTGTTGCCCCATATTCAAGACATCCACTTTTGACTTCATGTTGAAACATCATTTCCTTTTTCAACAGCCTGAAAAGAAAAACCCAGGGTTAACTCCGATGGACTGGGTCAAGTTCCTGGTTTCTGCTGTAGTTGGGCTGGTGAGTTTTATGAATGAAGTTGCTTCAGTTGACTGCACTCTGGCTTTCAATCATTTCCTTCAAATGCACTCAACATGTCTTTCTTTGCAGGTTGCTGTGTCTGGTTCAGTTGAGATGCCCAAGGCTGATCTTTGGGTCATTTTTGCTATCCTTTCCACAGTTGTTGGTTACTGTGCTAAAACATACTTCACGTTAAGTCTCCCTCCCTCTCTCTCTATTCACTTTCTTCACCTTTTTAAATTCCTAGAATGTCCTTATGTGTTGGCAAATTGGTTGTGCATCTAATGAATGGTTCGCTGGAAAATTTAGATTGCATTCTGCACATTCCTTGTTACATGTTATCATCCTTCTTTTCTTTCTTTGATTTCCCCTTTTCTTTCTTTGATTTCCCCTTTTCTTTTGGTTCTTACGGTGGCAAGAGCAGGACTCAAACTTGAGACCTGCCCACTGATGCGGGCCTGCGAAATAGATTTATTAGGAGTGCATATTTTAGAAAGAAATGTTAACTTCAATTTTGTTATTTTAGTTTCCTTTTGGTTTTCCTATTTTATTTGTTTGGGTGCCGCACCATACCTAGATTGGCAGTTTTAAATGTTGAACATTGATATAAAAATTGAGATTTCTCTCAGAGAGTGGCATCTCTAGTTTGTGATCTTGTTGGCGGTTCTACATCTCCCACTCTCCCAAATTTGATAAGGGTGAGTACCCTTTAGCTAAATGCCCACTGGTCGTATAATCTTACCTGTCCTGTAACTGCTATGATGACCTATGCAGAATTTCACAAGGATTTGTAACAGTTTAAACCCGTGACTCAGCTTGCCAATTTAATTCAAAATACTAGTTTACCCTTGGCGTTTCATTTATGGAATGCTTTTGGGAGTGCACATAATTTGGTGTATGCACTCTGGCTGGAGGGGATTGACTTGTTGCAAATTCCCTCATTGATATTTGTAATGCCAGGCTTGTGTTTATTCGGATAAGGCAAGTTCTTTTTTCAGATTTTATAATCACCTTCACCTAATTTTTGCTGTCTTGACTGTACACTGCAATTGTTATTGTTTCTTCCCATTTCAAGATTATGTTTTCTTAGCTTGTCTCTCTGGTGGCGTGTTTCTTGATTTAAATGTCCTTCATTCCTTTCTTTTATTCCTTGGAGTTTTTTTTTTTTTTGCCAGTAATGACTGATGTGGCTATTGTTTTTTCAACTACGTGCAGATTTCAGCAAAATATGGCTTCATATCAGAACTTAATAACACAGTCCATGTATGATAAACAACTAGATAGTGGAAAGGGCACTCTTCTTCACCTGTGTGATGATGTGATTCAACAGGAAGTGAGTTTCATACAACATGTCCACTTTTTTTGCTCTTTGCAATAATTTCATTTTTGTTTTATTCAATGGGCTATATAATGTGTACAATGGCTCTACTCACTTTTGAAGGAGATAGCTGTAACTATTCATAACATGCAGTTGACTAATTAATTTGTTTTTTGGTTATCCCTTTAAAACAACATTTCTTGTTCGGAGTTGGGAGAGGGAGTAGGAGTGGGGGAAAGGAGACTGGAGATTTAGTTTGTGATCAAGATTCAAACTATCACCTTTTCATTTACAAATTCTCAATTTTTTCATGTGGATGTGCTGTTTTAGTAGGATTAGATTATAATGATGCACTTACCTTTATCAGGCTTCTTGTGCTTCATATTCACTCAATTTAGATTCTGAGCATGTTTCTTGCGCATCATATATACAGATCTAGACAAGTCTTCTGTATGAATGTAGATGAAAGAAATGCCATTATTTTAATTTTTTTTTAAAAGTGAACCAAAATTATACTGAAGAGAGAATATTTGCAACCTGTGAACCCCATTTCTGTGAGGACGGAGAATATACTCCAGAAATATTGAGGAATTGCTTCTGAAGATTTTTATGAAGTAATTGTTGTCTTATATGTGAACAACATCCAGGATTGGGGATTGTCTTATAGTTAACTATGCACTAACAGATGCTTAAATTAACTCATTTTTTAGGTCAAAGAGGTTATCATTTCCTACTTTATATTGATGGAACAGGGCAAAGCTACTAGGCAGGTATGGACCTCTCCATCCTCTTTCTTTCTGTTTTTTTATTGCTCTTGATTATTGGAGGACAGAATCTTCCTTGCACCATTTTTTAGGTATAACTTTGTTATACTGTGAAACAGGATTTGGATTTGCGTTGTGAGCAACTGATTAAAGAAGAGTTTGGTGAGAGCTGTAATTTTGATGTGGATGATGCAGTTGAAAAGTTGGAGAAGCTGGGCATTGTTGCTCGGGTAAGAAACAGTTCTCCTGACTGAACTTAGTAGATCTAAATTGGAATTTGAAAATTTATCTTAGCTAAAATGAAAACTTTTCCGTGCACACGCATACAACTGAGTTGACATCACTCCACATATAGACATCCTATCAGTTGGATAAGCAGGGCTTTTTTGCATCATCTGAATAAGCTGTTAAAAGATCCTGTTACCCAACCAAAGTCTTTCAATTTGTTGAGCCTGCAGATGGTTTTTATGGAGTCATACTAAAACATAGGACCAAAGGGAAATGGACCTATATATCTGAAAGATGATTGGATCAAAAGTTCCATTTGGTCAAGCATCAAACTGGACATGGTGCATTTGGAAGACACCTTTTTTAAAATCATGCACACTAACAATGTCACGTCTAGTAATTTTTTGAATTTTAGAACATTTTTGCTATTGGATAAAACTACTCCTTGGACCAGGCATGAATTTTCTCTGCTATCTTCTGTGTGCGCAAGTTGCTATCGGTTTCTTTTGATCAGGAAGTAAATTTTTGAATACAGGATTCTCTTGGACGATATTTGTGTGTTTCTCTAAGACGTGCTAATGAGATTATTGGCACCACAACTGAAGAGCTCGTTCTCAAGGCACAGCAGGGTGTTATGACTAATCAGGGTGCTATGACTAATCCTTGATGCTGTCCGTGGAAAGATGCGTTTTCCTATCCACCACCTGTCTCAATCCAGCCTCTTTCTAGGTCTAATAGCTCAAATAGTTATCTGCAGTTTTCAGCTGTGCTTACAAGCATCGCTGGTCAGAACTTGGATGTCCTATTTTACGCAATTTCGAGCTCCAGTTTCCTTTTTCATCAATGCAAGTTGGAGACGCGAACCAAAGAACTCCTCTGGGGAGGGAGGACATGGGGTGCCAGTGGTGCCTGGAGCTCATTGGCGCTTCAGTTCTGTTAATATTTGTAAATGTCGAATGCATGCGACTTCTCAAATCCCGAGGAAGGTAGTTTTTGCATGGTTTCGGCTTTTGTTGAAGGCTTTTTATACTTGCTCATAAAACCATTGTGGGCTTAAATACTTTCATGGTGCTTGGCTATTGTCCTCGCGGCCATCTGCATATAATTTAAGTAAAAAATGAACGAAATTTCCTTTTCAGTTTGGTGTTTGCTTTTATTTACATTTGGGTATCGGAAAAAACTCTGAATATGGCACAGAATTCTTCATCAATTGATCTGAAACGCCAAATATTTATCTCTGTCATCCCAGAATAATCGGTGAAAAAAATGATTTACAAACAAATTTTTACTCTGAATTTTCAGACATAATCAGAAATGTGTTTAAATTTTTTTTGAATATAGGATTGTTGTCCAACAGAGTGTAACACGCATCATGCAAAATCCTGTAGTAAAACACTGGTTATGAGTCAGTTTACGGATATCATAACTGAGCTCGCAAAACGCAGGTATTCCCTCAAACTAGAGATTATATTCACGTAATCAATTAAATTATTTCAGAATTATTAAAGACTTATAGTTGAGGTATATGGAAGCTGGGTCGGATATTTATATACCCACGTTAAACAAAAAAAAAAAAACCAAATATCTAATCTAATGTTACGACAGAATTCTCCAAACAAAAGGGACAAGTGGCCGGCAAACATTTTCCCACCGAAGAGAGCGGGCGTTGGCATTCATTCTCCAACCCCTTAGATTTAAAGATATATAATTAATTAAGGCATTCGTTTATCAAATAAAATATATTGTTTATCTCTAACCATAATCATAATGGGGAAGAAGAAGAAGAAAGACATAATACACTTGGAGAAGGAATCTGTGATTCCAATTCTCAAGCACAAGCTTATTGATGCCTTAGCAAACCGCATTAGTATTGGTCTGTTTAATTCAATTTCCCATCTTTTTTTTCTTATCAATGCCAATGCATGGATGCATGGATTCCAATTTGGGTTGGTTCATTCACAGAACGTAGCAGATCTGATGTTGATGAGTTCCTGAAGCTCTGCCAGAGAGTTGAATACACAATTAGAGCTTGGTACCTTCTGCAATTTGAAGATCTCATGGTAACATTATTAACTGGTGAATATGTTATAGAACTCAAATCTTTAGTTTGTTTCTTTAAAGAAAATTGTCTTTGGTGATCAGCGATTGTATTCCTTCTTCGAGCCTATACATGGTGCTGAAAAACTGGAGCAGCAGAATCTCACTCCTGAAGAAATCGATGTTTTTGAACAGAATTTCTTAGCCTCCTTATTTCAGGTGTGTATTTCCTGCAACTACACTTCAAAGATTTGAGAACAAAAAACAGAAAATGGCACGATTCCATGGCACTTTCCCACCTCTTTCTAGCAAAGAAAAATAATGTAAAAATCGTAACCAATACTTGAATCTAGCACGTCCTTTTCATGATCTAGTTGTTTATTCCTTGCAGGTGATGGAAAAGAGTAATTTCAAAATTGCAACCGATGAGGAGATTGAAGTTGCACTCTCTGCACAATATCGGCTTAATCTACCAATTGTGGTTAATGAAAATAAGGTCCGTCTGTGCTCCGGCCTCTTACGCACACATCTATCCATGGCTAGTTTAGAAGTTTAATGATATTGTAATGGCATTCTTGAATGCAGCTTGACAAGAGGCTTTTTACAAGTTACTTTGCAGAGCATCCTCAGGATGACCTTCCATGCTTCGCTGATAAGGTAAATGCTAAATTCCTGCTTGAATATTTCTGAGATATAAGGGATTTTCGTTCTTTTTCTTTAAATTTTTATGTTTGATGATTTCATTTTTTGAGTAAAGAAATTTTTTCCCACAACCTCACGACAAAGAATCATTGCTTATTTTTTCGTAGTTCATAATCTTTCGACGCGGCTTTGGAATTGATCATTTGAATAGTTACTTTATCATGCCAAAGATAAATACCATCATTTCCCGTTTCTGGAGATGTTTTCTAAAAGTAACAGGGTAAGTAGATGTTTGCTTGTATTATATGCAAGAAAACATTGATTTTCAAGCTTGGTTCTTTATTTTCTCTAATACGAACTTTAATTTTCTGTTTGTAGGTTAAAAGGACTTTTCTTCAGAAAGCGAAATGCGCATATTACCGAAGTTCCAAAATCTATTGAAATCAGCATGGATAACAGTGATGAAGGTTTATATGTTGAACGAATCCGCATCGAGAAAATAAAACTCAGGTTAAGAACTGGAAGTTAAGTCTGAATTTGATTTATCAATCGGTTTAAGGTATTCGCAACCGGGACTCTTCATGTGCTTCTTTTTTTCATATTTTTGGCTAATATCCGAAGCAATAACATAATATAAACATTCTAAATAAATTCTGAGAAGCAAGAAGGAATACGCAACAGAAGCTACCTTAGGCTTATATATTGTTCAATCTGTATTCTCTCGGTCGTTATGCTAACATTGGATGGCTCAAGGTGCAGTGGCATTTTGTTTTCCTTAATCTGTGTGAATAATAGATGAAGTGAGGATTTTATTTCAGTTATACCCATTAATGGATATAAATAAATGCGTTGTGGTTGCTGAATCTTCTGCACATTTAAGAGAATGAATGAACGATTGCCCTGATCACCTGGAAGGAGCACATATTTTGCTGAAGTTACTTTCTAGATTTCTGATGATTCTTGCTGATTTTTGTCATTTCTCTTCTTTTCCAGCAGCATATCTAATCTCCTGGGCAAGGTTACAATCCAAGAACCTACATTTGATCGAATAATTGTTGTTTACAGGTGTATTCATCATATACATTCTTTCTCCTGTTTTGTTTGTTCAATTCTGAGCAATGGTCAGGGTGGTTGTACAGAACCATATTCCTCAGTAACTAATAATCAGTTTGCGCTGTTTCTCATTGTTGGTGTGAGCATGAGAAGTAAGAAAGAGAACATCATTGTTACATAACTAGTAAATTAGGATTAGCATGAAGATTTTGTTTATCCTAATTAGTTCACTTAATTTACGTTCTTCTATTACAGTTTTAAGAGAGCATGAAGAATGAATCATTGTTGTTTAAAAAGAACGTAAATCTGCAGGCGAGCGAGTGCCAAAAAAGAAAGAGCACGGAATATTTATGTGAAGCATTTTAAGAGTATTCCAATGGCTGATATGGAGATAGTACTTGTGAGTTCCCTGTTCACTTGCAGCATTGTTGTTGTTGTTATCATCGTTGTCGTCATCGTATTTGTTTGGGGGGCGAGGGCGGTGGGAGGGGGCTAGGAGCTTCTCAGAAATGTTTCTGAATATTGACCTTGTGCTGGAACTCTCTTTTAACAGCCAGAAAAGAAGAATCCCGGTTTAACTCCAGTGGATTGGGTTAAGTTCATTGTTTCTGCTGTGATTGGACTGGTCAGTCCTTGCATATCCGTGAATTTAAAGAATACCCTTTTCTTTGTTTTGACCTTCTGGTCACGTTAGCCTTGCGTTCTTTTTTTCGTTTTGCAGATTACTGTAATTGGTTCGCTTAGCAATCCTAAAGCTGACATCAGGGTGATTCTCGCTATCCTGACATCAGTGGTTGGTTACTGTGTTAAAACATACTTCACGTTAAGTGTCTTCTTCTTTATAATCCTTGCCATTCTTGTAGTAATAGAGAATCGGTATCCATACAGAATTTCTACTAAGCAAGCATTCAGTGAAAATGTTATGTGCTGAGGCAATCTCTCATCCGATAGGCATGGGAGGAATTTATTTAGAATTCTTGCCCATAATGCTTATTGACCTTACTTTACAGTGGGACTTTCTCAGAGACAGAAGGAACAATGAAGAACTAGTAGGGTGGTCAACTGATTAGGAAATATCTGGTGCAATAGGATCTATGCCATACATTCGTTCCAAGGCCATGAGCAATTTAGTTATGAAGGCTAACCTTTTTCAGTTTCCTGCAGATTCCAGAATAACTTGGTTTCATATCAGAGCTTAATCACACAGTCTGTGTATGACAAACAACTGGACAGTGGAAGGGGTACTCTTCTTCACTTGTGTGATGATGTGATTCAACAGGAAGTAAGTTTTTGGCTAATCAATTTGTAATTTATATCCAAATTTACCAATTCGTAATTTCTGAAAGATTCTAGTACGTTTAGTCTTGAGTTTTGAATCTTTGTGAACAACTAAAATTTTCAAGAGCTCTGCTCTCAATGGAAATTGCACAGAACCAAAAACTTACCGATCCGCCACCTTTCTTGTGCAAAGACAGCAGCATTCTTGTTGAAAATTATTTTACAACAGTAACTAGCAGTTTTGAAAAACAATGGCTAGGTGCTATATAATGCTAACAGAACCCAATAATTTGAATGTGCAGGTAAAAGAGGTGATTGTTTCATTCTTTATCTTGATGGTACAAGGAAAAGCCACTAGACAGGTACAGAGTACCTTACAGTAGATTGTTTCCTCTTCTTGCTTTTATGATCTCTGTATGTTGTGAGATTCCTTAGGGCAGGGCGTTGCTGTTTCATAACTTTGCATTGATCTGAAATAGGAACTGGACCAGCGTTGTGAAGAACTAATTACTGAAGAGTTCAATGAAAAATGTAATTTCGATGTAGATGATGCACTTCAAAAGTTGCAGAAGTTAGGAATTGTTGCTAAGGTAAACTTTTTTATGTTTATCAAATTAGTTGAGACATCATTCTATCAGTGTGTTTCCCAGATATAATTTTCGGTAATTCAATAATTGACAAGAGAAAGTTGAACTCAGGATCCTGCCGGAAAGTACGCATGCACAGACTTGAAGCATGCTAATGAGATAATCGGAACCACAACAGAGGAGCTGGTGCTAAAAGCCAACCAAGGTGATAGCAGTTTTGGACGCTGAGGCATAAGTGAAGCTCTTCTGATATTTGAGAAATCTAAAGAATCGATGCACACTAGGCTAGCTACCTGATCATTTGGCTCACAAGTTTCTTCATGCATGCCAAACTCAGGTGCCAACTTTCGCGTACTTTTTTCCTTGGGGGGTTTAAAAACTTCCCTAAACATTAAAATGAATGTTTCATACTTTAGGCATTCAAAAGAAACGAAAGGAAAACCAGAAATCTCCATGGCAGTCAAGTTTGAATTTGAGCTTCAAATACCATACAGCGGTTTCTTCCGACCACCGTACTAGTTAGGATAGCCAGCACCGGAAGCATGATTCTCTTTAGATTGTTTTCGATGTATGTCAGGTGGTTGAATTGGCAAGATGGAAATGGTGTCAGCTTTTCTAAGTGTGCTTGAATTTCCAGATCTCATTAAATGATTATAAACAAAGGGGATGAAAATATTTCAGCAAACCCACCACACAGAGCTATGTGTGCATAATTCATCACAAGAAGTGATTTTAGTTGAACACCAACCAACCACATGCTATCAATTAACTTATACCAATTGAAAAAAAGACAATCCATTCCTTCATGCTATGACCATTCTGTAAAGACAAGAACTCTGTACAATGCTCCCATTTGTGTACCTCACGTCACAGTTGAAGGTTCCCTATGCTCTACTACCTCAAAAAGCTGTGAAGTTTTCTGCAAACAAAAAAAAGGATAGTGATTTTTTTTCAATAGGTTAAGGGGATAAAAATCTAGAGTGTTCAAACTACTTGGAGTCCAGAAAAATATTAAAGCAATGAGGCCAAGGACACCATACCCAACATTAATTCTGGAGATGATCATTGAACCATAATCCAAGCAACAAAAGTTCCAAGGGAGTGTCACCTGTAAACAACCCAAACCAAAATCTGACACGAGCTTAATCCTAGATTTTATTTCCCAAGACGATGATGCATGCTTGGTAGAATCAGAAAATCTTGGAATTGTCATCATTGCAAAAGGCTTGGTTTAAAAAAAAAAACAAAGCACCCGATGGACATAAAAATCAAGAAAGTGACTCGCCTCAAGATATGTGTGACGCCCCATATCCCACATGCGTTGTGAGGAATTTGAATGGTATGTAAATAAGCACCTGTGCACAATACTGAGTTGACTTAATGGAGTCTAGTAAGTCTAGGATTCTTAGGTGGTTCTCACCCCCTCCGAGGTTGCATAGCACTTTGTCCTAATCCTGTCAGGTATAAGCAGCAGGTATGTCTACCCATCTCCCTCCTGTGTTGGAAGCCTGAGATCCTTTCAGGAATTGCTGTTACAGTTTCTACAGGTCCTACTTCAGAGATGGCAGCACTGAAAGTAAGTCAATTGTGCTTCAGGATTTTATCTATTCCAGTTTCTCAAGAACCTGCTTCATCGATGGCAACACTGATTGAAACTGAGTATGCAGTGCATCTTGAAGCAAGCTTCATGGTTTTAGTTGTTTCAGTTTTTCAAGGACCTGCTTCATGGATGGGCGCACTGAAAGTGAGTCTACTGTGCAGCTTGAAGCAAGCTTTAACATTCCCAACAGATTCTCTTTAGGTCCTGCTTCCCACAGTTCTGGAGCGAAGAGCTCCGAGGAGCGTCTCTCCTTGATCAACAATTTGGCCCAAGCAACAATATTGAAACCGTTACCATACTCAGAAAATGATGGATCAAGAGACTTCTTCCCTGACATCAATTCTAACAACACTACCCCAAAGCTATAAACATCTGACTTGTCAGATACCCTGCACGTGGTTGCATATTCTGGTGCAACATACCCAAATGTGCCTGCTACATCTGTAGTGGCATGGGTCTGAGAAACTTCTAAAAGTTTGGCCAACCCAAAGTCAGACAGATAGGCGTTAAGCTCCTCATCCAACAGGATGTTACTAGGCTTGATGTCACGATGAAGAATGCGGGGTACGCATGAGTAGTGGAGGTAGGCTAGAGCTTGTGCAATATCGAGAGCTATCTTGTGAATCACTGGCCACTGTACATTTGTGTCTGGCCTGTCATGTATGAAGGTTTCGAGGTTTCCACCAGAAAGATAGTTGTAAATTAAGAACATTTCAGCCTCTGCCACATAATACCCAATCAGAGTCACAAGGTTCTTGTGTCGAATTCTGCCCAATGTTCTGATCTCTGCATCGAACTGTTGAATGCCTTGAAATCTGCCAATGGAGAGCCTCTTTACGGCTATGAAGTAACCTGGGACCAATTCAGCTTTGTAAGTTGACCCAAAGCCACCTGTACCTATCAGGTTTCTCATACTGAAATTCCCAGTAGCTCGGACCACACTATCATAAGTCAATTCAGCTGGAGCATCTGCAAAAGTCACAACTACTTTTCCCCTCAAGCTAGAGAGTCTCCAAGACTTTTTCTTGCCATAAAAACTGAACAAAACTACAACCAATGATACAGAGAGTACAACTGAAGCAGAAGTCACCACTGCAATCAAAAAGAATTTCTTTCTGTGATTGCGCCATTTTCCATCTCCATGTGACAGCTGAACCTCTCCAGGTGTTGTGTTGGAGGATTGATCTGAGCACTTATCCAAAAAAGTATTCCCTCTAAACCAATCACAATCAATTGGGTGTTGAAGGTGGGGTATATGACCTGAGAGGTTATTGAAAGAAACGTTTAGAACAAGAAGACTGGAAATATTCGAGAAAGGTGGAGGTATCTCCCCAGAAAGATCATTGTTATTGAGCAACACAATCTCCAGGTTTTTAGCGCTCGTCAAACTCACAGGTATAGATCCTGTTACAGCATTATGAGAAAGATCCAAAACTGTAAGAGAGGACAATTGACCGAATTCAGATGGAATTTCTCCTGTTAAATTGTTCATTCCAAGAAGAACTGATTTCAGAAACTTCAAATTTCCCAACTCATTAGGAAGAGAACCAGAGAGTCTGTTTCTTCTCAAGTCTAAACATCGAAGCATTCTCAAGTTGCCAATACTGGGAGCTAGAAAACCACTGATCTCATTATCTGCTGCTTCAAATTCCCTTATTGGTAGACAATTGAGAAGCATATCTGGTATCTCACCTGATATATGGTTCGTACTCAAGTTAACAGAGAAACTCAGCAGGTCATTACAGTTTGAAACTAGTTTACCAGGAAGAGACCCGGTAAACCCGTTACTACTCAGTAACAATCTGTATGAAGTTCTATTTTTACTCACCAAGAACTCTTCTCCCACCGAGAACAAAGGCAATGAACCGACAAAATGATTCCAACTGAAATCATGGACAATCACGAAGTCTGCACCGGCCATGGACCCCAAAAGCGTACGGGAACCCCAAACAGGAATGTTAGCGTATGCAATCTGTATATCCTCCACATAAAAAAAATTAGGATCTTGACCATAAGAGATTATGCTAGTATCACAACTGCCATTTCCAAAAGTTGGAACAGCACCGGATATGTTATTCTGACTAACATTGAAATACATCATGCAAGGAACTTGCAGCTGCATAGGCAGGTCACCGGTCAAATAATTAGAACTCAGATCCAAGAAAGTAAGGTTCTTGCACATCACCAGCCCCTTTGGCACAACACCTCTGAGAGAATTCTGCCCTAAATGCAAAACTCTCAGCGAGCACGAGTCACTCCAATTGTCAGGCAACCGCCCATCAAGATTGGCCCTAGGAGCCCACAAAATCTGCAAACTCGGAAGCATCAACACCTCCTGAGGAACACCCCCTTCAAAAGCATTGAATTCTGATCTAAAACCATCCAAGCTACCACCAGTCCCCCCATTATTACCAACAAAATTACTTGAATTAGTCAATACAAGAACAGACAGTTTCCTGCAATAACCCAACTCCTTGGGGATGGTCTGAGTCAAACTGTTAGTAGAAACATCAAGAACACGAAGTTCCGGAATCTGACCTATCTCTGCTGGAATGGGACCTTGTAGAATGTTCCCATCAAGCAACAAAGTCCTCAAGTTCTTGCAATGACCAATATCCTTTGGAATATTATTTTCCAAGAGATTATTAGAAAGCTTCAAGTGCCTTAAAAACAAGCACTTACTTGAACTAACAAGTTGCATTCCACCAGTCAGCCCATTATTCGACAAATCAATAACTCTCAACTTTCCAAAACCAATCAAAGTAGCAGGGATATCACCAGTGAAAGAATTAAAAGACAAATTAAGGAAGCGAAGAGAATGAAGGTCAGTGCTTATCTGTTGAGGAATCTTGCCCGAAAAATTGTTCCCTTGAAGCTCCAAAACCTCCAAGAAGCTCAGCTTGGCGATACTACCAGCTGGGATCTCACCGGAAAAACAGTTGTGAGAAAGGACAAGAGTTCGCAGGTAGGGCAAGTTTTGGATGGACTCCGGCAGAGTTCCAACAAGGCGAGTAGTGGAAGTGCCAGAGAAGTTCAAAGCTATAACTACTACTTCTGTAGTAGTGTTAGAAGATTTTTGACAGGTGACACCATACCAGGTGCAGAAATCAGGGTTGGTAGTCAGGTTCCAGGAGGAGAGAAGATTTGAAGGGTCCCCGAGAATTGAATTCCTGAAACTTAAGAGAGTACCACTAGCTGAGTCATTAAAAGAGAGAGCTTCAGCTGAAAATGTTGCTGCTAAGCCACCAACAAAGAGAAACCAGGCCGCTGCTTCTACTACCATTGTTGACTTTTGAATGATTTTACAGATTTGAAAAGGGATGGGATGGGATTGATTGTTGGATGGATCTAGAAGAAGTGGGGAGCCGGGGAGAGCAAGATGAAGAAGAAGAAGAACTCTAGTCTACTCATCTCTTCGCAGGAACAAGACAAGAAAAGCCGGCGTAAGCCACGGGGTTGGCTTTAGTTTTGTTTCAGTACTTTAACCTTGTTTTCTTGTCTTTGCTTTGTCACCTGACATGCATCGCTACCATCTCATAATTTGAAATTGGTAAGAAAAAACAGTTTCGAAAAGAAAATTTCAAAAAGTTTGGGAATGAGATTATACTTATTTTTTATTTAAAAATATATTAAAATAATATTATTTTTATTTTTTAAAAATTATTTTTAAAATTAGCATATTAAAATAATCTAAAAACACTAAAAATTATTAATTTAAAATTAAATTAAATTTTTTTAAAAACACTTTTAAAATATAAAAACAAACATTAACTTATATCCTCTCTACTGTCTAATTAAGTGCTGGTTTTACAAAATTAACTATGCCTCGGTAAGGGTTGAAGTGAAGCTGCTTATATGGTGTTTTTTTAATAATAATAAAATATTTTTTATTTAAAAATATATTAAAATATATTTTTTGAATTTTTTTTAAAATTTATTTTAGTACTGCACATTAATATGATGTAAAAAAAATAATTTAACATAAAAATTTGAAATTTTTTGTATGTCAGTAATTAGATAATGTAAGAGTAATTGATACGGGCAAATAATTAGAGATAATGACATATACGAGTGAGGACAAAATCCGTAGCACTTCAGTCATAGAATTTGGTCAATGTTCATATCAAGGTGTTCAATTCTATTTGCAATTATGCATTCATTGATGCTTGCAATTTATTTGTTTGTCTCCCTGTCAATTCTATTTATCTTTTCAAGATTTTTAAAAAAAACATGAGGCTAAAAAAATTTTAAAAATTTATTTATATAAAAAAATAGCATAGTTAAATGAGAAACTTAGATTTTATTGTAACGATGGAGCCATAATTTTTTAAACGAGAGGATAAATTATTAAGAAATACTATATTATATAAATATATGTTAGAAATCAATTTAAAACATATATAGTAATTCATACTAAGTAAAATTAATTTAAAAATACTTTAAAATAAAAACTTATATTATAATTCTTCTCTTCGAGTTTTTATATTTTAAAACTGCTTCATAATAACTTCATTATCAATCTTATCAAAAATATCTTTCTCAATATATACAACCAAACTGTCATTCATCCACTTATCTCTCATTTTATTTCGCAATCAACTCTTGACAATATGCATAACAGAAAAAACTCTCTCCACTGTAGCAGTTGCAACTGGTAGAAGTAATGATAATTTGATAAGCATATATACTAGTGAAAATATCAAATTCTTCTTTGTTTGTACCTTTTTTTGTAAAACTAGTAATACCTTTAATACCAGAGAACTCATAATTACTATGTAGATCAATAATATACGTATCAAATTGGTCACCAAGTACAATAAGGTCTATTATAGAGAATTTATTGAGATAAAAATGAGCAAGACGAATAAGCTTTTCTTTGTTGAAAGAAGAGAAAGAGTCACTTGTATTTAAACATGCCACGTAAAAAAGTAACTTCGTACTTGTCTGAGTAAAATGATCATCCAACTCAGTAAGTTGCATGTCAATGATATTGTTAAACAATTCATAACGGAAAATGGTGTAGGTTTGTAATACCTTTAGATTTTCGCCTTAAACGCCCCCGAAGCTTATACTTATCATCCATGTTTAGAATATCAATATCATTTTTGATGCAAAAGGATGACACTTCTTCTAATAAAGATTCACAATCATTCTCTCTCATCATATTGAATCGTTCCTTTGATGTTTTCAATAAACCTATAGCATTTTCTATGTCTTGATTTTTTTTTTTGTAATGCTTGTGAGAGCTCATTAGTAACTTCTAGTATCCTTCTTAAACAATGAAGCATGAACACAAAATTAAATGATTTCATAATATCTGTTAAAACAACTGCTTTCGTTCTTTGTTCTAAGTTCATCTCGTCCTCCCTTATAATCTCAAACACATCAAGAACTGATAAAAACATTACAAGTAGATGAATAATTGTAACATAGTGGGAGCCCCAACGGGCATCACCATACCTTCTAAGAGAGTGTTGGGGTTGATTTCAATATGATTTTTCTTTGAGCTTGATTGAGTTACATGACTTGAAGCTTTAAATGACTCTTCATCTTCAATGAATCTATGCTTGAAATACTTGTCTAGTGATATATTAATTTAATATGAACCTGCTGGATTTTTTTATCATCATTAGTGTCTACATAATAATTAACATAACTACACAATAATTCACTGTTAAACAAAAGTCAGTTGAGTTATACAATAATTATAAATCTTTCATAAGAAATTCATAGCAAAATACACATCAATTCACCAAAATCAAAATCCATTTCAATTCATATCTATATGTATATAATAAGTATGTTGATTAAATTATGCTTAATTATTTATAGACATTTGATTGAGAAACAATGTCTACTATCTGTGTAAGAGGAACAATATTTGAAAAACATGTTTTCTACCTAATATTTTAATTACAAACAAATCATGTAAAAATATTAAATTTCAATAAACTACTCTATCAATACAAGAGATGTCAAGAATAGTTGTTTTGTATTAATATTAATTTAATCTTTTATAATAAAAAAAATATTTAATTAATTAAATTAGGAGATTCAAATATTTATTTTAAACATATTCGTATCAAAATCTTTAAATTATCATAAATTCTAATATTTTTAATAATTAATTATAAAAAAAATAAAATTAAAATTAACAATGAAACAATTGAAGAAAATGAAGAAAATTTATCTAAAATATAAAGTAAAAAACAAAAAAAAATTAATTGCTTAACTCTACTTGAAGAGCCAAGTAAAAGAAAAGCAGGAAATGAGCTGGAAATATATATAGGAGAGAGACTGAGAAAGCAAAAGAGAATTTTGCATAGTTAGGGTCTATAACAACCATTCACTAAATTATTATATTAATATATAAAATATATATAAAAAATAAGGAGGTGATGCCCTTTTTGTCCCTAAATGACTCTGTCACTGCTATTTTTTGTTTCTATATGGCTCCGCCATTGCTTACCACGTGATTTTATAAAAACTTTTAATTTTTGATAATTTATGCTATTTTTTAAATAAATTTACAATTATATTATTTTGACAAATTCTTTTAACCATTGTGCCAGAAAAAAAATTAAAAAAGAAGACTCTAGATTCTGCATACAAGGAAAAGATTCAGTTGAAATTAGAATGGAAAAGTAGCTCTTGATGACTACTAGTAAATGTGCCAAACACTTGTCTCTTAGAGCATGGGGAAGCTAAATGAAAAATGAAAAATTAAAAATTAATATTTTAGTTTTTTTTTTTTTTTTTTGCTTGTTTTACACCTTTCAAGAAAAAAACCAAACAAAATGCTAAAATATCTTTTTTCTCTTACAAATACTATTCCTATATATCTCTCTAAAGAGCCAAAACTAACAAAGTGGGGCCACTAAAATAATAAACCAATTAAATATAGCTACTTGAAAAAAAAATAACATCAAACTTATTAAAAATAATAAAACACCTGTTTCTTTCACTCTACTATAAATGACTCTTCAAATGGTTTTTTTTCATTGGAATAGATATAGTAAAAATAGCTATATTTATACTATTTTATCAATTTAACTTTTTAAAATAGCATTTTGTATTGGAGATGCTCTTAAACTATGGATGGGAAAGCTTCAATAAATGTAAAGACATGGAGTCAGGGATACATTACTTTTCATATAATTTTTTATGTTAAAATATATATTAATAATTTTTTATTTTATAAAAAATATTTTTAATATTAGCATATTAAAATGATTTGAAAATATTAAAAATATATTAATTTAAATTTAATAAAAAAAATTTAAAATTTTAATTTTTTTTTTTTTAAAAAAACAAGTTTTAAAGTTAATTTTCTGTTTGTCACTCACAGGACTGCATGCAAGTCGTCGATAGGCGGTGAGGAACGGCATCTGGAAAAAGCTCCTGGTTTTGTCTCCTGGTTTTGTCTCTGTTTCATTCTGCTCTTTACGAGGCCATAGCTTCAATAAACTGTGATGGTGGCCAAGGAGCAGCTGTCGTCAACTTTTTTATTTTTTATTTTTATATTTATATTTAATTTTTAAATTTTTGATACAATTGTTGCTGATCTTCCTAGCGAAACTCCTGTTGGGGTAGGAATCGAGCAAATGTTGTTGTGTTTGCTGTTATGCTGTGGGTTATTTTTTAAAAGATTTTTTATTTAAAATATATTAAAATTATTTTTTTATTTTTAAAATACATATATTAAAATCATAAACAAAACATCAAAAAATCAAATTTTTCTAAAAAAAATTAATTTTTAAAATAGCTTTAGAACGAATTTTCTTCGTTCAAATCATCCATATGTATACTTAAAATGTATTTTCTTTAATTATCTAAAAGGTTTTTTTTAGTGATAAGATCTTAAAACTAAAAAAATTATTTTTTTTATAGTTTTAAATTCAAATAATGTGATTACTAGTATGATTATTATTAAATATTTATATTATCTAGTAAATGATTCAATGATAAAAATTTATAATTAAATAATATTTTATAATGTAATTTTAAATTCAAATCATGAAATTACTAATATAATATAAAAAATAAAATTTATATTATTATTAATTTTAAAACCTGTAAAATTAATAAAGTATATTCACACTAGTAAAATTGAATATCCATATTAATTAAAAAAAAAAATTCCTCCTTGTTTGCGTTATAAATCATCATCTTACGTGAAGAAAAAGAAAAAGAAAAAAGAGCATCTGGAGAATCTTTTGCAGTTAAGAAATAGATGCGATTGAGCGTCGAGCATAGTTATTAAACCCGGATCGGACCGGCGGGTCGATCTGGGACCCGGCTGATCCGGTGGCTGAACCGGTTCGGGTTTGTCAAAAGACCGGAGGGCGCAATGACCCGGAAAAACCGGGCGACCCGGCGGGTCGATCCATAACCCGGGCAAACCCGGATGAGACCCGGTGTTTTGGAGTTGGGCCTGCTTGAGATGATTGCAGATCTGGGTTTGGAGATTTTGAAGGTTGCGTTGAGTTCCATATTTTCCTTCTAGCCTTGACTATTGATGACTGTAACTTGAAGGAAATTGAAGGTTAACTGGGACGTTGAAGAGGATGTAAGAAAACTTCCAAGCAAGATAACTAAAAATGGCTAAGAAATGGCTGGTAGGAGGACTGCAATTTATCGAATCCACCATCCTTCGGAAAGTAAGGATTTGAGGCAGGTCTAACTCATGTTTTTTTGTTCGCAGCTGGGATGAAAATGCGGATGAGGAGATGCTTCGATGAGAATTTTCCGAACATGCTCCAATCAAGGATCTTCGACTGGTTAGAGACAAGTTTACTCATGTTTCAAGGGGATTTGCGTTTGTACATTTCCATTCGGTTGATGATGCGACCAATGGAACCACTCTTGAGAAGAACAGGCAGTTCTTAAGAGTGGAACATGCAAAGAGCATTCTTGGCCCAGGGGAATCAGGATAGTCGCAGTCAAGCAGCTGCTGCAATTGAGGCGGCGGCATTTAGACAACAGTATGATGTTGTTGGATGGGAGCTCAAGGAATATTGATCACTGCCTCCCTTTTTCATTTGTTATCTTTAACCTAAACTGGTCCTTAAATAACCCGGGTTTTATGGGTTGACCCGGGTTAACCCGGGTTGACCCATAAAACCCGGGACCCGGCTTTTTATCCGGATCCATATCCGAACCGGGTTTAATAATTATGGCGTCGAGAAGTCTGCGTATGAAAGGACTTTCTGTGACTGCGATTTATCCTTGACTGGAAGCCTGTTGGATCGAAATGATTGCAGCTATCCTGCCTTGCTTTTCATTTGACTATTTGAGTCCCTCTTTCCAATAAAAACTCTGTGGCTTTAAGGTATTTTTCGGTATACTTCCATGGCTCCAGGAAATAAAATCTCACATTTTAACACTCTCATTCCATTTTATTTTATTTCTGTAAGTATTCACAATTTATTATTTTCTTGCAGGTTTATTTCTTATCCTTACAGATTTGCACTCACGTTTATAGCTTTATAATAAATGGTTGGTTTACAACTTTTGCTGTAATTTTTTGAAAACCTTTTATTTTATTTGATTCGTATATTTTTATATAACTTCTATTTTACGTGAAACCTTCTAAGCACGTGAATTAGCTGGCAAGTTAGGTTAATTCAAGTTATTTTATTTTATTTTTATAATTAAATTTTTTTTAAATTTTAATATTTAATATCAAATATAATATAAATAATTAAAAATTGAGTTTCATAATTTATTTAGACTTGTTTTTTATAAGATTATTTTAGTCTCATAATTAAAGTTGCAGATTTGACAGATTAACTCAAATTAAATCAAGTTATTTTTTTATTTGTTCTACGAGATTATTTCAGTTTTATAACATGAGTCATGAGTTTTGGTGAATTGACTCGGGTTATTATATATATATATATATTAATTTTATTCTTCAATATTAGATTGATAGGAGATTTAGATTTATAATTTATTTTAATTTACTTTTCTTGATGTTATTTTAGTCTTATGACCTGATTTATAAATTTGACAGGTTAACTCAGGTTTTTTTTTGTTTTTTTAAAATTAAATTTATTAAGAATTATATTTTATAATTTATTTTGTATAAAGTTATTATAATCTCATATTTAGAATCATAAAATTTAACACAAAATAAACCAATATGTTATAAAAAAAAATTATCTTAAAATTATTTTAATAAAATTATATTTTTATAAATTACATATATTATTTTTAAACCCATAAAATTAACCATATTTTACTAAATAAACTCTCGTATAATTTAACATTTAAACTTTTGTTTTCACATTCAAGAAAAAAGTTAGTTACAATAGCCAGTGAGAGAAGAAAATAGTGCAGTCGCTATATATAACGAGTACAAGCACTTCTCAGCGGGCCGTTGGAGAAGGCGCGAGTCGCGAGAGAGAAGGTCACGGGAAAAAAAAAGACCGTGCATGGCATCTGGGTTTTGTCTTTTGTTTTGTTCTTGTGACTATACAAGGTAAAGTTCTTCTCTTTTTCTTTGAAATTGTACATGGCATCTGGGTTTTGTTTGGTTTCGATGGAAATAACTTCCTTTTTCTGAAAGATTTGAAAGAGATTATACGTGTAAGTTTTTGTTTTCATTTTCTAGCTTTATAAAAAATACTTTCTTCCTTCAAATCTATGTTCTGAATAGGTTCTTGATTAGAAATCTAGCTTCTTTTTTTTTTTTTTTTGGCCAGACTGAGTTTTGTAGTGGAGCAAATGGCAATAACACTGAACAATGGATTCCAGATGCTAGTAATTGTCTTAGGTGTATGGCGGATGGAAGGGAAAGAAATCAGAAACCTCATTATTAATCCTATCAAGCTTGGCTACCGTCATTTTGATTGTGTTCGTACCTCTCTCCCTTACTCTTACTTGTTTTTTATCACTTTTTTTTTCTGGGTTCATGGTTTGATCATCATAGCTTCGAAAGTATACTAGCATTTTTGGGTTCTTGATTGATGAAATCCACATGGGTTTTTGCTAGTTATCAATAGAGTTCTTGTCTTTGTGGAAAATGAGGAGCCTTGCTTGATTTTATTGCTTTTTTCTTAAGATTACTAGCGTGTTTAGAAAATTTGAGACAATCGGTTTATCTGGTAAATTTTGTTTTGAGGAGTTTCTGTTTTGTGGTTGCAGCTGATCACAAGAGTGAAGCAATAACAGGGGAGGTGTTAGCCGAAGCTTTCAAAACAGGGCTTGCTAAGAGGGAGGATCTTTTCATTACTACCAAGGTTTAGTTTAATCACAGATTTTAACACTCGCATGATCTCATTCTGGTTTATTATCAAGTGATTATGCATAATGGTGGTTGTTTTTCTTGCTTTCCACCTGGTTTCCAGCCATGGAATTCAGATCATGGACATGTTGTTGAGGCCTGCAAGGATAGTTTAAATAAGCTTTAGCTTGATTACTTTGATCTTTACCATGTACACTTTGCAGTAGCAGAATGCGTGATGTGATGGCAGAATGCGTGATGTGATGGCAAATGGCTTGGGATCTGCACAGCATGTCTTGTGTTCGAATTAGGACGTGTACTTCTTGTAAGAGCCTGGAACAATCAGGATCTTACTCGAATCCAAAAAAATAAAAAACTTTGCAGTAGCCACAAAGCATGCTTGTGTGTAGTTTGATAATCTGATCAGCTGGAGGTTCTTATGATGAACATGGGAAATGGCTTGCAGAGCCGACAGAGAGTTGCGATTAAACATTGTCTATTTCATTGCTTAGATGGTGCTCATTCTGAATTTTTTAAGGAGATTTGACACAGTCAATTTCCTGGGAAACATGGATAAAATAGCATCGAGAATTTTTTCAACTTGCAGTTCTAGCTATCATAGAAATGGTTTTGCTGGCTCCTCTGCATAATATATGGGGGGGGGGGGGAATAAAAACAGATGGAAGATACGACATGTAAAGTGGGATCAATTAGCGACATTATTAGATGCATGAAAGTTATTTAATCAAATGCTTGGGTATTTTTTCGATTTATATTTTAATTTTTTATATATATAAAAACACATCGAGACAACTTGTATATCTAGTATTTTTATGGAAAAAAAAATGTATATCCACACTGAGTTAAATGGCTAGTATATACAAAAAAGAGGTTTTGAAGTATTTGGTGCTTAATGCAGGTTCTTTTACCAAGCAATTTCCTGAATCCCGTGAAACTATTTTATAAAAATTTATTAATATTTTTTTTATAAAATAATTCGACTTTAATTCTTAAATAATCTATATTATTTCTGTTTCTATTGTAACAAAAGATATTTTTTTATATAAAAAAATTTGTATCAAGAATTATGATTTTACCTATAGATAATTCCTTATTATTTATGTTCATTTGCAATAAAATATTTTATTTATACGGCGGTAAAAAAAAATTATGTTTTTTTAGAGATTATTTCATCAATCACGTATCTAACATACTTAATGAAGCTTGTACAAATCTTTTAAATTTCAATGGAATCAAAAGTTTTTATTTACCTGAAGCAAAGCGAAGCCAATTTAATTTTCATTGATCAAGTCAAAAAAATTAAAATTAAAATATCTCATGATTGAAAGCTTGTTCTTTCTTATGAGTTCGATCTTCAAAAAGAATAAAAATAAAGGCTTGGGCCCATGAAATAAACTTCGTAGCTCCATCACTACTTAGGTCGCATCGCCTGTAGGTCCAGTCTTCTCCCTTTCCCTTTTGAGGTTTTTTATTAATAAAGTTTTTCCTAAGAATAGGAAAAACAAGCCATTATTTGTAAATTCCCCACACAACCCTTTTCAAAAACGATTTATGATATATTTCTTGGTTTTGGATTAAACATAAATATCCAGTAATTATAAATTATGATAAATAAATAGAAGAAAATAAAAAACATTACCAGTCCATAATTATTATAGTAGCATTTAGCTATGTTGTTGAGCCTTTTTTTGTTAAAATTTATTATTTTTTATGTTTTTTTAATTATTTTAATATAATGGTATTAAAAATATATTTTAAAAAATAAAAAATATATATTATTTTAATATATTTTTAAACAAAACTTATTTTAAAAAGTAATAACCGATATTATAGTATCAAATATAAATAACTTCTACTTTTACTTTTATATGCTTGTAAAAATATTTTTGAATTGAAAAAAATATTAAATTTACAATATTTTTAATGCTTTTTAACAATACAAATATACTAATATCAAAAATAAAAATATAAAATATAAAAAATTTTATTTTAATATATTTTTAAATAAAATACTATATTAAAAAATATTCTCCACCGAAATGTCAAATATCCTCCACGTTGAAGTAGGAGCAATGTCAACATAGCTGTCTGGTGGGGATAGCAACCCCACATCTCCACTTCATCTTTCTTTCTTTTATTCTCTGTATAATTATTGTATATATACACTAGCTGAGTCAGTATATGCCTGCAGACTATTATTTGTTTACTGTACAAGAATATACGTATAAAAACGTATTTTGTTGTATAAAATATAAATTCCATCGTAGCTGGTCTTTGTTCTAAGCTAACCGAGGCATTTGTTATATTGTTGATATATTTATGAGAAAACCCAGATCTAACCCCTAACTTATGATCCAATTATCTATCGAGCCTCAAACTTTTTTATTTTACCAATTTCATCCCAAACACAATCAACATTAGCCCCGCCCTGGTCGTTCCATTGTCAATGCCATCCGATTTGCATGTGATCATTGAATGCTTCCATACAAAGCACTAAAATAAATATAACATCAAAGTATATTGTCTTTTTTTTTTCCTTCTATTTTATCATGATTTTTAATGTTAAAACTGTTATTTAAAAAGCTTACTTTATTTTATTTTTAAGTGGAAACACTAATCAAGCATACACATAACACATGCATGTAAAATTAGATCAAGATTAATGAGGTAAAAGCCGAAGACAACAACAAATAAAAAATATATAATTTTTAATAAGCGAAATAAGCTGTAAATGTGAATTCTAATTTTACAATTTTATTCTTTTTAAAATAATAATAATAAAGTTTGTATTTTTAGGGGGTTTATAAAACTTTTAATAAGTCAAAAACTCTATCTTAATTAGAAAATAAAAACAAAAATTTTAAAATAACAAGAAAACAATTATAGAATCTAAAACCGGCCCCAAGAAAAGATTTATAAAATTTAAAGATTTTATGATCGCAATGACGATTTCATAATTACTCTAAAGAAAATAGCATTTGAATATTCTTGTAAAAATTTAATTACAATCCAAGAATTAAATAAAAAATTAAATTTTTTTAAGTTATTATTATAATCTGGGCGACCAAACTTTTTAGACCTAGACTTATCTTACTTAGATTATAAATCAACTTATTAAACTATCCATGTAATTTATTTAGAGTAAATTTTTATTTATTTACACGTTACTGTTTATAATCATCCGTTACAGAAAGCTCGAATAATAATTGCAAGTCTTGTCGACAGCCATGGATGGACGGATGGATGAATAACATTGGTTATAATGTTTGAAACAAAACTGATAGATAAAATGAAAATGGTTGTTTATGAATCCTTAAATTAATGTCGTTGCTTGTCGTAGTTGTTGTAGCATAGTACTTGTCGTGAATCTGTTGCAGACAGACAGGCAGGAAAGATGGGATGGGATGAGAAGGGCATCCATGTACAGGGACTAACTAGGGCATACAATCTCTTATTACAACTTGCAGCAGCTAGCAGACAACAATTATACTGCTTTACAGCCCACACAAAAATAAACCACTACAGTTCTACTACTACGGCAGCACCAGCAGCACCAGCAATAATAATAATTTATTTATTATAATAATAATAATAATAAAAATCTCTCTCTCTCTCTCTCTCTCTCTCTCTCTCTCACCGTCTATTTGTTATTCATCTTCATCGTCATCTTCTTTACTTCTTCTTCTTCTTTTTTTTTCTTGATATTATTAATTACTTCAAGACTTTTTTCAGTAAGAATATGGGGTTTTATTTATTCATTTAATTAAGTATTCTTTTTTGTATATAATAAAGAATTATTTGTGATATAGACTTTTTAGAGTGATGGAGTTTTGTGTTTGAGTTTGGTAGTGAGGGTGAGGGAGTAATAGAAGGAAGTAGTAATAAACCACCTCTTCCCTGGTCGCGTTGTCGGCGCGAGGTCACTTTCTGTCGGCAATGTCTGTACTGTATCCAACGATGATTCTCAACTTTATTATTTATTAATATTATTTTTAAAGGGAAAAGGTACAGCAAGCTGCTGATTGGTTTCAGATTTTTCCTTGCTTAATCAGTCGTAGTTTGTTTGTTGTAGACCACACCTTGAAGCTGTGTTCATCTTCACAACTGGGGTTTGTTTCTTTCTTGTTTTTTTTTTTTTTTTTGAGAATTTGTTGCTGGGAATGTGGGGTGATTTTTTAATTTGGTGATTGTGCTATTGGAACCCTGACTCAATTTGTCACTGGCAAATGAAGCTGAGGTTTCTGGGGATCTGGCTGCATAATTTATCTGTGAATACAGGTTTGGAGATTTCAGATTCCATTTATTTTCATGTCTTTCATTCTTTTTAATCTCAAGGAGTTTTAGTTTTGACACATTTCTCGTTTCTTTTGCTAGTCTGCTAAGTAGCATTTGTCGGTTCTCAATGAATTTGATAGTGTGTTTAATTTAATTAGTTAGGGTTTAACCATATGATTAGAATACTGGAGATTTCCTCTCGAAGGTTACTATTTTTCATTAATGCATTTGTCTTTGCTTCCTTTACCTATTGGGATTTAACTTTTCGCGCAGCTCACTTATTTTCAACAGAAATTGTCTTTATGGTTGACTTGAAAGAAGATCTTTTTCAGGGACTAGATGACTGTTTGACTAAACGAAATATCAATTCCTGCACCAATGTCATTGCGTTATGTGTTTCTGTCATCCATGGTTATATGGATTATTGAATGCTGCTTGTTTATGAGGTGGCATTTTCTTTTCTTCATTATTGCTTATCTGCCTTTCCTTTTCCAGGTTCCATGTATATTGTCTCATATTCGACTAAAACCTTACAGCATAGCTGAAGCGGTTCCCATACCAGATGTCAAGGACTCTTGCAGCCATATTGGGAGGTGCTGCAGGAGTCATGGCATTGGTGGGGGTAGTTATTTTTCTTCTATGGTGCCTTTCTCACAGAAAGAGCATGTCAAGAACTTCAGAGACAGGATCTTCTGAAACATCTGTTCAAGGTAATAGTTGCATCGTACATCATTCAAGAGAGGTTCAAAAGCAAGTGATTAAATGTTAAATGTGGCTGTTCTTTCGATTACCTGCTGTAGGAAGGCATGCAGGGATTGAGTTGTCATTACAAGAAGCAAGGCGTTTTGAGATGGAAGAATTGTCTCTGGCCACGAAAGGTTTTAGCGAGAAAACTTTGATGGGGTTTGGAAAGTTTGGGGAGGTATATAAGGGTTTGCTTAATGATGGGATGGTTGTAGCCATCAAAAAGAGACCTGGAGCTCCTAGTCCAGAATTCGTTGATGAGGTAATCATCACTTGCTGAAAAAATTGAGTTTCAGTCTTTCGGATGAAAACCTTCATGAGTGAACGAGAACCATTTTCTTTTAAGTTTGGGTTCTCCCCATAATCACTCCATTTTTCATTCATCATTAATGCTGCAATGAACGGTGGCAGGATTGTTTTGCTAGCTTAGCACACCAAATTTTCCGAGGAATGAATAATAAATGCAAATAATTATTACAGACATCATTTGAGCTTTTTCTTCCTCCTAATTTTTAAATTAACCTATGGCATGATAGTTTATGTCATAGCCTGGTTGTTTGCCTATGTATAACTCCAGGCTTAATAAAATAAAGCTTTTCTTCTCCAATTTATATGGATCTGTCCTTTTCTGGGAAACTCGGCTACAATTGTGTAGTATCTTAGTCCGTTTGTTCTAGGAGCCTAAAACTAGCATATGAATTTCATCCATGCTGTCCTTGATTACTATTCATGTATCTCTATTATGTTATCTCTATTGTCACATTGTCCAAGTTTTGGTCTAACAAGACTGACTTCTCGAAAATCAGGTGCGCTACCTTTCACCTATTCAGCATCGGAATCTTGTGACTCTTTTGGGCTACTGCCAGGAAAATGACCTACAGTTTCTTGTATATGAGTATATCCCTAGTGGGAGCGTTTCCAATCACTTGTATGGTAACTCTCTATCCAGTCACCGCTTTTGCTTGTTTGATCTGTGTTGTATAGAATTTACTGAGCTATTATGTCTTCTATATTGTTCTTCTCCATTTAAGCATCTATGGGACATATAGCTAGAAATTATTTCACCTGGATTTTCTTCCATGCATTATCATGAGATGTGCAATATTGCCACTTCAAACTGTTCCTCTTGTCATCTTCTTCTTAGATCCATATATACAAACCCTGTATCCATAATAGTTGATTCTCATTTACAATGAAGTCCTGATGTTTTTGTTTGCAGGACCTGGTCAAACTTTGGATGGGAAGCTTGAATTCAAGCATAGGCTTTCAATCGCTCTAGGGGCTGCTAAAGGTGATCCTTTGCAAAATCAGTCAGCATTTTGGCTTTCCTGGTATCAGTTTTTCTTTCCTTTAGATATAATGCCAAGTTCAGTACAAAAAAATAGAGAGAGAGGGGAGGGGGGAGAAAAGAAAAGGAATATTAATATTGGTTTCACAAAATACTTTAGAGTTTGGTAAGACTTCATATTTATAAAAGGTTCTTTGTGTGTGTGAATGGTCTCAAAGTGCATGTGTCACCTCATTCATCTCATCCCATGCTACAGGTTTGGCTCATCTTCACTCTCTATCTCCCCGTTTGGTGCACAAAAATTTCAAAACAGCCAACGTTCTCGTGGATGAAAATTTCATTGCTAAGGTTGCAGATGCTGGACTTCGTAATTTCCTGGGAAAAGTTGATATTGCAGGCCCATCTACGCAAGTGACATCGGATGAGATATTTCTTGCCCCAGAGTATTACTCCGCAACTCTCTGTGTTCTATACATCTTTTAACACTTTATAGCTTGTTAGTTATTCATATGACATTTGCAAATGCAGGGTGAGAGAGTTCAGGCGATTTTCTGAAAAAAGCGACGTGTTCAGTTTTGGTGTATTCCTTCTAGAGTTGCTAAGCGGCAAGGAGGCAGCAGAACTATCTCCAGGGACGAGCCAAAATCTGGTTGAATGGGTACGTTATCAGTCTTAATCACTGTAGATTATGCTGTGATGTGTCTGTTTTAATGTAATTCACTTGCTTCATTTGTCACCAGTTCAACTAGTCATATTAGTGAATGTCTGCGTGGATGGGCAGGATTGAGAATAAAGATTGTTTTTACTGCTATCTTGCCATCACAAAATATAATTGCCACAGATTTTCATCATATCTGCTCGTGTGCTTGAATGAAACATGCAAGTGCCTGTGTTAATTTCTAAATATTCCCATACTTCAAAAAATCAATAAAACTTGCACCATGTGAGGTAGTAAACACTAAATTGCCACTAGTCTGGAAGGTAAAATTAATTTGGTATCTTTTTCTTTAGGTCCAAAATACTCAGGACTACGCCAACTTTGCCAGCATTGTCGACCAAAGATTGGGGAGTAGCTTCACTGCTGAAGGTATGGAAGAGTTTATACAGTTGATGCTCCGATGTGTGGAACCTTCAAGTGAGAGACGACCAGCCATGAATTATGTGGTAATGGAACTTGACCGTATACTCGAGAAAGAGATGAACTTGACGACAGTCATGGGGGAAGGAACCCCAACGGTGACCCTTGGAAGCCACTTATTCAGATCAGCCAAATAAAACAAATTTGTTTTCCTTGAAAATTGTTGAGAGTGATTTTTGTGATACTTCAATTGTTTACTTCAAGTGTTTATTCCCCTTTTTTGAGAGCTCAGTGAAGATGGTCAGCTGTTTGTAAGTGTATAAAAGAACAGCTGTGTTATTATTGATGTTATTTTTTTAATTTTTTTTTTTTATCATAAATGTATTGATAATCTTGCTGTAAACCATTACTTTTCGTATATAAGGGGTTCTGTTCTGTTATTGTGTTGGAAGAATTCTCCCTGCGGAGGGGAAGAGGCAACGGTTAAAAATCTTGTCTGGCTTGGTGTTAGCTTTTAACAATATATCATAATAAAAAAAATAAAGGCTCCCTTCAGCTGCAGCTAATCCACCGGAGAAAAGACGTTCTCTGGCAGGTCTCAAGCAGGGTGAACATCGACAGCATTGCTCTCACTAGCAAGGGACCATGAACGGACGAAATTCAAAGCTTTGTTTTTTATATTTTTATAGCCCGTTTGAAAATGGGGTTTTTCTAAAATAATTTTTTTTTTTGTTAAAAGTAATTTTTTTATATATTTTTAGATATTTTAATATATTAATATTAAAAATAATTTTTTACATAAAAAAATATTATTACATTTCTAAATGAAAAGTACTTTTAATGCTTGTTTACTTTTACATTTCAAATAATTTTTTTATTTTTTTTAATTTGAATTAATATTTTTTTAAGTATTTTTAGATTATTTTGATGGTTAATATTAAAAATAATTTTTAAAAAATAAAAAAATATTATTATTATATTTTTTTAAATAAAAAGTAATTCAAAAAACAATTTCAACTTTCAAATACCCAATCACTTGCGAGGTTGAGTTGCTCCCAAAATGGAGGAGCCAAACCTTAAAACCGGAAGGAGATAAATGGCGAATGCTATAGGATGTCATGCAAACATCTCTATTCCGTGAGGGGTAAAGAGATCATTAAGCACAATCTTTTATCAAGAGGTGTTTGAAATTATAGAATTAGTTATTTTTTAAAATGTTATTTTTTAAAAGATAATAAAATAATTTTTTTTTATTTTTGTAAAATTTATTTTTTATATTAACAAATCAAAACAATTAAAAATATTAATTTAAAACAAAAAAATAAAAACTTAAATTTTCATTAAAAACAAGTTAAATCACAAACCTAAACAAACACTTTGACCTGACTAGTATAGTAGTAGCATGCTCGATCTCTAGCAAATGGAGAATCTTATTGAACTCCTAACACAACTGGTTAAAACTTTTAAAATTCACGTGATTTATTACAAGTTAAAACATTTAAAATCTAAAATGTCTTTTTTTTTTAATTATCTATGAAGTTAATAGATGAATCAAATGAGTAATTTATCTGCCATGTTCAATTAAAAACTCAATTCAGTAGGGTGAGTAAAAAAACTGAAAAATTAATTAAATCAAATAATAAAAAAATAATTAAAAAAATCAAATCCTGAAAAAAAACTGATTAAAATTTTAAAAAACCGACCGGTTTGGTTTGGTTTAATAAACTTGAAAAAAACCGAACCAAACCCAAATAAAAAAACTGAGTCAAACCAGAAAAAAAACTAAGCTAAACTAAAAAATTAAACCAATTTAAACTGATTTTTATTTTAAAAAACCAAACTAAAACTTGTTTGTTTAAACCAATTTTGATTTTTTAAAAAAAAAATTAATTTTTTTTTATAAAAACTAAACCAAACTAAAAATAATTAATCTCGCGATCCACCGCTTCACTCTCCAAATTTAAAAGATGACCAAGCTAGCCACGCGGGGAGCAGCTTGAGGGAGTGTGGCAGTGTTTGGGAACGCGGTTCAACCTGCATTCTCAAAAAATTTGAATTTTGTTTTTGCTAAAATTGAGTGTGGTTTGTACTTTTTGGATCGTTTTGATGTGCTGATGTTAAAAATAATTTTTAAAAAAATTTAAAAAATCATTGGCATGCATTTCGGCACGAAAAATTATTTAAAAACCAACCGCTACCACACTACCAAACACACAAACAATATTCCGTCATTTAAAAGTGTTTTTAACAGGTTTTTGTTTTTATATAAATAATATTAAATTAGTATTTTTTAAAATATTTCTTAATAATTTTAATATATTAATATGAAAAAATATTATTTTAATATATTTTTAATTAAAATATAGTTTTAAAAAATTTTCTACATTGTATCACTAAACACGCTTGACAAGCACTAAGATGAGAAAAAATACTTCAAAAATAATTATATATATAAAAAATAATCAAAAAAACTGAACCATAAAAAAAAATAATCAAACTAAATTAAAAAAACCAAACAAAACTAATTTAAATTAATTTTAATATATTTTTTAAAAATTTTAATTTAATTATTTTTTATAAAAACCAAACCAAATAAAAAATAACAACCCACCAATATAACATTACAAATCCAGAATCAGATTGGATTGTAACCGGCGTGACGGTATTATGTGAGCAAAACCAATGTACCAAACCAAACAAATAATAATAAAAAAAGTTATTCATGAGATCATCAGATGATAGCATATTTGTTATTGCGGTGAAAATAATGTTTGTTTAATTTTTTTTTAATATTTTTAAATTGTTTTAATTAAAAATAATTTTTTTAAAAAAATAATATTATTTTAATATATCTTTGAAACCTAACATCTATCCCACATAGTTTATAGATAAAAAATATTCCTCTCATAATAATTTTGAGATTTATTTGAATAATAATAAGAAGAACAAGTACCACTAGTTGTGCTTTCTTTCTTTATTGCCGAGCTCCACTAAAATACAAGACCCACACCCAGACTCAGAGAGAGAGAGAGAGAGAGAGAGAGGGAGCTCCGTAAGGTTTCCAATGGAGGCAGGAACTGGAATTCACCGTTCTTCTAATCCATCTCAAGTCAGGCCTCCCCCCCCTCTCTTATTCATTTTCTCTATTATTTTCTTTAATTTTGTCTATTTTTTTTCATATATATATATATATATATATATATATATGCATGCGCATTTTCGGAGTTGATGAATTCGATTCTTGTTGGATTGATTTTATATGTGTTTCACAAGTTTTGATCAATCATTATCAGAAACGAAAAGAGAGCAATGGGAAGTGATTTTACAATTTTATTGCAGTTTTTAGATGAATGAATTCACTGATTCTTGACTTCAATAAATCAAACAGCTTCATTAAGATTGTTTTCATATGACTTCTTTCTTACAGTATAATATGTTGTGTTATCTGTAATATGTTAAACCAAATAATTATTTCAACTAGTTAGTTCTAGTAATTTTTTTTTTTAAAGTTAGTGAACTTGTTGCGTGTCTTGTTGGCCGCCTGAGTAGTTTTGTTTTTATTTTATTTTATTCATGTAGGTGATGTTAGCTTCGTTTTTCAATATGATTTATAACTCTTGGCCATAGCGACAATGAATTTTTCACTAACAAAGCCAATGATTGATTTTTTTTTCCCCTTCCTGATGTGATATTTTAATCTTTGTTAATCCAAAGCATTATCTGAATGGTTGTGTTTGGATGGTTGCTGTTGTGTGCATCTGTTTTAAGCTATATGCTGAATGATAAGAACCCAAGTGATAGGGGTTGAGTTCTTCATAGCATCATGGTCATCATTAAACATTTATTTTAAATTTTCATGTATAAAGAAACAATTCCTTTTTGACAATGATTTCGGCATAAATAGCTCAAATCAATGGCAAGTCAGGTCTGTACCATGATGGAATAAGTTGAAAACATAGAGATTACTCATGCTAATCTCACTAGAAATAAAAAAGTTTGATTCAATTTACTTTTTATTTCCTAATCGTATTGTGCTTCTCATGCTTCTCACAAGTCTTGTTGCCTCTCTGTAGTTCTCAATTCAGGCTTGCTGTAATTGTTGGTGTCAGAAGTAAACTAAGCAGGAGCTTTTTTGTTTTAATGAGCTAAAATGCCAATAGTTTCCTTGAACCATAACTTTACTTGTGTGTGATTTTGCAGTTTTCATGGTTAATTCTGTCCAGGAATCTACTATTGGCATATCAAAGCTTTGGGGTAGTGTATGGAGACCTGAGTACTTCACCTCTTTACGTTTACACAAACACATTTGCTGGGAAGATGCAGAAACATCAGACCGAGGAAGTAATTTTCGGTGCATTTTCCTTGATTTTCTGGACCTTTACATTGATACCTTTGATCAAGTATATCTGTATCCTATTGAGCGCAGATGATAATGGTGAAGGTGAGACAAAACCTCTCTTTCAAATATTTTTCTCACATGATTTCTAATTCCACGCTCTCTTTCTGATACACTTTAATTTATGTCAGGCGGCACATTTGCTCTTTACTCGTTGCTTTGCAGGCATGCAAAATTTAGCTTACTTCCCAACCAACAAGCAGCCGATGAGGAGCTCTCAGCCTACAAATATGGCCCCTCAACACAGGCTATTGCCTCCTCTCCATTGAAGAGATTTTTGGAGAAGCACAGAAGGCTTCGGACTGCGCTACTTGTTGTTGTCTTGTTTGGTGCTTGCATGGTCATAGGTGATGGTGTGCTTACTCCAGCAATATCTGGTAATGCATTACTATGAGTTATCAATAATTATGTATTTCCCAAACTGCATGAGTGTCTTGTCCTTGTCAACTTTTGCGCATTGGAGGTGCTGTAAGAAATTCTTTTGCTTCCATCTTTTGCCGAGTCTTCTATTCTTCAAGGCATGTACAAGCAAGGACGATCATTTATAGATCTCGCTATTACAATATACTTGGTTTGTAAATTAATTTAATGAGCCAGTTTTACAAACTAGAATAAGGAAGACCATTTATAGACCATGTCTTCAATTGATTTTATTATTCTGGCATGCATCATCTCATTAGCAACTGTCATTGATGCTGATGACAGTGGGGGTTTTTAATTCCTGCATTCTAAATAACTTATGTTTTACCTTTCCTTTTCTTTTTATGGCTTTTCAAATCTTCTGCCTGATTCACTGCTTCACCCTGCAGAAACTTCTTACATAGACTTAGCAACATCAACAGTTCTTTTCCCCACCTCAATACTTCGTCCCTGGATTAAATTTATAAATCGAATTTGTTTTGTGCTTGCAGTTTTGTCAGCGGTATCTGGGCTACAAGTTGCTGACAATAAACTGACTAAGGGTAATTTGGTTATTCTTACCAACCTGTCTTCACAAATTTCTATTATGATGCCTATTAATGCTTCAATATTTCTTTACACCTTACAGCTTCGTAATACTCAGTTTTGACAATGTATGCTTGCTATTCTTGGTAGGTGAACTTGTCTTGCTTGCCTGTGTCATTTTGGTTGGCCTCTTTGCTCTGCAGCATTGCGGCACTCATAAGGTAGCCTTTATGTTTGCACCAATTGTAATCATCTGGTTGGTGTCAATTCTCTGCATTGGACTGCACAACATTATACGCTGGAACCCAAAGATTGTTCATGCTTTGTCGCCTCATTACATTATAAAGTTCTTCAGCCAGACGGGTAAAGATGGTTGGATTTCACTTGGAGGGGTCCTTCTTTCCATAACAGGTATGTTGGATCAGGAAATTGATCTTGCATGATTTTCCACTGGCTTGTTGCATGTGATTGTCACTCTTCATTGGGAGTTTGTTGATTTAAAGTTGTGGTTTGGTCAGAAACTATTCAGTGCTCTGAATGCAATAACTGATTCAGTTTTGTACATTGTGAATAGTGCACTAATTACCAACAATTTTTCTGGGTTTCACCAGGCACTGAAGCAATGTTTGCTGATCTTGGTCATTTCACTGCCTTATCTATCAGGGTGAGTGTAAACTGGAACTGTGTTCTTTGTCACAAAGGTACTCCTTATAATTGTATTTCCAAGTGATAAATTTAACGATGCTCTTGCCCCTGCAGCTTGCTTTTGCATTGGCTATTTACCCTTGTTTGGTTGTACAATACATGGGTCAGGCTGCATTTCTATCTAAACATCCCAACTCCATGTCAAACAGTTTCTATGACTCGATACCTGGTATTCAATGTAACTTTAAGTAACAATTGTTCCTGAATTTTCTATCCTATTGGAGTTGGTTTAATTTGTTGCCTAATTGCATATTGCAGATCGTGTATTTTGGCCTGTATGTGTTATTGCCACCCTTGCTGCTATTGTTGGAAGTCAGGCTGTTATCACCACCACTTTCTCTATTGTCAAGCAATGCCATGCCCTTGGGTGTTTTCCACGAGTTAAAGTTGTTCACACCTCGAAACACATATATGGGCAGATCTACATCCCAGAAATAAACTGGATCCTCATGGTCCTTACTCTTGCTATAACTGTTGGATTTCGAGATACAACTTTCATTGGAAATGCTTATGGTAAGTCATTCCTCTCCCTCTGTCATGCTATGTCATTCTTTTCCTCAATTATCTGATGGTTTGGTTACAAAAGTGCTTTGTTGATGCAACTGTGCCTGCTATTATAGCTATATTTTGAGCATTCAAGACAGATAAGATTTGCAGTTCAGCTGTGGAATTTCAAACATTTTATTGCTATATGTGAACCATTTAGGAGTTCAGCTGCACAAATTAGCTAGAAGTTCTCTCTTCACTGCTTGCTGCCTCTTAATTTTGCTGCCTGGCAATTCCATTCTAAACTCTTAAGTTAATGTACGCCAATTTTCCTGGGGTGTCATATTGGGGCCCAAAGTTGCTGCACAAGTCTCCCTGCAGGGTTAGCAACAGAGGGATGGCTGATGTTCTTTCCGCCCTTTTCCATACTTTTATTAGGCCTATGAGTATCATTTTTTTGGGTGCACGAGTATCGTAGTGGAATATCATAGTGATTTTGTGTGTTTGTGTGTTGGTTCCCAGGACTTGCCTGCATGACAGTCATGTTTATCACAACATTTCTCATGGCACTGGTCATAATCTTCGTTTGGCAGAAGAGTGTCATTCTGGCTGCATGTTTCCTTCTATTCTTTTGGTTCATTGAGGGCGTCTACTTGTCAGCAGCCCTCATGAAAGTGCCCCAGGGAGGATGGGCTCCTCTTGTGCTGTCAGCCATTTTTATGCTTATTATGTACATTTGGCATTATGGAACTCGCAAGAAGTACAACTTTGATCTGCACAACAAAGTTTCGTTAAAATGGCTACTTGGATTGGGCCCCAGCCTTGGCATTGTCCGTGTACCGGGGATAGGTCTCATATACTCCGAGTTGGCTACTGGAGTTCCTGCAATCTTCTCTCACTTTGTAACAAATCTCCCTGCATTTCATAAGGTGCTAGTTTTTGTTTGTGTAAAATCAGTCCCTGTTCCGTATGTTTCCCCTGAAGAACGCTTCCTCATTGGCCGAGTATGCCCAAGACCATATCGCATGTATAGGTGCACTGTGAGGTATGGCTACAAGGACATCCAGCGGGATGATGGCAACTTTGAGAACAAGCTTATACAGAGCATAGCAGAGTTCATTCAGATGGAAGCTGTTGAACCACAATTCTCTTCATCCGAGAGTCCATCCCTTGATGGCAGGATGGCTGTTATGAGCATCAACCCTGTCCAATCTAGCTTGAGTTTAATGGTATCAGAGCAAGAAATTCTTAGCATTGATGAGTCTATCCAAAGTAGCAGATCTTTAACCCTCCAGAGTTTGCGATCTGCTTATGATGACGAGAATCCCCAGATCAGAAGGCGCCACGTGAGGTTTCAGCTGCCACCAAATCCTGGGATGGATCCTTCAGTCAAGGAAGAGCTGATGGATTTGATCCAGGCAAAGGAAGCAGGGGTAGCCTATATAATGGGGCATTCATACGTGAAGGCTAGGAGAACATCCTCATTCCTTAAAAAACTAGCTATTGACATTGGCTACTCATTTCTTCGGAAGAATTGCAGGGGCCCTGCCGTGGCGCTGAACATTCCTCACATCAGCCTCATTGAAGTTGGCATGATATACTATGTGTAATCACTCGGACGTTACCGTCCATCTGACCCCAGGTGGCCATATTTGAACGGCTGGACACAGAGGAGGTTCATGCCTGGCCATGGTCGTGGAACATGCAACGTTGAAGGATATGTACGGGTTAGGTTATTTTATGGCAGGTTTTCCATGAAACAGCTTTCCCTCTTTGTACAGAAAAACCTTCAGCAGGCTCTTCATCTGATAAATTACTAGGGCTTTTCTATGAGCAAGAAATAACGTGCAAGGCATTGAGGAATATATTGCTTAAAATCTTATTAACAGAGAACATTCTTGTGCAAGAGGGGAGAATTGATTGTGTTCGTGCCAGCTGCCAAGGGTCCGTGGGTATTATAGCTGGATAGAAGCTACCTAACCTCATCTCCGGTCATTTAATTGAGAAGGATCCATTTGAGAAAAAAGGTGGATAGATTGAGCCCTTTCCATAATATCGGTACTTAAGGGACTCAATAGAGAAACCTCTTTTTTTTTTTCTTTCTTTTTCCCTCCCAAAAATACTCTTTTCCTTTTCTAACTTCCCGATTTCATCCGCCCCCTCCTTTATTTTTAGATTTTAATTCTTAAATTAAAGAAATGATAAAAAATGTTATTTTTTATAGTTTTTATATAGAAATATATTAAAGTAATATATATTTTTTATTTTTTAAATTGGCATTTTAAAATGATTGGAAAATATGATTTTTTTTAATTAAAAATACTTAGGAAATGCTCGGGACTAAGTGGTAATTAATACCAATGGATTAAAAATTGACACGTCACATTAGTTAATATCTATGGCAAGAAACTTGAACATCATCCAAATTTGGACACGCAAAAATCAAACATAAGAAGCAGAGGACGAAAACGTTTTTGACGTTGTCTTCAGTTAAACCTCTCCAAAACCTCTCAGGTCCTTATTAGTTATCCTCTTGCTGGAAAATAATATAATAATTAAAAAGTCCCATTTCCATTTATGAACCACCTCCTCCTCCTCCTCCTCCTCCTCCCTCTCTTATCCTCGTCCAATGGCTTCTCTTGACATATCCACACCTCTTATCTTCAAACTCAACTCCTCCACTAAGCTGCGGAGACTTTTCTCTGTGAAATTACCTTATCGCCACAACCACAAACCATCATTTTCCCTCACCAATGCCGTCCACACCCAAACAGCAGTTCCCTTTTCCAGCCGTACAGCCACCCCGAAGTACAAGATTGAGACGGAGCAGGACCCCATCTCCATCCTCAACGAGAGAATTCGCCGGCAACACCATGGAAAGAGAGAGGGCTCAAAGCCCATAATGGATTCTGAAGAGGCTGGTAAGTACATACAGATGGTGAAAGAGCAGCAGCAGAGGGGATTGCAGAAGTTGAAAGGCGATAGGGTGGCAAAAGAAGGGGATGTTTTTAGTTATAAGGTGGATCCTTATACACTTCGTTCTGGGGATTATGTTGTGCATAAGAAGGTGGGAATTGGGAGGTTTTTTGGGATTAAGTTTGACGTGCCAAAGGGTTCTTCAGAGGCTATTGAATATGTGTTCATTGAATATGCTGATGGGATGGCTAAGCTTCCTGTTAAGCAGGCTTCTCGTATGCTTTATCGATACAATCTGTAGGTTTTTTCTTCCCCTCCGTTTTGAACTGATTTTACACGTGCAGCTTCTTATTTGTTTTAATGCGTGATGAATTTTATAGGTTGCTTGTTTTATCCAATCTGGTTGGATTTTTTAAATTGTTAGTTAACTTCATTGGTATATTCAGTTGCTAAAGCAGTTAGTATGAATTCTTTACTTCACATGCAAAGGCCTTGTCATAATTTTTTGTCCTTGTCCTTGCCCTTCCAGCCCGAACGAAACGAAAAGGCCTCGGACATTGAGCAAATTGAGCGACACTGGTGCATGGGAAAGGAGAAAGACAAAGGGAAAGGTTGCAATACAGAAAATGGTGGTTGACTTAATGGAGCTGTATTTACATAGACTAAAACAAAGAAGACCTCCCTACCCAAAGACTCCTTTCATGGCTGAATTTGCTGCTCAATTTCCTTATGAGCCCACACCAGACCAGAAGCTGGTAGCTATACAATCTTGCAAATATTTACTTAACTGCATTTTTTAATTTTGTAAGCGAGGTTTCTTAGGTATCCTCGTTCATGTTAGTGAAATGTTTATATTCTTAGATAGCATAAGACAATCCTATTCAGTTTTTAATCATTGTTGAGATTATGTTTGCATTTACATCTATTTTTCATTTGTTTGGAGGGGATAGGAAGCCTTAGCTGTAGCTTCCACAGAATTCAACACCTTCCTTTCCCTTTTCTCAGATTCAACATTCATTATCTCATAACAGATGGCACAACAAACTTCACTAGTTTATCTATACAAGTGTTATCCTTTTCTGTTTCCTTTCCTTTTCCTGTGCTCACAAATTGGATTCTCATTCCAGGCTTTTATTGACGTTGAGCGGGATTTGAACCAGAGAGAAACTCCAATGGACAGATTAATCTGTGGAGATGTTGGGTTTGGTAAAACAGAAGTTGCTTTACGTGCTATCTTTTGCATTGTTTCAGCAGGAAAGCAAGCTATGGTTTTAGCACCAACAATTGTTCTGGCCAAACAACATTTTGATGTTATTTCAGAACGCTTTTCCAAGTATTCTCATATCAAGGTTGCACTTCTGAGTCGGTTTCAGGTACATAATCTATCCTTTTTAGTCAATTCAGTGTATCTCAGGAGTTGGCTCATATTCATATTTGTGTTTATATCTTGCACAAAAGAGTTAGCATGAAGAAAAATCTAGACAAGATTTCTCTTGAAATAGCGTTTTTTGGTTCATTATGAAGCTCTAACAACCATTTCTGAAGTCAGGCATGCAGTTCATTGTCAGTTATATGCTCTTTTAATTAACAATTACTACTTTGGTTTTAAGAATGTCAGACCTGTGACTGCATGCAGAGTAAAGCAGAGAAAGAGATGTATTTGAACATGATTGAACATGGTCATTTGGACATTATCGTGGGCACTCATTCACTTCTTGGAAATCGTGTTGTGTATAACAACCTAGGCCTTCTTGTAGTGGATGAAGAACAGGTTTGCCTCCTAAGCATATTTCCGTTTGTGCAATGATCTTTGCCTTGTTGATCTACATTACTACATCCTTTTAAAAAAATAGCAAGAGAAAAAGTAAATGTAACTTTTCTGTCAATGATGATTTTTTCTATTTGGAAGGAAAACAAAGAAATTTGGCTGTGTGACTGTCTTGGCCATCTAATCACTTTAAAATAATCAAAGAAATTTCTTTACATTTAGCTCCTTATATGTGTTTTACACACATACAGAAATTTGAAATTGGTCATATGGATGTGTCAAAATGTGATGTATGCGAGACTAGGTTCAAGTTGCATCAAGTTTAAAACATAACTACCATACCGACTGTTGTATTTGATCTCTTATCTAATAGAAATCATGCATTGTCAATTTTCATGCTTTTGGGTGTCAATAGACATTCAGGCTTTATATCTTTTTAAATTTAATGTTTTACTTTATATGACCCCCAATTAAAGTTATACGTTAATAATGTGTCATTGGATGTCAGGTTATAAAACACTTTAAATTGAATTTTCTATTTTGTCCAACTAATTGATGAAGTTGTATGCTTAAACGTGGCATCCAGGATCCATTGCTTATGCATGCAGGCAAGAATTTGTGTGCCTATGCTTTTGGACATTACATTTGTATATAATTCCCAACATAAAACAAAATTCCATGCCATCTCCATAAAAAAGGAGGGCTGAGGCAATGAACTTATTTTAATAGCTAGTTTCCTAAACTCTTCCCATTATTTGCAAATTGTATTGAAATAGTTTGTATTGTGATCTGCATGTGCAATGTTCTTTGCTTTCCAGAGATTTGGTGTCAAACAAAAGGAGAAGATTGCTTCATTCAAAACTTCAGTCGATGTTCTTACTCTCTCTGCAACACCTATACCTCGAACACTTTATTTAGCATTGACTGGATTTCGGGATGCAAGGTAATATACCTGAGGCAAATATGTATTAGATGAAGAAAATTTTGCTACCAGAGTAGCTCCTGGATCCAGACATCTAGTTTAGTTTAGCCAAGCACTATTGAGTTTCTAAATGGCCATTTGCTGAAGCATGTAAAGTGAAAATTCAAAGTCAGTGCTAGATAATCATTTCCCCTCAATTTGAAATGTATCATCATGGATTATTGTGCGATACTGACTTTGGACCTTTACTAAAGTAGGATTTGAGGATCTTGGTTTGTACAATTAAAATTCATAAGGGTGGATCCTCTAAAGTCCGCTATTGTATGGTACACATACATGTTTAGTCATTTTACTCAATTTCTTGATTTCATGTTGCCCTTGTAGATTGGAATCATTCAATGTTGAAATAGGATCCTTGTAGATGATGTAGGATCAAGGATTTGTTAAGTTGATTATGTTATAAAAGGCTATTACTATATATACTATATGTTTTGTCGGATATTTTTTGTAGAAATATTTCCATTATAGAAATGAATCCATACTCCATGATGCAACCTAAGTAATGATATGAAGATATTAAAAATTATCAAACTGTTTGAAGACATGAACCTCATCTCCCTTGAACATTTTTTGAAATTACTGATTTGTTGGTCTATAATCCGGTAACCTTAAAGATGCACTTACATTTTTCAGTTTAATTTCAACTCCACCCCCAGAAAGAGTTCCTATAAAGACCCATCTGTCGGCATACAGTAAAGATAAGCTAATATCAGCAATCAAATATGAGCTGGACCGTGGTGGTCAAGTATTTTATGTCCTGCCTCGTATTAAAGGTATTGAATATGCCTTTTTATTTTTTTTAAGTGCAATGCTCGTGCAAAAACTTTTCAATCCTGCTGTACACTAAATAGGATTAGAGTGTTAAACATGCATAGTATACACAACTGGCACTGCTGATAATCATATATAATTGCCTGTTTGGTACATAACTTTATTTGTTTATCATATAACTTTATTTGATACATCGTAAAAAATCTTCATTTACTGCTATCAACATAAATTAAGAGCCAAAATT
The DNA here is from genome assembly GCA_018804465.1 of Populus tomentosa. Lineage (NCBI taxonomy): Eukaryota > Viridiplantae > Streptophyta > Magnoliopsida > Malpighiales > Salicaceae > Populus > Populus tomentosa. The sequence goes on from CM031995.1 coordinate 9,694,579, forward strand.
AAATATGAAGAAGTTTGGTGGTTGGCATTTTCTGTGGTTTGTTTTCCTGATAGACTTCAAAAGTTGTTTGCTTTTCTCAATTTGGTGATATGGATCTATGCTTCATTTTTGCCTAACAGGACTGGAAGAAGTGAAGGATTTCCTTGAACAATCATTTCCAAATATAGACATAGCTGTTGCACATGGACAGGTATTTTTTTTATCTGAAAGTTGTTATATGTTTAACGGAAAATTATCTTTGTGTGGGTATACAATAGTAGCCCAGACCACCCAAAGGTCCACTTTTAAATATGTGTTACCATATCAAGGTTTGATTTGAAGGGTGTTGTTATTCTAAATTATGCAAATTGAACATTAACATCCTCATGGATTTTTGTCTTCCTTGAAGTTGCTTTCTTTTAGTTTTATTTGTTCCATGTTTTACTGTTTTTTATATTTTTCCTTTTATTCTCATGTTTGTAATATGAAAAACTAGCTTTGGGACTCAGAGGAATCTACCTTAGCAAACCATCTTTTGCCCAAATGTAAACACCCGATTTTTGCCTTTGCGGAGTTAATTTTACATTCTTTAAGTTAATGTTGATTAATTTGCTAGATCCAAAATTTCAAGGACTTAATTGTGGTTTGTTTTGGGGTTAAATTGCAAATATTGGAAAGGAGGCCATGTGGCATGCAAGGATCGAATATTGAAAAAGGAGAGCTGAAAAGTCAAGAAAACTAGTTCATACTAGAATGTCGTAGCTCATGTGAATTGATTGATGGATATGGATATATGAACATGAATTGATTGCTAATAGTAGTTATGAATATATGAGGATGGAATGGGCCAACCGCCAAGTCCCATAGTGAGACTTGATGCACACCTGAGGGTGTTGCTCATTTGCTTTGTAAATAACAGGTGCACAGCTTACCATGGTCCTTTCATGAAGTAAAGCGGCTTACCCTGGAAAGTCATGTCTTGATCAAAACTCAGAGTGTATACTAATGTAGTTTTAGTTCCTCCCATTATGTAAATTTTGTTTTTGGTTTCCCACGCATTCTGTGATGTTCTTTTCTTGCTGCGTGTTTAGCAATATTCAAAGCAGCTTGAGGACACCATGGAGCAATTTGCACAAGGTGAAATTAAGATTCTCATATGCACAAATATAGTAGAAAGTGGGCTTGATATTCAAAACGCAAATACCATCATAATTCAAGATGTTCAGCTATTTGGTCTAGCTCAATTGTATCAGGTTCTACCCTCGCCACTTTCTCTTGTAAATATGTTTAAATATTTGTACAAAATAGTCAAAAGTTCTCCATTTCTAGAAAATTCTTCTAAAAAGAATGAGATCCCAGACATTTTTTTTTTTTAAACTTAGATTGCATCTCCAATACCCAAGTTAATAACCCATTCTTATATGTTTTGCTTCTTGCTGTTTTTCTTACCTTTCAAAGATAAACATCAGATATACTCCAAAAAAGTCTCTTGTCTCCTACCAGAAGAAGAAAAATCGGGTTTCCCCCTTCCCCCCTATGTCCGCCTAAACATGCATTTATCATTGGATCTCTCTAATGCAGATGTGTTTGTAGAATTAAGTTACTTTCTTCATCCCTTGAGCTATTTTATGAATTAGGTAAACCCAGAAAGCATCCTCAATGATTTTTCATTCGTGTAACAAAGAAACTGGAATGCATCCTGAATCCTTTATCTTGTTTTTGTTGTTGTTAGAAAATATTTTACCTAATTTTCAATCTTTAATGGTATTGCAATAGTTGCGTGGAAGAGTGGGCAGGGCAGATAAGGAAGCTCATGCATATTTATTTTACCCTGACAAGTCAATGTTAACTGATCAGGCGCTGGTATGTTCTGCAATACAACCTTTTCTTTTTATTAGTGCACCCTGTTGATTGTCATACCCCTACTAGATTTTTATGTAACTTTTGCAATTGTTTGACTTTTCAGGAGAGGCTAGCAGCTCTAGAAGAATGCCGAGAACTTGGCCAAGGCTTCCAACTTGCAGAGAGAGACATGGGTATAAGAGGCTTTGGTACCATCTTTGGTGAGCAACAGACTGGGGATGTTGGGAATGTTGGAGTTGATTTCTTCTTCGAAATGCTTTTTGAAAGCTTGTCCAAGGTCTGTTTCATGATGCATTTTATTATATCTTACTTATACACCGAGAAAGAAGAAGCTTTGTTTAATTGTTACATGTTTAATCTTTTGGATATCTTTGCGTTCTGGTTCTTTTTCTGTTTCCAGTCTTCATCATGATGTCTTAGTCTGATTGAACAGATAAAGTAAACCAGCAGTATAGTTTCTGCACTACAAAATGATGGCTAGCAAATTCAGTATATGTAATAGTAACTGGGTTGTATTTCTATTGTCATCGGTTTAAACTTCAAATTTTTGTTGTTCTATTTTTGCTGCCCTTAACCCTCTTGAATTTTGTTTTCAGGTTGATGAGCACAGGGTAATTTCAGTTCCTTACCAGTCAGTACAGGTGACTTCTTTATTCTCTGGTATCTCGTTAGAATGTAAATATGTTTGATTAACTTGAAAGGAAACTATGTAACATACAGAAACTATGAATATTTAGTGTGCCATGTTCTAAATATTCACTTGCATCTGTTTGCTTATGTTGAGATATAATGAAAGAATGGGTTTTTAAAAATCTGAAAGAAGCTTCCTCGGGACAGAAAAATAAAAGAAGAAATCTCCACATTATGTCTTGAGAAATGTATGCTCATGTGCTTGAGTTTCTTTGTGTCAAAGAACTAGTAAAAAAACTATGTTGTTGGTGGAAAAAAGAATGGGAGTGGTGATATCTGAATTCATGGTTTTTTGCTCATTAAAACTCTGGTAACATGTTACAGAACCAGTTCAACCCAAAAGATTAAGCTATCAGCTGAGGTCAAATTAGTGGTCTATATCTGATCACTTCCGTTCAAGAATAGAGTTCAGATTCTAGTCTTAGTAATCTTATGTTGTAAGATGAGAGATAGAGTTCACTTCCCATCACTGTCCGGAAAAAGAGTTCTTAACATATGATTTATATCATTCTCTAATATTTTGATAGCAATAAATTTGAATGAGGTTGTAGTTCAGTGGTAAGCAAGAGTACGAGATGAAATATCAGGTTCGAATCTCACCTTTATCAAAACTCTAATAAAATCAGAACACACTCGTATAAAGAAGAAGAAGAAGAAGAAGAAGAAGAAAAATTAATAATAAGTTCTCACTGAGGCACGAGGCACAAATATTCAGGGAGCTTGTCATTAAGGGATAAGAAATTGGCCTTATGGATTATATAGCAGGAAAGCTTCATTTTAGAAGAGAGGAGCATGGTCATGAGTAAAAATCTGATGTCATGATATAGCAACAATTGGTAATAAGTGTAAAGTGTGTAAGAAGCTATATGTTAGCTCATAATTACATCCACATTACTGAAGAAACTACCAAATTTCATTGAACGTCTTGTTTCCACTATTGATGTATGTGTAAAATGCAACGCAGCATTAGATCCAATGAGTTTATGATTGGCAATGATTTTTTACTCATATTAATCCATTGTCTGTGGTTTTCAATGCAGATTGATTTAAATATAAACCCTCATCTCCCTTCTGACTACATAAATTATTTGGAGAACCCCATGGAAATTATTAATGAAGCTGAGAAAGCTGCAGAGACAGATATATGGAGCTTGATGCAATTTACAGAAAATCTGCGTCGCCAGTATGGAAAAGAGCCTTGCTCCATGGAAATTCTATTGAAGAAGCTTTATGTAAGGAGAATGGCAGCAGATATTGGGATAACAAGAATTTATGCATCTGGAAAGATGGTTGGCATGGAAACAAATATGAGTAAAAAGGTTTTTAAGCTGATGACAGATTCAATGTCATCTGAAATGCATAGAAACTCTTTGTTTTTTGATGGAAACGAAATAAAGGTAATTTTTACAATATTTTTATACCTTTATTGATTGGTTTCTCTCTTCTTTGACACATGCTCGCATTCAATGATGTGATAACTAAAGCTTGCCCTTGGCTCCATAGAGGCGAAGAACGAGAAGAAATGGAAACTTTGACCCAAATTTTATGTTACTGAGTAGTGTGGATATAAGAAAATATATATGATGCTCTTCTATACCTGATCACATGTAGTTAAGAGTTTTCACTCCTTTTGTCATCTGTATCAATATGGATTCAAGATATCTTCACTGATATAATCTACCAGTTATATTTAGGGTTCTTAAAGATTTCTTTGGAATTTAAACATTGTCTTTTAACTCTTGTTTTCTCGTTAATTATTTACAGGCTGAACTTCTTTTGGAGCTACCGAGAGCACAACTGCTAAATTGGATCTTTCAATGCATAGCAGAACTCCATGCCTGCCTGCCTGCCCTTATAAAATACTAGTATCATTTACTCTACAGAATTAGCCCTTCCATGAACTTTCCCTTTTGCACAGTTTCACCAGTGATTCTTGAAGAGGCAAACAAGAATGCGTATCTCCAAGTTTTGTTACCCTCTGGTCTAAAGTGCGTGTGAAAGTTCATGAAGATGTTCCAAACCAAAACCGAGCACCAAACTAACAAATATTTAGAAACATATTTATTCCATGTCATGGCGCGTGGTTGGGATTATACTGAGGCATCATGTCAAGGTGAGTCACGGAGGCTTCTGTTTCTTCTTCAAACCATTACCGCTCTTGACCAGCTATGACTTTGCAGGATACACAGGTGTAAAGTGGTTGGATTAAGTCATTCTCGTGCTACAAAGAGCAGTTTTCTCTGGGAGAAGACCGAGCATATTGGTGATGGTGACCGTGACATGTCTCGTCATCATCTTTGTGAACAAGATGTACAGTATGAATTCAGCAAGGGGGGTGAGCACTGCTCAGTTGTCACACAGAAGCTTCCCTGTCGGTTGGTGCTAAAGAATCAATAATGTTATTAACTACATCTTGGCATGCATTTTTGAGAGATGCGTGATGATGGTCAGAAGGATGGTTTGTGTTGTTTATAGGTGATTTAGGAAAACATCTACTTCTTTCAGAAATCCAATTGCCACGAGATAATTGGGGACAATTTGTAAAGAGAGAAGGCATGGTGATTGCAATTGTTGAACACCATAATTTACCCTTGTGCCTGTGTGTATCAAAAAGTCTGCTTCATCGGTGTTTACTTTCGGTCAATCACCCCAATTTTGCGTGTATAAACGGTCCCGTTTAGCCCAGTGGATCACTGTCTTGTTAATTTTGAAATGGAAGTACAGCTCAATAAATACAATTATCATGACGTTACAAATTAAAATTTTAAATAAAATCAAAGGCCTTGCCTTGTCACTCGGTGTTTTACAAGCTTGTCATCTATAGCTAATGTGTTTTCTGCAAATAAATAAATAAAATCTGCGGGTTTTGACTTGATATAATTTGATAAATTTAAAAATAATTGTTAAAAATATAGTTTTATTAAAAAGATTTTTAAAAATACATTTGTTTTTTTTAAAAAAAAAAAATCAAACGAGAACAAATTGAAACGACCTAGATTAATTTGAGTTAACTATTAAATCCATAACTTGAATTATGAGAGCTGGATAACTTTATAAGAAGTAAATTAAAATAAATTATGAAATAAAATAAAAAACCAGAAAACAAACAACTTGAATCAGTTCGGGTTAATCTATCAAACCCTCAACCCGGATCATGTGACTAAAATAACTCTAAAAAAAAATTAAAATAAATTATGAAACTTAATTCTCAATCATTCCAATTGAAGAATGAAATTGAAAAAAAATCACTTAAATAAAAGATATAAAAAAATAACTCGAGTCAACCTACCAAACATGTGATCCAAGTAATGAAATCAAAATATTCTTATATAAAGCAAACTAAAAAATATATATGAAGCATAATTTCAAACCTCATATAAAGCAAACTGAAAAAATAATTCAAATCAATTAAATATTGAAGGATAAAATTAAAAGAAAAAAAATCAAATAAAAAAACAAGTTAACCAGTTAAACTTGTGACCCGAGTTATAAAACTGGAATAAGCATTATGGATTAAAATGATGTCATAATAGAGAAATATATTAACATAAACTTAAAAGGTGTGGAAAAAAATTTCCACGAATATATAACATTGTGGATTGAAATAATATTTTTTTTGTTGTTTTTGGTTCATCAATATTTTTTAATTTTATTCTTTAATATTATTTTTATTGGGACTTGGAGTTGAAAATTTATTTCAATTTGTTTTTTTTATATAGTTATTAAGATCTTAAAAAAAAAAAAACTGCCACATCAATTTAGTGCTTGGTATCATGGAAAAAAAAAAGTTTGATTTTATTGTTGATTTAGATTTAAGGTTGATAATTGTTCCAAACTATTTATTTTTTGGTTATTTCAATTTAAAAAAAGCTTTGGTATTGAGTTGATGTTTAGTTGCATAAAATAAAAAATCTGAATTTATTGTTTGGAAAAGATTAAAAAAGAGCAGAAAAAATTGAAGCCGGCATTTTTTTAAAGTTTGCCTAAGGGTTTTGGGAAATTTTCTTTTTGATCCTTTTAGTTTGGATGTTAAACAATTTGGTCTCAAACTTTATTTTTCAAGTATTTTAGTTATTAATTTAAAGAGAAGAGAGATGAAAAAGAGAGAATAAAAAAAAAAAATGAAAGAGAGAAAGTCAATTAACAAATAACAATTATTTCACAATGAAACTATTCATGCCAACAAGTTTTATTTTTATTTTTTTTAATTTCATAAAAAAAATAAATGGTCTTAAGATTTTTTTTGGTCGCTTTTTTTTTAATATACTAAATGCTATTTTAAGATCAGAGATAAGTTTATTGTAAGCTCTAATGTTTTTTAGGTTTTTTTAATAAAAAACAATGGGTGAAATGTTTTTTTTTTACACCTAAAAGTTTGAAGCTTGACATTTTGACTAGTAGATAACGTGTGATTTATTTTTGTAAATGATATGTCGTATGATATTTTATTTAAAAGAAAGGAGTGGATGACACATGGGCATGTTTTCTTCTTCTTTGGCCAAGTTAGAGAGAGAGAGAGAGAGAGAGAGAGAGAGAGAGAGTATTGCCCCATTAGAAAATGCTCAAGGCTAGCTAGAAGTATCAGTCCGGTGAGAGGCGGAGCTACATAGAGAAGAAGGGTGAATTATCCCTTTAGAAAATGTTTTTTGAAGTTTTTTTCTCTGCCCCTCTTATTTCTGAATATTAACTCCGGCCCTGAATTTGGTTGGGTTTTTATTACACATCTTATAAGCTTAAAAGAATGCAGAGACACCCTCCATGCCACGTCGCCATCCCCTGCCATATATTTAAAAATATATATGTTTTTGCGTGTGAAAAATATTTTTTAAAAAATTTAATTTTTTATTATTTTAAATTAATATTTTAAAATTATTTTGATGCATGTAAAAAATAATTTTTAAAAAATAAAAAATATATAATTTTAATATATTTTTAAATAAAAATACTTTAAAAAATAAATATAACTATATATTCTCAGGCAGTCGTTTTGACAGCATTGGACACCCACTGAAAATAGGTAAAGAGATACTCGGACAATAGTTTGACTTGGTCCAAGGCTTAAATTGTGGATTGATCGGCAAAATTGTTTTTTTTTTTTATTTTTTTTATTATTAGCTCCTCCCTTAGAAAACATTTTTAGAATTGCAACTGCTTTTGAAATAATGATAAAATAATATCTTAGGGCAAATATTTGTGTAAAATGTTTTTTTTTCTTCAAATAGCGCATTAATGAGATAAAAATGTTTTAAGTAGAGATGTATCTTTTTTTTTTAAAAATTGTTTTAATGTTTTTATTAATGTTTTCCGAATACTTTTATTTTTTATTAAATAAATAATATAAAAATAATTATTATATATATTTTTTTAAAAAAAATTCAAAGATATTAATAAGGAAAAGAAAGCTTTTACTAACAAATTATTTTTTTCAATAGACTTTAAATTATTACAATTCTTAAAAAACATTAGTGCCCTATAATTAAATTAAAAAATTCAATATCTTCTCTCAACCACATGTCATATATATATATATATATATATATATATATAAATGTTTCTCAACTTCATGAATTAGTTTTTAGTTATTGTTAAAATCTCCTCTTCAATGATTCTTATTAAATGTATGCATCGAATGCCTTTTATTTTTTATTAATGATTAAGTTTTGTTTTTCTTGAGAAAAAATATGTTTGCAATGCTTGAATATTATTTTATATTAAAAAAAAATTTTCTGACTCATGGCATAACATAGATGAATTATCTATTTTTAACCTAATAAAAATAAATAAAATATTTTTCTTTATACAGCGAACTCACAATATTTACTATCATCATGCTTGACTACTTCATTAATAATTATTAGTATCATCACCACTACTATAACAATAACAACCATTCCACCATTGTTGATTATCACTACATTACAACGACTTTACTAATGTAACCGTTATATTATTTTATCATCATCTAATCATATTTCAATATATCACATCAATATTATATCAACTACTATCACCACCTAGCTAATCATCACTTTTATTATCACTTTGGTTATCCGTATAATTTTTTTTTAATCTTTATCATTATAATTACCACAATAACAATCATTGTTATGATCACTTATCATACCGTCGCCGCTATCACCAATGACAAAGATAAAGGGACAAACAGGGACTCCGACCCTTGCAAGGAAATTATTTTTCCAGCTCCTCTCTTCACAATATTTATATTTTTAACATAAATAATAAAACAATTTTAACCCCCTTAATTATATTTTCTGGTTCTGCCATTGGCTATCACTTTGTTATTAAAGTATCTACCTCCATCATTATTTTTATCATTAATATCATAACTTTTTGCATTTTATAATCATATTTTAAAATCCATCAAAGTAGAAAAAATTATTCTTGAAAGTATTTTTCTTAATATATAAAAAAAAAATTAAAAAATATTTTCCACAAAACGTTTTTCTCAAAAAAAATATTATTTACAAAACATTGGAAGCCTAAGAAAAGGACTCCGTAGTTCTATCTTGTCATTATTTGCACCAAGTCCTGTATTACTCGTAGCGCATCCCTTTCAAAGTAAGTGCTTAAAGCGTTAATAAATGATAATTATGGTTCATAATTAACAAAGAAGAAAGATAATCACTAGGGTGTTTCTCACGGTTCAGAGTTTAATTATCATGTTAGAGTATTATTTTTAATCCAAAATCATGTTCTTTCTTGGAGATAAATCTCTTTCTTTTTTTTTAAATTCAATTTTAATTAAAAGCTCATCCCCACAATATCCCGCATCAGCCTCATGCATATAAATAAATTTAATACACACAATCATCTCTCAGTGGGTATGTTTATGGTTTTTTTTTTAACTTAAATTTTTTAATGATTTTGAAAAATAAAATAAAAATATTATTTTAATATATTTCAAAATAAAAAAATAATCTAAAAAACAATTACTGTCACAATTTCAAACACCACCAATAATTATTATTAAATATTTTCATTTAATATTGCTTAATTCCTCGCACAACCTGGCTAAGTATATATTGATGAGCCAATAATGACATGGACCGTAATTAACTCTCATTATTACAATATGTTCCTTAAATTTTGGTTATTCCTTATGACTCCGCCGTTAATATTTATCTTTCTCTTTACTGGTATTAATTGCTGTTGTGACGTTTTTCCATCCATACATAGACAGATTAACCACTGTTTCTCTTAATTAATGGGAACCTTAATGATAATAAAAGGTAAATAAAATGAAATAAATCCCTTTTAATTATCCCTTAATGTTATCTCATGATTTTTTTTATCAAGTCTTCTTCAAACATATTCTATATTAGACAACATCAAATTATATTTTATAAAAAATTAATTTTTTTTATATATTTTGAATCATTTTAATATGCTAATTTTAAAATAATTTTTTTAAAATAAAAAAATATTATTTTAATATAAAAAATATTTTAAAAAATAATCATAACAATATTCTGAAACAGGTCTGTGAATGATATAGAAGCTATGGAGCAGAATATAATATGATTTGATGCTAAAGTTATTAGAACACATCCGGACTTCATTTAACGACCTAGATCACAGTATTATACGCGGGCGTGTAGATTGGACAAAAGTTTTTGAAGAGGCTTAATTGTTTCTCAAAAGATTTGATAAAATCAAAAGATTTGGAATGGTGGGAGGGACTAAATTGAAGTTTTCACAGAAATTAAATACGTGAAATTAATAGTCAAGAATACATTGCCTTTAAGAAAGTCAACCCACAAGAGATACAGGGCGAACGGCTAGGATCTAGATGTGAATTAACCATCCCCTGATATCACAAGGCCACGGAGGAATAAAAGCTTTTTGACACTAAAAAATGGACACACCGACACACACAGAGGATAAAAACCTTACATCAACACCCTTAAAGGCAACCTTAGCATATAACTGCCCAATATATATTGCTGGTCGAACGATCTTATTTTTTATATGCTTATAATCATAGAATATGCTTTCCACAACTGCAGGTTGTCTCCAGAACTTCGTAATTCATGGCTCATGAGTAGATTGTTTGTTCTACTGGAACGCTGTGTAACACCACTGTCTCAACGGTGAGTCCTGGTCCGAATCCAAACAAAACACCCCACTCAAGCCCTTCACCGGTGGTGCTTTTCCCTTCCTCGAGAGACTTGTTTCTCATCTCGTCCAAGATGAACAAAACACAAGCACTTGACATGTTGCCATAATCACTCAGGACGTTTCTTGTAGCTCTCAGTTTCTCTTCCTTTAGATCTAGCTTAATCTCAACCTGGTCAAGAATCGCGGGGCCACCAGGGTGTGCAATCCAAAATATGGAGTTCCAATCGTTGATACCAATTGGAGCGAATGCTTCAACCAGGCTTTTCTCTATGTTCTTTGAGATTAGCCCAGGAACATCCTTTAGCAGGTGAAAGGTTAAACCAACCTCACGTAAGTGTCCATCGATGGCCCCGTCAGAGTCAGGAAGGATGGTTTGTGCAGCTGAAACAAGCTGGAATAATGGACGCTCAATGGAAGTGTCAGGATCAGCACCTACAATAACTGCTGCAGCACCATCGCCAAAAAGCGCTTGACCGACCATTGAATCCAAATGAGTATCAGATGGTCCACGAAAAGTGACAGCAGTGATCTCAGAGCAGACAACAAGAACGCGTGAGCCCTTGTTGTTCTCAGCCAAGTCCTTAGCTAAACGAAGGACGGTCCCGCCGGCGAAGCAGCCCTGCTGATACATCATGAGTCTCTTTACGGAGGGACGCAGGCCGAGGAGCTTGGTGAGCTGGTAGTCAGCACCTGGCATGTCTACACCTGAGGTTGTACAGAATACAAGGTGGGTGATCTTGGATTTTGGCTGACCCCACTCTTTTATAGCCTTAGTTGCTGCTTCTTTTCCTAGCTTTGGCACCTCCACAACGACCATGTCTTGGCGTGCATCAAGAGACGGAGCCATGTATTCACACATGCTAGGGTTCTCTTTCAGTATCTCCTCGGTTAGGTGCATGTACCGTTTCTTGATCATGGATTTGTCACCTGTTCATGGAAATCATATAATAATATATAAAATTAATCCCATTTGACTTGTAAATCATTGTAAGCAGAATTAATACATATACCCACCCCCCTCCTTTACAGCTCCCTCAGCCGTTTTCTCTTTCACTGTTTTTTTTTTGATATCATGACACACCAGTACTCACTTTCAAGAGTTAAATCAACTCGAGATTTCTAGTTAACCGCAAATGCATATATGAAATACAAGTAGAAGGAATCAAACTACGAGTGTTTTCTATGGATAGATAGATACGTGTATGTCGACAGAAAATATCAAGCATGTAAGAATGAATTCCATGAACGTTTTTGGATTTTTTTCTTGGCGGTGAAGCAATATATATAATAAAGTGAAAAAGTGGAGTTTAAATGCTGGAGTACTGTGTGTGAGAATATATAAAATAGACACGTACACATGCGTTTGAACTTCTCCTTCAACTCAGTCATGTGTTCGCTGTTGGTGATCCGGAAGTAGTAGTCAGGATAGTCAGCCTGGGAGACGCAGTTGGCCGGGGTGGCCTTGCCAATGGCCAGGATGGTGGCTGGACCACTGGCTCGCTGGGCCTTTCTGATCTCCTCAATCGACGGTGCCATCTTTAGGGGCAGCTAGCTCTTTGAATGTTCAGAAGCTAGCTCGGGAACAGAGAGAAAGACTGAAAGACAAATGCAATAAAAAAGTAGAAATTACAGTCGATGGCATGTATGAAGGGAGGTAACAGAGGGTATTTATAAAGAGATGCAGCTTAGAGGGACAGTTGGTCCTTGGTAGGTTGGAGGGACGGATAGCTGGTTGGCCACGTGGGTCTGGGGGTTAGGCTGTTAACGAGTGGTAGATGTGGAACCACATGCCTTTCGTCGTTGTTGAATTTAAAGTAGTTTCTGCATGCAGTGACGTAATTAACCTTTCCTACCTCACCTCCACATAAAAAAAAAAGAAAAAAAGAATCCCAAGTAGGATTCCTTGCCCGCCAGGCTAATCTACATTATCCAAAGTTATCAACAATAATTTATCTTTTTATTTATTTATTATGGATTATAAGTTTTAACAACTAATTATAATCTTACCTTGATTATTTCAATTGTTTTAATTTTAAAAGCTTATGGATTCTTCAACCAATTTTTCTCGCGAGACCAAGTCTATTTCTATAAAAGTTTAGATGGATAAACATGAAATGAGTGATCATGCTGGGAGGAAATAAACACACTTAATTATTATACGAAGAAACACTCGAGGATTTCCTGTGGATATAGGATGTTAAAATATATGGTTCTTTTCAAGTTTTATTTATTTATTAGATGAAATTAGGGGTGGGTAAAAAAATCAAAAAATTAAACCATGAAAAAACCTGATTAAACCGATTAAAATTTTAAAAAAACCAAACCGACCGTAACCCAAACCAGAGCCAAACCGGAAAAAACCAAGCTAAAATCGAGTTAAACCAAAAAACCAAGCCAAATCGGTTTGAACCGGTTTTGTCCCAAAAAATCAAACCGAAACCAGACGGTTTCAACCGGTTTTGGTTTGATTTTGAGTTCTTTTTTTAAAAAAATTGATTTGATTATTTTTTTTATATATAAAAATCAAACCAAACTGAAAATGATCACATCTAGATGAAATAACTCATTTATATCCATTCTACTCAAGTATAGTGGCAAAGCCATGTAGAGTCATGAGGGGCAATTGCCCCCTTATCTTTTTTTTTTTCAATTCCTTTTATATTAGAATATTAATAATATCTTAGCATGTTTAATTTTTATTGTTGGTTATCAATTAACCCCCAAGTTAGTTGTTGGTAACTTATAATATAATATATAATATATATATTCATTATATTTCATTAATCTTTTCCCTTTTCTTTTAGTATATTTCATTATCTTTCCCCTTTTTTTTTTTCATTAATTAACCAAGAGTCCTACTTTTTTCAAGCTACTATTCTTACCCCTCTCTCTCTCTTTTTTTTTTGTAAAATTTTAATTAGTTAAGCAAATAACCTTTTATACTTCATGTTTTAAGTAAGTTTCCTTCATCTTTTTTATTTGTTTAATTTTAGTTTTATTCCTTTATAATTAGTTATTGAAAATTTTAGGATTTATGATAATTTAAGAGTTTGTTGAATTAATATATGTATGGATAATATTATATGCATGTGGATATGAAATGAAATGGGTTTTGTTGAATTGATAAGTATTTTGCTATGAATTTCATATTGAAAATGAATGGTGATGAACTTACTAGTGATTAAAAATAAAGTATATGACAAAAAAAATTAGAGCACAATAGAGAAATAATTTTTTTATATATATTTATGTTTAACCACCTGTAGAAAACAATAAGTCAACGATAACAACATTAATTGGTCATGACAATTCTTTTAAGCTATGATCTTAGCTACTCTCTATCACATGTCAGCATAGAATTGTTGTAAGATCCCACATCGACGGGTGAGGAGATAGTTGCTGGCCTTATTAGTAGTGCTAGTCACTAACTTGTTGTACGCGTTTTGGGACGTCAGGCTCAGTGATAGACTCACGTTACCAGGAATAAAATCGTGAGGGTGAAAGACCCAAAGTGGACAATATACAGCAAATTAGGCTGGGTTGTTACAATTGTTGCTAAGCACTTTACTAGTTCTTGGAAGATTTAGAAAACACAAGTATTGAACCTACCTTAAACTAAAAATAGATGAATGACAGTTTGATTGTATGTATTGAGAAAATATCTTCAATGAGATTGATAATAAAGTTATTATGAAGCAGTTTTAAAATATAAAAACTCGAAAAAAAAAACAATTATAATGTAAGTTTTTTTATTTTAAAAGTATTTTTAATTTTTTTCTATATATGAGTTAGTACATATATATCCGTAATTTGAAATGAAATGGGTTTTGATGAATTGATGATAAGTATTTTGCTATGAATTTCATATTGAAAATAGATGGTGATGAACTTACTAGTGATTAAAAATAAAGTATATGACAACTCAAAAAATTAGGGACACAATAGAAATAAAAAAATATTTAATATTTATGTTTAACTCACTTGTAGAAAACAATAAGTCAACGATAATAACATTAATTGGTCATGACAATCCTTTTAAGCTATAATCTTAGCTACTCTCTATCATATCTCAACATAGAATTGTTGTAAGATCCCACATCGGTGAGGAGATAGTTGCTGGCCTTATTAGTAGTGTTGGTCGCTAATATGTTGTACGCGTTTTGGAACGTCAGGCTCAGTGATGGGCTCGCGTTGCCAGGAACAAAACCGTAAGGATGGAAGGCCCAAAATAGACAATATACAGCAGGTTGGGCTGGACTGTTACAATTGTTGCCAAGCACTTCACTAGTCATTGGAAGATTTAGAAAACACAAGCATTAAACCCACCTTAAACTAAAAATAGATGAATGATAGTTTGATTGTATATATTAAAAAAAATATCTTCGATGAGATTGAAAATAAAGTTATTATGAAGCGGTATTAAAATATAAAAACTCGAAAAAAATAATTATAACGTAAGTCTTTTCATTTTGAAAGTATTCTTAAATTAATATTTTTTTTATGAGTTAGTACATATATTTCAAATTAATTTCTCTATATAATGCATATCTACATAATACATAATTTCAAGTATTTATTAATAGTTTGTCCTCTTATTTAAAAAATCATGGATCTACCACTGCTTATGCATATTATATAAAAAGAATAGTTTATTCATTATTAGAGTTTGATGTGCATATATTTGATTTTTGGTATATATAATTTCTCAAATACGAACTTATTTTTTAGTATTGTATTTGAATAAATAAGAAAGATATATAATGTGCGAATAATATTATACTTATTTTCATACCTAACTTCCTACATATAAAAGTACAAATACATTAAATTCTCTAGTTTATTTAATTTTCATGGTAAGAAATTATCAAGAAATCACTTCTTATTGAATAAAAGACGGTTACCACCTAACTATTAGAAGAAGAAGGAAACTTTTGTTAATTAGAAAAAAATATAAAATTATTTCAATATGCTTAGAATATAAACATAGCAAAAAATTAATAGGATATACATACTTTATGTTATGATTAATTAAATGTTGAAGCAATAGTCCAGAAATCTTTATACTGTCAAGAATAAAAAGTTTTTTAATCTATGCCAAAACTTTAGGGTTATTCTGTATAGATTAAAGACGTATACTTTTCATTAATCTCTTTTTAGCTAGATTAAGGACCTTTTATATATAACCCAATCTTTTTGTACCTTTATCCATCATAGCTTCATCCATAATGGATGTGCTTGGCTTACTACTAGAGTCTAATGAGCTTTAAGCCTTAATTGTCACTTAATTTGAAATGTACTTAATATATAGGCTATTTTCAAAATATTTTTTTCTAATATTTTTCTACTTGGCTTATATGACATCACTTGAAAAATAACAATTTCTTTATAAAGTTCAAAATATCTAAATAAGTGAAAATACTCATGCTTAAATCAAGAATACAACATATGAATAATAATGATCACACTTTATAATCAAACACTTTCTTTCATGTATTACAATACATTGCATCCTCAAAATAAACAATTAATGAGAAAATAAACTTTATGAATGAACTTTCAATAAGTCAATCGGGTCCAACTTTATATATCTCAATAGATATAGAAAATAATACTTTATGTACACAAAACATCACTTTAGTTTCTAAGAATAACATAAAAATTATCTAAACAATCAACTAAAAGAAAATGAAGTCAAATATCAAATAGGTTAGCTAGACCCATACGATCTCTCTATTGTTTTGTTGGCAATGCTTTAGCCACAGGATTCACAATCATTAGCTCAATGTTTATATGCTCAATGAGAACTTCATATTCCTTCATTTTCTCTCTCTCAATGAGATATTTTATGTCGATATACTTGTTTCGGTTTCCATACTTATTACTCTTAGAGAGGAAAATTGCAACCGAGTTATCACAATATATCTTTATTGATCTGGATATGGGATCAAAAACTTTAAGACCAAAAATAAATTTTCTTAACCAAATTGCTTGTGTCATTGCTTTATAGCATGCAATGAATTAACTTCCATAGTAAATGAAGCAATAATAGTTTGTCTAGTACTTCTCCAAGATACAACTCCTCTAGCAATAAGAAAATGTATTCTAGAGTAGACTTTCTTGTGCCTACACAATTAGCAAAATTCGAGTCTAAATAACTAATCACCTCAAAATGATTATTATGTCTGCAAGTCAACTTGTAATCATTTATTCCTTATAGGCACCTAATGACTTTCTTACCGGCTTTTCAATGGTCCATTCATGGATTACTTTGGAACCTTTCCAACATTCTTACTGCAAATTCCAAGTCAGGTCTTATATAGGCTTGTGCATACATCAAATTGTTAACCGTAAATACATAAGGAATGTTACTTATCAGCTCTTTTTTCAATACATTTTGTGGGCATTAATTCTACCTAAATTTATCCCCTTTAACAATGGATGATAATGAAAGTGCACAATTTGATATCCTAAGTCTTTCCAAAACTTTTATAACTGTAGATTACAAAAAAATTCTTCTATTATTTAACATTATCATATATGCACGATAAACTATAGTATAGAGGTAAGAGCATAGGTGGTGGAATATTTTCAAAGCTAGTTTTTATTTAATTCTTCAAAAATTAAAATAAACATTTGAAAGAGTTTGAATGATTAAAATTTTGAAGGAAAAAAAAATTATTTAGTCAATTTATAAATTGGTGATCTTTTTTATCAATTTGTTTTATGTTTAAGTGTGAATGATATGTTCTCTGCTGGTTTATATTTTAACGATAAAAAAATATGATTAGAAAGCTAGGTTTTAGTTTTCTTGAACCTAAAAATCTATTTTCAACTTATTTTTATTTGAAATTAAACACCTCATAAACACTTGTAGAATCTCAATAAATTCATTTTCAACTTTAAAACACTAGTAAATCGATCAAAAAACACAAAAGTAAATCAAATAAAAAATTTTATTTTTAAGATCCACTTTTTTAAAAAGTTTGAAAACATTTTAATAACACTTTTCTCATCAAGAAAAATTTATTAACATTAGGAGTTTTTTTTCTTTTTTGAAATGTAACCAACCGATCATTTAATTCGGTTGGTCATAATGACGAAACCAAAGGCCATGAATTGGAATTCAAGGCCACTCTGCCAAATTCTTGGCAATTACCACACGCTGCTCCAGCCCAAATTGCCGATAGCACAAACCTTGAAAAAATTGTTCAACACTCAGATGAAATTGTAGATCTCACATCTACATTCTTTAAAGAAGAAAATCTGACTCTTCGAAAACATGAAATAGGTTCTTCTAGCTAGCAGATTGCCCAGAGATTCATGCTCTTCAATTCATTCATCATACAAGAAAAGTTTGCGAGGAGCAGATCACATTTGCTATATACACTCAGACCTTGTTACAAGGCTCATCAACCTGAGCTGCCTCTCTATCTCCATCTCCCTCCATCAGATTCATGTGCATATAATTCCACCATCAAAAACTGAACATGGGATAGGAAAGAAAGACACCAACTGTGGATTTCTCGTGTTCTTTGCACTTGTTTAGGGCAGCAGCCCATGGCTACTGGCTTTTATATGACAACCAACATCAATGCTTGAAAAACGTCAGAGTAGAAGCAATTGAGCTTACTCTTGATGCCTGAGATTTTAATTGATGAATTAATTTGCGTAGGGCAGGAGCTTTTTCCGCTGTCTTCAATGGAAGTATAAATGTCGTCTGTATTTAAGTTGCTACTGTAAGCTCCATCTTCTCCAAGACGACGCCTAGTTTCCTGCAATCTTTCCTGGGTAGGAAGCAAGATGTATAGTTATCAAGAGAAGACGGTACAATAATTATTCTGCACCAGCATAGCATAATTATCTTCTCACCCTAGCAAATTGCTTTGCTTTCGCATCTCACCATGGCCAAAACCAGAGATGTTACAGGTTAGACATCGGAAGATACCAAGGGGGATTTTTCTTGAAAACCAAACAAGGGAAAATAAACAAATCTTTAAATGATGAAGAAGCAATCAATCATAGAGAAATTAGACAAGTCAGTCAAGCAATTTCACTGTTCTCCTTATTCTGTTGGCTCTGCAGATCTGCAGAGGGATAAATTGTTATTCCTGAGACACAAGGCACACAGTCCAGCTAGTTATGCCAAAGGTTGTTGGAAGTGAAAGTAGGTTCTAATAATGGAAGAAGGCAAGGTTGAGGAGCAAGGAAGAGTTGAGGTTAGTCTCATGGCCATTCTAGACAGCAAAATTATGAAGAACGAGTTGTGATCGTGGGATTAATTCAGCGGTCTAAATTGTTTAAAGAGGATGCTTCTCGGGTAGATTTAGAAGAGCTTAATACTCAATTCCTTGCCTTGATTACTGAGGACATGAATCTCATAAGAAGGGGCATTCTTACGAATCTTAGGAAAGATCTTACGTGGCAAGTAGTTAGTAATTAGCTATTTATTTAGTTGGTCAGTTAGAATTCTCTTAGAAGTTAGGAGGAGGGAGATTGATTGTATGAAAGGAAAGGTTGTAGAGAATCTTGTTTCATTCTCAATCTGTTGAGAAGATTTTAACAGATTAGAGAGAAGTGAAGCGGTGGACAGGAGTGCTGCCTTCAGAAAGTTCAGGGTTTGATCAGCTAAGGAAACAAGGAGGCTAAGGATTAGGAGGTCGCGTGACCTAAATGTTCGTTTTTGTGTTTTAAAAATATTTTAAAAAAAAATTAATTTTTTTTATTTTGAATTAATTTTTTTTGTATATATATATTTTAAAATGTCAAAAATAATTTTTTTTTAAAAAAATATTTTAATATATTTTCAAATAAAAAATAAATAACATACTACTACACATCCCCATCCCCCAAGAAGAGAAAGGGTAGAAGGTTTTGGCAATGTAAGAGCATGGTGGAATATACCGTCTCCCATTTTCTCTTCTTCTTCCCTTCTATTGATTTTGCCTCCGTTGTTCTGAGGAAACAACGTGCCAGACTCAGGGATTCCCAGGGTTTGGAGCAGCTTAGCCCTCTAAACTTTGTTTCATTGGCTTACAAACATCCCAGGTTAGCAAACACCGATGTCCCCTGGAAATGCAATCGGCAACCGTCCCACATTAGCCAGCTTGATCTATTTACACCCAAGAATTTTGAGATTGCTCCCACTGCTGAATGGAGAACACATCACCATGTCATCCAGGCAAAAACTACTTTGAGGGCTGAAATTGATAAACGAAACAGATCCTTCTACCAGCATTGATATTGGTGGAATAGTCACATCTTCTCCAAGCCCCCGAAGCTGCGATACCCTATAATTTAAACCCAAAAGAAACTACATTGCAGAGGTAAAAATCAACTAACCTTACAAAGACATTTCACAATTGTAGATCATATTCATCTCGGCCTTGATAGTCCACGCCACTTGCTAGCAAACGAGAAGATGCGATCTACCGATAAGGAAAACTGATGGCAACAATAAAAGCTGGTTTATCCTCCATGTCCAGTAATCAATTACAAATGGACATAGATATACAGGAGTTGTGACAGCCGCAAAGCCAAACCAAATGGACGAGAAAGAAAACAATGGCCATTACACTCTATACACGCCAATAACATGCGGGGAGGAAATGGAGATATATCAAAGTTACAATAAGTCCACTCAAAACTTCGTACTGTGAAGGCACACCACAAATGCACTCATGTACTTGCACACTATAAAATGAGGATGAGGAGAAGGACAACGAGTACAACTACAGCAATTCCCAGTAGCCACCAACACTGCCAAAAAGAAATAGCAATATCACGATAACAGCACTTTCAAGAATGAAAATACTTGATGGACAAAAGGCCACAAATAATAGCTAGAATCAGAAAATTATCCCAAGTCCAAATTTCCCCTCGAATTATTATTTTTTAATATAAAAATTGAGCAATATAAACAGCACAATTAAATATGAATATTCTTTTAATATAGATTATAAAAGGGAACTTGTTGTGTGTTTTCTTTAACATATGATAGAACTATTTGGTTTTTTGCTTTATATGAATGAACTTATCTTCACTTTTACCCGACTTTTTCCACATTTCAAAATGGCAAGATGGTGCATGACTTTCTAACCTGCCTTGTAAATCTGTGCTATTTTTTTCTTATCCTGGACCCTGGCTGCTAAAGGAACGGGAAAATATATGATGATAATTTAACAAACCCAATAAAGACAAATTGACTCGTTACTGATATTTATAGTGATTGGAAGCTATTTCTGCTGGAATGAGTTATTGACTGAAAAATAATAGCACTGTTTGTGAAAATGACAAAAACTTTGTCATGTCTTTTCCACATTTCAAAAAGGCAAAAATAATATGAACCCAAATACTCCAGGCCACGGAAACTACATTGCAGAGGTAAAAATCAACTAGCCTTACAAAGACATTTCACAATTGTAGATCATATTCATCTAGGCCTTAATAGTCCATATCACTTGCTAGCAAAAGAGAAGATGAACAAGGAAAGGTGATGGCAACAATAACAGCTGGTTTTATCCTTCTATGTTCAGTAAGCAATTACAAATGGACATGAACATACAGGAGTTGTGACTGCCATGAAGCCAAACCAAATGGACAAAAAAGAAAAGAATACCATTACATTCTATTGGGATTTCTATGTTTTTGTCATTTCACATACAATGCTATTATTTTTCACACTTCCACCAGTACTGATCGGTATTTAATGTTTTCACACACAAATTCACGTAGAAATTCCGGTTCCTGAATTCAATAAAAAGAAAACAGAGATGGACAAGGTGATGGACTGTATATCTTTAACCAAGTGCGGGATGTCATCCCTTCATATTAGTTTATATCCTTCATATTGTAACATTTTTCTTCTACTGATTAAGAAATGACCTAGCATTTTATATCTGAAAGCCAGTTTTGTCCAAATGCTACCACAAGGCATAACATTGAGTCAACGTTTATTAGCTCAACTTAATAGAATTGACTACTTACCCACGAGCATTTAGATTTCACGGTTTTCGAAGCCTTGGATAGCTGAACTCTTGCTTGCGTTGTTGCAGTAGCAGAAGAATCAATGTTTGAGTGAATATCATCTGTTGTAATGAAATAAATAAATTAGATATTGTAAGAGAAAAGCAAAAAAGGCCACAAGTGTCAATTAAGAGTAACTGGCACAAAGGAAAAATCCATCTAATAGGGATTGGGGACTCACCAATAACCACACCCTGGTCATGAACTAGAACAGCAAGATCCTTGAATATTTCATTTGCTTCTCCAATTTGTTCCTCTATGTCTCTAATACCCTGTTCCCTTTCCTCAATTATGGCTTCATTAAATGCAACTTCATTATCCAGAAGTATTACCTCCTGCCTGCACGTTTTTGTTCAAGGACAAGAATCAATGAAGGTTGTTTGAATCTTCCAATAAAAGCAACAACGCTGCTCTTTTTTTCCTTCTTTGAAGAAAATGAATCTACAAGGGGTTTGTTAAGATTTCAACGAGAGAAAAAAAAGGGTCTCAAAGTGGGGGAAGCTAGTTTGCACTGGTATGTTAAGAAACGAGCTACAGAAAACACGTTACAGAAAAAGACACATGATTACAATCCAATTACGAAAAGGAAAGACAAGCAGCAACCCAACGAGAGTACAAACACAACCACAACCAATGAAAATTGACAACAATTACTTGCTCAAGCTTCTGTACAGACAGTGTAACTGATTTGACTCTGTACACATCAACGGATTTGCAAATTCAACTGTTTTAATATATCCCAACATACTTGCAAATGACAACTCAAAATTCCAAAAAGAAGCAGCGGAAACTTTGATACACGAGTCAAGAGTAGGAGTAGGCAAATAACACAGATACCTTCTCTGTTCCCTTAAAAAAGGTTGTTTATCTTGATCCATACTAGCGATCAGATATTCACCAGAGCCAGAGCTGTATCCCAAAACAAAAAGAAAAAAAAACCAGCGAAGTTAACAAATTCTGAAAGGTAACAGCAAAAAAATAACAGGCAAAAATTAAAAAGTAGAAACAAGCAAGGTAAATAAAAGTTAGTGCACGCACGAAGGAGGCAAAGAAGATTGAGGAGGAAGAGAAGGAGAGTAAGTGGACTCGCGCTCAGAGGCAAGCTGTTGAACTTTCTGGAACTCTTGCAATGTGATCTGAAAATCTCTTGCTAGCTTCGCATCTTCAATTTTCTTGCTCGGCTTCAATTAAGAATCACAATCACAATTAGTAGCATAAAAATCAAATTAGCAAGGCAATAAAAAAAATACATTGATGTCAGGATCGTGGTCGAGTTCGCTCAACGACTTGAGTTTAGCAGAGGTCTCTTTAACTAACTGCAGAATCCGTTGCCTTGAATTATGCCTGTTAATGTGATTGAAGAATCGATGTTAATTAATACATTGATTTACAGAGGAAGCGATTGACACAAAAAAGGAAGACAGACAGTTTGTGTCGGTGTTCAGGAGTGTCCTTGTCGGTTCCGATGGCATCGACAAGACGACGGAAGCCGGCAACGGCTGTGTTGATTTGGAAAATACCGGCCGCCACCGCTTGCGATGGGCTTCTGGAAGTGGAAGAACTGGAGGAAGGTCTCTTGCCATTTTGCAAATCTTGGAAGCTCATGATCTTCCGCTTTCTGTCTAAAAACCAGTAGAGTGATTTGGAATTGAAGTGGAAATGGAAATAAGATAAGTGAGCGAGCAGTGATCCGTTACTGTGCAAAAAGGATGAAGAATATGCCAACCAGTCAAAAAGTCTTGCCAGTAATACTCCCATTTATAAAGTAAAAATAAAACTACTAATTAGTCTCCAATTTATCACATTGCTTATGAATCAGTCCCAACACTTTAACTTTTTTCTAGTTTTGGCTCATACTATTAGTTGGTCCTTCCTGTTTAAAACTAGTTCTCTTGTTAACCCATACATAAACGAATTAACACCATAGAGAACCTATATTTCATTTCAATATGAATTAATTAATTTCAATTATTAAAAGAAAAGATATATATGAATAAATAAAAATCAATTTTATACTTAAAATACAGTATTCTATATTATTTGGTTCACTGTCCAAATATCAACCTGCAGTATCTTTTTTTCAAAATAAGAAAAAGGAATAGATAGCTAAAGTGAAGCAATGTTAGACAATTCCAATACTTCTAATCAAGTTTTTTTAAAAAAAACTTTACGCAAATAATGGGTTTTCCACGGGCTGCAATCCTTAAACCAAGACGTAGACTTTATTATAGACTTTGTATTTGAACTCGGATATTGCTTAAAAAATAAGTCATTTGTGGAGAGATTATTTGATGCTTAAATAAGTAAATAAGTAAATATAAAGGAGAAATGAGAAAAATATAAGGACAAAAATAAAATAGTGAGTATGAGAAAATAGTGATCGAAAATAGCATGTGTTTATGTGGTGATCCAAAATAATCTAATATTTTATACAGTATCTCGTGGATGGAGTCAATAATGAATCATAGAAAAAATAATTGACTTTTCACGGGCTACCATCATAGAAGAAAGCTTGATTATAGAATTTATATTTGAACTTAAATATTCTTGGAAAAATAAATTATTCATAAATTAAGGGTTGATATTTTGTGTTAGTGAACATACAAGACAACGGTGAGTCAATATAAATTGTTTCATCAAGTTCAGAATTTATTTTTATATATAAAAATCATTCAAGTTAATTTTTTTTATTAACATGGAATCTAAACTAACTGATATATATTTTAAGTAATTTTATAAGTTCTAAAATTAATAATTATATAGATTTCTAGTAATTATTATATTAATAATTATAAGATATAAACTTGAAATAATAAAAAAAAAAAATCTTTGATCCAAAGTTATTGCCATGAGCCACCTAGTAAATCGTTACAAGTCAACTGCCTCACTGTTGAGAGATTTCGGTTTTCAATGTTTTGTGCTCAAAGGACTGAACTGAAATTTGTTACAAAAAAATATGGCGTAGAAGAGGCACAAAAGCCAGGGACGGTGTTGTAAATTAAGAAAACAATATATATGCGGTCAAGTATAAAAAGCGTAGTGTATCAAAAAGTTCATTAACGAGGCAAGGTAAACGAGAAAAAAATTTCTAAATCGCAGAGGCAATAACTTCAGGTTGAAAATTTCATGTCCATCTTGCCTACACAGGTCCAAGGTTCCGCATCGTCTTCTTCGCTTGAATCTCCTCCTCTAAACCCTAATTACTCCAGTCATGGCTCTCCTCCACAATCTCGCTCCCCTCTCTCACTCCTATCCCAGATTCAGCCTCAGTCTCAGCACCTCTCTGGTATTTCTAGGGTTTCTTCCTCCATTTCCTTAATTGATTTCTACTGTTTTTCCTTAACTTCTTTTGAAGCTTCTGGTTTTTCCTCTTTATTTAACTTCTTTGTTTGTTTGTGTGATTCGTTGGGTGAATATAATAGCTTATGTTTCACGTGCTTAATTGAGAGTTGGATTTTTCACTTGAATTTATTTATTTATGCAG
The DNA here is from genome assembly GCA_018804465.1 of Populus tomentosa. Classification (NCBI taxonomy): domain Eukaryota; kingdom Viridiplantae; phylum Streptophyta; class Magnoliopsida; order Malpighiales; family Salicaceae; genus Populus; species Populus tomentosa. The sequence goes on from CM031995.1 coordinate 9,719,756, forward strand.
AGGTGAAAAAATAAATGAAATTAAAAAGAAAAAGAAACGTGAAAGAGGTTAATTTTGTTTTTGTATGAAAATGCAATGAAATTCTTTACTTACTATTTTTTACTGCATTTGTTTTTGCAATGCAATCCTTATTTATCTATCCGTGATTTTTATGGTTAAAATCAGATTAAGTTATAAAACACTGAAAATTAGAATCATAAAACAATTCGGATCACATTATAATGTGAGTATAGCATATCTAAGATGTCCTGGCCAGCATCAAGAGTTGTTCTTATACCCGTGGGAGAGTCTTCAGAGACTTACTGTGTTCATGTTTGATTAATGCAACTTTTGTGGCAGGCGAATCGGCTCCAGTTACAGAAGATTCTGCCGGATCCTCCGCAGAGGTAAGGTACCAATTTGAAGTTCAATCGTAGAATCTGCTGATGAACTTATGGGTGTATTTGTTGGATGAAGTGTTATCATAAACTTGAACCACAAAAGGATAGTTTTACCCATTCTTTAGATATCCAAGGAACATAAAAGAAACGGCATAGTTGAAACAGTGACAATAGTGGTTAACCACTACAGCTGACAGCTTGTGTTCGTTCTTTTTTGTATCTCTATTCAGGTGAATGAATTAGGGACACCAAATAGTAAAAGAAGTTGGGCCCACCAAAATGCGCTCACAAATTCTCCATCTCAGTCAGGTGGTGGAGGGGTTGGATGTGTCCAGTCTAAAGGAAATATGTTAGGAAACATTGCCTCTCCTCAAAGTCAACAAAGTGTTGGGTCTGTGAACTCTCGAGGAGGAACTACACATGCTTCAGGAAGAAGAGCCCAGATGACTAATGCCAATCATTTGCTCAATTTTCATTACGACCCCATTTCTCGTCCTCAACCAAGGGCTCCTCCTCCAAGACGGCCACAAAAGAAAAAGGCTTACAACAAGGATTTGTTCCTTCAGGCTAATTACAAGTTCGTTGTGTTAGATACTGGAAGCTATGCTCCTGAATCATTGGATCCAGATAAAATGCTTAAATGGGAGGACATAATTTGTGTTAGGTATTCCACCACATTTCCAGTGCAGTGTCCAATTTGCCTGGAATATCCTCTATGCCCACAGATAACTTCTTGTGGACATATTTTTTGTTTTCCCTGTATTCTTCGTTACTTGTTAATGGGCGAGGAGGATCATAAAGGCGATTGCTTCAAAAGATGCCCCCTATGTTTTGTGATGATATCTCCAAAAGATCTGTACACCATCTATATCGAGAAAGTCAAGCAGTATTGCATTGGTGAAACTATAGAGTTCATGCTTCTAACTCGACAAAAACATTCTTTCGTTCCATCGAAGAAAATTGAACCAGAAGCAGACACTGAACTGTGTTGCAACGATAACATCTATGATCCCTTCTCAAAGTTCACTTTCACTTCAGATGTGGAATTGTCAGTAAGAAAAGCAATATCAGATTTGGATAGTTGGTTAGTCAGAGCAGATTCGGGTCTTGTGGATGATTTAGAGAAGCTTCCATATGTTTGCGCTGCAATGGAGCAGTTAGAAAAGAGGAAGAAGTATTGGAATGAGCAGAAGGCATGCCATGATGATAGATTCAATGTTAGCAACAGTCAGAAAGGATCTCAAGGGCTTTTGTCAACTTTAACTACTACTAAAGGTGAGCAGAAAGCCTGTAGTTCTAGATCTGCAACACCATCTATTGATATCAATAACAAAAATAAGGGGTCTGATAATGTGACGGGGGATGTGGTTGAGTCACCAGAAGATGAAGATAGTGCTTTGTCATCCTCATATGAAGAAAATAAGAATTTCCAGACACATGCAAATGGTTATAGAGACGTTAAGGATAAGGAGTCGTACAATTTCTACCAGGTTTGTGCTGTTGAGTTTGTATTTCATTTTATTCTTTATTGCTTATTTACCTCTCTGCTTACTTAAGAGGATAGAACTGTAACAAATTTCCAGAGTCTGATAGGGACCAAGTACGGGGACAAGGGCTTCAATTTATAAGTGTGTTCAGGAATGCTTGCCCTACTCAGCACTGCTCATAAGTTGATAACTAACATGGTTTTATTGATATCGCAAACACACAAAAGAAACTGTTGAATTGCAGGCTTAACATGCTTTGGCGGAGTTTGCTCTTTATTTGTATTTGTTCCATGTGTCTGAAAGATGTCTTGGTTTGCATAGACTGTCATCTGTATAATATGTGCAAAATGAAATGAAAGAACACAATGGAAGCAAGTAAATGAAAGAACACGGTGGAAGTAAACTAGTGCATTTAATGGTATTTTTAAGTGTAAGTTTGCAGTCGATGAAAAGGATTGGGCTCTCTGATAATTGGCCTCTTGATGCAAATTACAAATGGATGGTACTGTTATCTTAACAGTGAACAGAAGTAACCAGAATGCCAATGATCTTTTAAGAAGTTTTCTGCTCGTTGCTTCATGCTTCCAAGTATTCATGACATTTTGTTATTGCTATAGAAAATACCATTCTTTCTTACTGTTGAAGTGTGGCATGTGAAGTGAAGTTTCTGTTACTTATTCCTGAATGTCTGTCTTTTCCAGGCAATTGATGGACAGCACCTCATTCTTCACCCATTGAACATGAAGTGTCTTCTGCACCATTATGGGAGCTATGATTTGCTACCTCACAGGTTTGGCCTAAATAAAAAAATTTCTCTGTACCTAATTCAGATAAATTGCTTATGTTGTGACTGTTTTTCTCTGAACTTAATCCAGGTATTGAAGGATGTGCCGGTTCCTGTTCAATAAATGTGTTACAATTTTAGAACCTAATCTTCAATATCTAAAAAGCACTGTATTTCATATCACTTTTGCTCATGGCATACCTTCTGCAGGGACACTAAATATGATTGTACAAATATTTTTAACTTTTTAATTTCATCAAAGTGCATGCATATTTTACACTAATAATATCGATTTGCTTTTAATAATGCTTTGTAGCTTTTGTTTTAATCTTCTAAAAATTGATGTTCCAGGTCATGTCTAAATGAGAAAATAGATACAGTAGGGATTCTTCATATTGGGTTGGAAGAATCAAAATACTTCGTAGCCCTTATCAAATCCTCATCGTATATGTTTCTCTTCTTAATTGTAGATTTTTTTTCATTGCAGAGTAAGTGGAACAATCTTGCAGTTGGAGACAATTACCCAGTCAGAGGCCATGAGAAGGCGCTACCGTTATTTAAGTCACTTTTCATTAACAACAACATTTCAGGTACCTTTTCACTGTTGACTGTTCTACATGTATCATCATATATCTTTATTATTTCTTATTGTTGACCTTCTATTTTTCAGCTGTGTGAAATTGATTTGAATGCTGCACTACCTCCCAATGCCCTGCTTCCATTCATGGATGAAATCAAGAAACGTGAAAAGCTGCGGAAGCAACTTGCCAACAAGGTATGTTTATTTGGGCAGTGTAGACATTTTTCAACCTCAACATAAATCTTTGTTTCTGGAACAAAATAATCTGAATCTATTGAGCTGCCAGAAGTTTCTGCAATTGTTTTCTGATGAAAGTATTATGTGCCTCTTGTGTTATCATGTTTTCCATCTGCTTTTAATGTCAGTTGTCGTGAATGAAAGTTTCTCTCTCCCTCTCTACTATGCAACACTCCAAAATCAATATCTTAAGAAAATTTAGAAGACTTTTTTTGTTTGCGCGTGAGAGCACGTGCTTATTCATAACAGTTACCTGTACCTTTCACATTTATGCATGGTAAACTTTAGATTTTTGTGCTCTTGCTGTTGATTTTGTCATTCATGAGCTCATCTCTTTTGGTCTCCTTGTGAATGTGTAAAACAATTTGTCCATGTTTTTTGAATTATATGCTTCTTTTTTTATCCTAGGAACGAAAGGAGAAGATCAAGGCTGAAGCTGCTGCTTCTGCTTCTATGCCCACTTTACCCAGTTTTGGACAGTCGTCTTATGACACCTCCCCTAATTTCTCTATGGAAGACTTCGAAGGTATTATTGCACTTTGTGAACATGTTGACTAGGCTAAATCTAAGAACTAGGCAATTGTGATACCTGTTAGCAATTTCAAGGTGACAAAATGTCCATTTGAAAGAAATAAAGAAAGTGAAATTGTAGGATATTCCCATAGTGGTTAAGAATTAAATTGGGTATGGCCCTGTGTGCTGTAATGGACCCTTCCACTATAGCTTAAGCCTTATGTTGGATACTCTAATGGTCTAAATCTTATTAAAGAGATTTCCTTGATCCTTAATGCATGAATTATAGTTAACTAACCAGAAAATTCCAAGTTGACCTAGTTTTATTGCATGCCTGTGAGATTGTTACTTGAAATTCCCTTGAGGATCCTTGTATTTTGCTCTAGCTTTTTATGATTAGACATGGCTCCTAGAAGAAATTGTGACATTAGATAAACTAGAACCTGTTTTGTGTTGTTTACAAATTGAGCTAGTTATTTTCTGGAACCAAAGCGAAATCTTCAATGCTAGTGGTTATGATAAATGCTGTCATTGGGCTCATAATCCTTTCAGTGAATTTTTCTGAATGTATAAATGTTCTTATGTCTAGAACTTTTTGCTCAGTGTTTCACTTATGTCCCCTGCTCTTCTTTTGTTTAGCCCTGGGTGTTTCTTCCCCGATGTCATCTAGCCCTCCAGTTGCAGGGGAGAGGATACTGTTCTCAAATGTTGCAAGGTTTGGCTTTGCTGCTGGGCATGATTCTCCAGCCTTGAAAATTGAGGAAAATGTTCCTATACAAAATAACAAGCCAGGAAACAATTCTGCCAATTTAAATGGTATTACTTTTCGTGAAATTTTGTTGGTTTTGTTTAAGATTTATGGCATGTGCATGTTTCATGTTCAGTCTATTGAATCCATTTGCTTATGTAGGTTCAACAAATCCAGGCCCATCATCGTTTGCCAATGTAACAGCCAGACCAAAACCTGAAGAAAATGTTGATCCGCCAAAGATGAGTGAGGTTAGTAAGAAAGGGAAGAAACCAAATCGAGTCCTCTTATCGACAACCGGTGGTCGGCGCTACTGAAACTTGGGTTTTTAACTTTTCAACTGCGATTAGCAACAGCTACTTTTTATCCCGAGGCCAACCTTGTGCATGAATTCTATAAATGAACTAGAAGTACTGATACCCGGAGATGGCTCTAGAAAGAATAAAATGTGAATCTTTCTGTGTACAGTGTGTGCCTTTTACTATCCATCTGTGTTGTATGACCATTGAAAGGATCACACATGCCATTCAGTAGAACTCCTGTTTGATATCAGTGAACCTCAAATCTTGGTGAGTGGCCGAATTCCACTCACAAAATTTATGGGAAATACTGCTTAGCGAGTGGGGTTAGCAAGAGAGAGATAATCGCTCCACTTCCATGGCCAAAATGCTCGGGTGCTTTTTTATTATTAGAGATGACAAATCTCTAAATCTAGCAGGAGTAGCTTTTGTACGGATCATTGCGTGAATGCCTCAACATGCTCGCATTTTTCTTTGCTAAATAGCATGCCCATATTGACTTCAAGCAAATGCACCAGGATGAGAGATAAATGGATATGGCTGTGTATGCTTTTCCGTGGGAAGTATAGCAGAAAATGCAGGTGTGGATACGTTAGATATTGAAGATTTAATACATGACAGTTGCGGACAAGATGATAAGAAAATATTTCATTATATTCTCTATTTTATTTTTAAGAATACAAGTACAAAAGAAATGTTATTAAGAGCAAGTGTAAGCTGTTAAGATATGTGAAACTACATGTTAGTAATTAGTCCCCTTTTTTTCAAGAGGGAAGTTTTTCGTGATGGGAGTTGTAATGGTATATAATAAAAGTGTTGTGAATGATTTGATATTAATAAAAATAGAAGAAATTTTACTAAAATTATTTTTTTAAAAAAATTATTTATAATTTTAGATATATTATTCAATACTTGATTTTAGTAAAGAAATATTTGAGATTTTATGACATTATAATTTTTAAATAATATGAAAATATAATAATACCTATGTTCAATATTTTTAATAACCAATGGGTCAATGTAAAAAGACCAATAAACCCCCGTATCCTAGCACTCTAACTTTTCTACTGATAGATATAAATATAAATTCAATATAATAATTCATAATAAATTGTGTCTATTACTACACGTGTTATAGAGTTTTGTTTAATATAAAACATGTAAGCCTAACATGCAAGGTGGCATCCATGAGCCTGTTTTTTTTACTTTTTAAATATGTTTTTTAAAAAAATTAATATTTTATTTATTATTTTTTTTCAAAATAATTTATTTTAGTGTTTTCATATTGTTTTGATATATTCATGTTAAAAATAATTTTAAAAAAATATTAAAAAAAATTATTTTAATATATTTTTTATCAAAAAAATATTTTAAAAAATAATCACTACTAGATTCTCAAATATTCTTTAAAACAAAACCACTTTTAGATTAGACTAGATTAGTAGCTCACGCGATATTATATGTAATTTTTATTTAACTTGAAAAAAATTTAAAAAATGTTTAAAAAATATTCCATAATAAGGTTAAATTATGATTTATTTAATAATATAATAAAAAAACACGTAACAACATAAATAAATAAAAGATCATCAATTACATTCATATATACTGAGTCTAGAGAAGTTATGTCTAACAATTTGTCAAAACCACATGCACCCATTAATGTTGGATTATCACTATGTTTTTTATACTTTTTCAAACATGGATTTTAGATAAAAATAAAAAATATATAAAATATATATAAAACATGTTAATCCATCACTAATGATATTAAAGAGACTAATCTATGGATTTGTTGATGAAAATCCACCAATCGGAATCACTAATCCCAAATATACAAGAGTTAAATCAACACACGAGACTAACTTATAATTAAACTAAGACTTGAGGGACTAAAGAATTACACTCTAGCAATATCCATTACACATACATACATGAATAGGTGCGTTCAAAATGAAACGACATAGTTTGGTGACTAAAGCTTACTGGTGCCTGGCTATGGAGTCGTTTCCTCTCTGAATTCTCAGTTGAACGAAAAACAGTGAGAATCTTCAAGACTCGACTATTTTTCAACCATAGGACAAAAAATGAGAACTCTGAAGAACAAGAGAGCATCGATATTGCAATTGGTTTGCGTTGCTGCGTTTTTCTCTCTTGCTGTTTTTGTCATTCAATCCTCTTTCTTCACTGGTAGCTTTTCTTCCTCTTCTTCTTTTCAGATTTCCATCCTTTTTTATCTTCTTGATTATTATTATTATTAAACCCTAATGTATATGTATACAAATAATAATAGCAGGTGATAATGGAAGCTCAGATCTCAATAAATACTTCAAAAAAGAAATTCGGATTTTGTCCGATTTCCAATCCTCTGTTAAGCAATGCGTGGTTAGCGTTTTTTTTTTTTTTATTTCTTTAAAATTCGGATTGGTTCTGTTATTGTTAGATCTGAGATGATGATGATGATGTAGGCGAACAGAGGGTTTGGTCTAACAGCGAGTATAGCGGATCATTGCAAGTTGATTCTTAAGTTTCCACAAGGCACTAACAGCACCTGGGTCTGCTTCTGCTTCTTTCTCTCAATTTTTTTATTACTTTGATTAACGTTAAAACCTGCTAAATTTCCTCTTCTTCTTCTTGTTGTCATCGCAGTACAATCAGCAATTTAAAAAATTTGAACCATTGGAGTATAATTACGATGTTTGTGACGCCATTCTGTTGTGGGAACAGGTTCTCGTTCTGTCGGTATCTGCTCTGTTCATTCTGCTTTATGGGAAATCATGAAACGCTAATCTATACTTAAATGTGCAGTATCGGAACATGACGACTGTGCTCACTAGGGAGTATCTAGATACTCGGCCTGATGGATGGTTGGATTATGCAGCTTTAAGAATTGCTCAATTGTATGATCTTTAGCTTATTTTTGTATTGTTGTTTCATTTTTTTGCAAATTCTGGCTGGAGGAGCTTTTTCTGATGGTTGTTTTTGTTCTATTCCAGGGGAGCTAAAAACTGCAGCAATCGAGCTCTTTGCGAGGACCATCTTGATGTGATTCTTCCTGCAAAGCCTCCCTTTCATCCCCGGCAGTTTCACACTTGTGCAGTTGTTGGAAACTCGGGAGATCTTCTGAAGACAGAGTTTGGAGCAGAGATTGATAGTCATGATGCTGTTATAAGGGACAATGAGGCTCCGGTTAATGAGGTAAATGGGAAATGCTAGTCCAAGTCAGTGGCATTGTTTCATCGTTTACTCTTTTATATGTTTTAACAGTAATACACTATATGTGGCTTTCCCCACTTTATTCTTTTGATAAATGCTGATTTTGCATTTGCATATACTATGTAGAAATATGCCAAGCATGTTGGGCTAAAGAGGGATTTTCGCCTTGTGGTTCGGGGTGCTGCTGCTAACATGGTGAAGATCCTGAATGGATCGAGTAAGTTTTTGTCTTTTTCTGATGCTCCAAAAGAAACTGTTATCTCCAGAGGTTATTAGAAAATATTTTGAATTGTTATGTTTGGTTGGATTGTGCTTCTTATCTTGTTTTATGAGGGCATATGACTTTGATGCTCAACTGATTCATATTAATCACTACAGTCCTTTTTTCTGTAGTTGACGTTCTTGTTGGATTTGTATGTAAGACACAATCAGATGTGGGCAATGCCTCTTGCTGTGGTTATGTTTCATAAGAAGCACACAGGATTTGCTTTGGACATAAATCCTTAAAAGCTTTCAATGAATGACTGAAATCTAGTTTATGCTAATTGGTTCATTAGCTCTACAAAACCACAATGGCTTTGAGAACACAGGCTGAAGTCTCATGATTGCTTGCTGATGTAGGGTTGGGAAGAAAACAGCAATAGATCAGCAGAGTTAAAGCTAGAAACAAGTAGGACAGAAGTTGGAACTGGGAATTATAACGTATGGGGTTTAAGAAAATCTTTAGTATCTGTAGTTTATGGATGAAATATAATAATACAATGCCATTAAATTTCATTTTGCAGCTTATTTATACTAGGTTTACATTAAAATATATGATTTGAACTTCAAAACTAACCATCAAATCCTAGCCATCCAAATATTTTTTTAAAAGTCACATAGTTACATGAATCTTGACTAAAATAAAACATAAAGTGGAAATTAAAAAAACAATTAAAAGCTCCTGTGTCACCTGCAAAAGAACAAAACATAGTGTTTTCTTTTATTTTTCTCTTTTATTTTTCCTTAAGTGGAAGGAAGACAAATGTGGACAAGAGAAATTGCTTTGAGGATCACAGGAAAACCACTTGCTATAAATTTTTTCTAGCTTCTCCAATCTCTTCTCCAGCTGTGTGTATTCTACACAATTTTAAAAGACAGTACTTATAGGCTTTTCCTACTGCAGCTGATGAGGTGCTTATAATCAAAAGTCAAACCCACAGAGACTTCAACGCAATGATAAAGGTAACAACCATCTCTGAAATCACTAATTTTGTCTATTTTCCATTTAATTAGATGGTTCCATCTCAGTAGATGGCTAAGTGGATGAAACTGTTTCATATGTGTTCTCCGTAATGCTGGAATACTTAAATAAAGGTTAGCCAGCATCATTTATTAGATGACATTCATGGTCTCCAGAAACTCTAGATTGATTTCATTACTATCTTTTTCTTACTATATATATCTTTCCATTTGCATTATCAATTCCTTTTCACATGGAAATTTATTAATAATTTTTTTTTAATTGTGGTTACATGATGAAGACTGTGAACGCATACTAACACATTTTTAATATTTTCACCTCAGCTTATTCCAAATCCTGTTTATCTTTTCCAAGGAATTGTGCTACGCAGAGGTGCCAAAGGAACCGGAATGAAAACTATTGAACTAGCACTTTCAATGTGTGACATTGTAGACATATATGGTTTCACTGTTGATCCAGGCTACACTGAATGGTAAGTTTAATTCTCAATTCTCTATTCTACTCATGTTGGTTAGTTTAGTTCTCATAGTCGTGTTCTTGGTAATTGCATGACTTGTGTCTGCATGATATGTTCTCAATAGTGCATCATGGTATGTTCTCAATTGTGCATTGAGATCACAATGTCTCTTTTTTTCTTTCGCACCATTTTGCAATTCCATCATCACCCCCATTATCGTCTTCCATTTGTATTTCTTTAATAAAAAAATGGTTTTCCTGATATTTACATGATGCTAGTTTTTATGATACTTGTTTCGCCCATGATTTATTTTATTTTCTTTTACATAAATCAGTGAATACTAACATATAGGAGCCCCGTAAAAAAAAGAAATGCTAATATAGAAGAGACTATTTATCAATAATTTCAATTATATTTAGTTAGTTTCTGAATCTAGTTAATGATTTCTATATCATTCATAATTCTAATCTAATTCTTAAAATATATTTATTTGCTCATGCTACTTAAGTTCTTACCATATCATAAATTTAATATTTAATTGTAAATAATGTTTGTTTTTAGAAATATCTTTATACTCTTTTGTACCCGAGAATGTTTTGCATAAAATCATGATATATAGTTATATAAATAATAATATTTAATGTTTTTATAAATAATAAATAATCTCAAATTATACTGAACTTATCATATTTTTATTAGTATGGTGTCTCTACCACATAGTTTTGATAGCCTTAAAAATTCAAGTTTAACTTCATAATTTACTTTGTACACACTTTAATTGTCATTTTTCTTCCAACATAAATCCAAAATGTATATTACAAAAAATCTTCATTGTCAACTATTTTAAGTTGATATTTTTTTGCATTCTATTTAATTCATCTAGTGTTCATTTGAGTTTTTTTTCATAATTTTATGACCTTAGTTTCTCTTAATGGTTTAATAATTATCATTTATTTGTTAAGCATCCATATCACGTGATAAATGCAATTAAGCATAGTTTAATTCTTTATTATTTATTTTCTTAATCACATTTCTGAACATATTCTTATGTTTCATAACAAATAAATCAGTCATATCTAATCTTTTCATGTCTTCTTGTCTTATTCTTTTGCTTAACAAAAAAACTCTATAAATTGATTAAAATCATTTTATCATTGATTAAAAGTAGATTTTTAAAAAAATCTCTCTAATATAAAATCATTTATCTCCTTACTTCATTTGACTGGTTTTGTTTACCTTTATTAAAAAATACAATATTCTTTTCTTGGGCTTGATGAAAAAGATTAATTAATTTAATCATTAAATATCTGCTACTCATTCCTCAAGTTTGAGCTTCTATTTTTTGTTCAGATGTTTTGTTAACCTCTCTGTTCTTTTCAGAGGTTAACCTTGTGTCTTTTTTAATATATAAAAAATAACAATAATTATTAATTAATATGTTTGCTTTTATAAGATAGAGATAAAATTGTTATTCATAAATATCTTCCTCTCCCTACCTCTGATCTCCATCTTCATATCCATTTCTCCAAAGCAAGCTTGCACATGTTGCCTTCAAAGTTTCATAATTTTGCATCATCTTTAATTTCTTCCAAAATCATTAGTGTATTTTTTTCTCAACATTGACTTATAGATTGACATCGATGATAATATCAACTTACAATATTCTAAAAAGAATAACATAATAAAAAAAATATACAAAAGAAAACTAAAAAAAACATGATATATTTTTTTTTACCTATTTGAGAATAAATATAGGAAACCCAGTAATCGGTTAGTCTATTGTTAAATTATGCGTGTGTGAACCTCAATAAAAAATATTTTTATATAAAAAATAATTTTTATGTTGAGAGTTTTGTTTGCAACAATGTAACATTTGTACTATGCCTGAAGGCAATGTAGGATGCTGAACGCTTTAGCCTCCTTCAATGAAACTCATTCCAAATACAGATGCCATCAAATTATTCTTAATCATGTTTTGTATTTTCTTGGGTCTTCATTATGTTTCCATGCCCTTTAAAAAAAATCCAAGCTAATGTTCATTATTTTCCTGGCAGTCATCTTAAATAGGCCTTTTGTTGATGCTAACTACTTTAATAGTCCGTGCTTATGTTTTTTAATTTATCCGGATCTAGTTTGCAAATTTTTTTTAATTGCCAAACATTCACATGTCCATAGAGAAAGAAACACTCGGGTGGTAAGAGTCTTTTTTTTTTTTTTCATAAGTAATTAATGACTCCATATATAAGAAAACCTATTTTATAGACAGAAATTTTTTAAATTCTTATTTTGTAATCAAATTGACGCATCGCTTTTGATGCTAGCCAATCAGATATATTGCGGGCCATTGTTTTACGCAAGAATCAAATTGTTAGCTATTTCTTTTTACTTTAAGGAATTAAAAGGTATTTAGATGCAATTGTCTTTAATTAATTGAAGATAGTGGTTTGACATCACAATTTGTTGAATTCTTAGTATTCCATGGTTTGTACATGGTAATTGGAACTTCTAGTTGGTTGAGTTTTTCTTTTCAAATATCAAAACTCTCAAGACTTGTATACAAATCCTAATTTCTAAATACAAGCCCTTATTAGTCCTCATAAAAATTTTAAATTATCCTGCATTATACACACACACACACACACACACACACACACATATATAGAAGATTTGTGATGTAATATTTCCTTTTGCTGTGTTTTGTGCTCACTATAATCTTTATATTTCTTATAGGACAAGATACTTCTCTACGCCTAGGAAAGGGCATAATCCACTTCAAGGACGAGCATATTACCAGCTCCTAGAGTGCCTTGGTGTAAGACTACTACCTTTTTTCCCCAGAAAAACGTTGTATCTCATCGATTCATCTTGATGATAGCTTATGCATTAAGCTATATATCTTGAGTGTGTTTTATGGTTTATGCATTTCAGGTCATTAGGATCCACTCTCCCATGAGAGCCCAGAGGACACAAGACTGGTCAGATGTGCCAAGTCGAGAAATGATAAGCAGAGCTCATGCTGCGGCTTTGCGCTTAAAGAGGGGTCATGTTAATCAGGCTGCTGATTCGGGACAGTTTGGAAGTTGCAAGGTGTGGGGCAATGTGGACCCTGACAACAGTGGGCCTATCTCAGGATCTTCAGACATGAGTGATGTGAGGAGAAACTCAAATTACAGTAAATGGGAAGTTATGCCTTTTGGAAGTCTAAGAAAGGAAGCACAGGATCACTATGCTCAGATGGGAGGTGTGTCTCTGTACAAAATGGATGGCAACAGATTGGATGATTTAGTATGCGTCAGGCATTCCTCGAAATCCGAGGCATGAGCTATGTATTTTGTTGGTGCAAGGCAGTATTTTTTGAACCTCGGTTGAGAGCAGACCTCTTCTGGGTGCCACCTTGGAACTGCAATGAAGATGTATGATTTGGAGATTGAATTTGTTGGTTGAGCATTTTGTCTGATCACTCCATTGAAGGAATCTCACAGAGTTTCATTTTCACACTGAATATTTCTGGAATCAGTGGCATTTTAGATTACTCAGCTTCATCGTCTGCAAAGGAGAGATTTTTTACTGATTTAATGGTCAAATGCACGTTGCTTTGTGAGGATTCTTCCCTAAGGGAAGAATGTAAAGGCAGAGTTATCCAAATCCAGAAAATGTCGTAATGGGTCAAATATCCATAACTCCTTTGTTGGGATTGACATTTATATTCTACGATGTAAGCTATGGTGGGCTCTAACCTAAAGTTTTGTGGAGCATCTCAAGAACGTACAGCTTCTGTGGTTTGATCTGTACCTTTTTGCAATCTTTTTAACTAGTCCATATAGAGCTGAAATTTGTTATTAAAAAAAAAACACGACTTGAGCAGCTGTTTGATAACGAATTTATATTGTATTATATATACTGTGGATGCTAATTGCCTGCTCTTGTTGATGGTGCTGTCTCTACTTTTTGTGTTACAGTATACTTTGTTAGGAGATGCCTTCCCTTTTTTGCATTACAATTGTAGTGTATTTTTATTTTTTTTGGTTTTTCATGGCAAAACTCTTTAGCGCTTTGCATTGAGATTAACTTCATGTTTTTTTACACAGAATTCACTTATAAATTTTCCAATGAACACATTGAATTCTCCAAAAAGGCAATGCCCTTTTCTATTTAAGGGGATGCATTGTACAAGCAATTCTTACCTACAACCCTTTCTTTTTGGTTAAGCCAAAGAATTTATTCATCAAAAATGAAATTATAAAATTGTCCATAAAATAGTGAGAACCAATCAAGTCATCCTAACAAATCACTAGGCAGCATGCGTATTTTTTTTCCTAGCATGATTAGGAGAAATATCCTAAAGATTCGTGGAAAAATTACCTCCGAGGTGCTTATCCAAAAACACACAACTATCTAGCTCTTGCGTATCTGCCCTCTAAACTTGGAGGATAGTCGGAGTCTGTATGATCAGTGAAGTGAATTACCATATCCATATCTTGTTAAAGTACTAAAGAACGTTCTCATCTATATGAACACGATCGTTTCTACGGGGTTTTCTGCGCTGAGGCGTGTGATGATCTCGGGGGAGAATTCTGCGGGGCTGAATATCAGAGGGGAGTCTATTAGAAGAGATTACAGGAACATTGTCCGGAAAAACTAGGACGTTTTCTTTCTTCTTTTTCTGTATTTGAATGTATATATATTATAATATATAGCAGCATGACCTTGGTTCATAATACATGCAAATTTATATATATTTGTTTGTTGTTAAGGCCTTTTCTCCTAGAGAAATCAGTTTCAGTAATATCTATGACCACTTGCATGCAAGTATGAAGAAGCTGATTGCTTGATGGTAATTACTTTTTCTTGAACGAATTTTGGGTTTGCAGAGTGTAACAAATTGTACCAGAAGAAGAAAGTGTAAGAAATGGCGATTCAACGCAAAAGAAAAAAGAAAAAGCTTGGATGGTCATTACGTGTTCCACCCATCGATAATAAGCATGGGTGATTAGTTAACAAACTTCCCATTGGAAATACTTGGAGTCCATTTCTGCACATAATAATTATATTTGGACAGGCTCATATTCGGTAAGAGTAAGAATGTTCATTATGTTTTCTTAATTCCAAGGTTTAGTCTTGAAAATCTTTTTGAATGTCATTCAAGATTAGGTCATCCATATTTAAATTTGGAGTTAAAAATTAAAAAATAAACAAAATAAATTTTTGGATTCCAATGACTTTTTGCGTGAATTTTAAATTGGGCACGTAGTTTCTCTATTTTTTTTTTGTCCAAGCCTGATACCCGTTGTGCCCGTTGTGCCCATCAGAATGTGGAATTGTGGATGACGAAAGAAAAATTGACTGTCTTAAATATCACCGTGAACGCTCAGCAATAGCGTTTGCACTGATCAGTACCCCAGAGGGAGCGCCGTTCCTGGTGGTGAGGAACTTGCGAGCTTGTACAGACAGCCATGCTGCAATCAACGAGATCTCAAAAACTGCAGGGAAGGAAATTACAGTTAAGGGATTCAAACAGGTTCCATCATTTTAGAGATGGGTTTTGCTCTTGCAGGGATTATTGGAATCTTGACTGGGAATTGGGGAGTTTCATTTCCCTTTCTCAAGGACCGCTCAAGCAATGGTACTTTTCAACAAAGAGCGGATTCTTTTGGAGGGGAAACCCCCTCCTTCAATGCAGCCATGGAAAAATTTTCATCTCTATCAATAGAATTGAACACCAGAACTATTAAAAAAATCTTGCTTTAAATCCAAGATAACCTAAATAGTAGGAAGAGATTTAACATAAAAACCCAGGAAGAAAAAACACTAATCCTCCTTGTTAGAATTCTTCCTTTTCTTGTTAACAAGATCATCGGGAACAACCTTAAGCAACTTCCTATCCTTGGACTTGGCAATCTTCTTGAGAGTTTTAGGATTAGTAATCTTCTGCAACTTGGTACCAGACTTCAATATATTCTCCTGCTTCCTCTTCTCCCTCTCTTCTCTCATCTTTCTCTTCTCCGCTTTATTCTTCCTAATCTCCTCCTTCAGCTCATTCTTCCTCTCGCTGTACGCTTTCTTTATCTCTTTCTCTCTTTCCCTCTCCTCGTATCTCGTGCCCCTCTTACTCACGTGCTTCGCCGACGCTCTCTGTTTCCTCGGTTGCTTCCACTTGCGTCCCGACACCTTCCCTGCCATCACCCCATCGTATGTCGGCTTTCCCACGGCAACCGGCTTGTCTGGATTATCCGATGAAGGTATAGCCGTTCGCTTTGCCGATGGTGCGTCAATCTCCATCGATGCATCGGTGGTTGTGGTTGCGGTTGCGGTTAATAGAAGTGCTTCTTCTTCGCGTTTACGCTTGTAAGTTTTGCCACCAAAGCCTTCGTCAAGGCGACGGAAGTCGATTGTGCAAGCCATTGCTGCCGGGTTTTTTTTCCTGAAACCCTAATGAGAAAATGACGTGTTTTGATTTTATATTGCGCTGGCAAGGTTACGGGTTTGGATTTTTATACAGCGGTGCGGGTTCGGGTTGCAGAAACGAATCCTAGGCGGTGCTCGTCTATAAATTAAAAGGTTGTTCCTCCCACTTGCATTTTATTTTGCTATCACCAAGTTGTATTTTGAGAACTAAATTTCAAAGTTATTAAACTTTATTCAGGGGAATCCAGGGACCGAGTTTTAGATCATACTGGTCAATTTAAAAAAATTAAAAAATATATATTTAAAATTTTAATATTTTATCTAAATTTTTTTTAAAATAATACATGTAAATATAAATTATATGTATTAAAAATAAAACTTGAAATGTAGCATAATTATTCCACGTCAAAAAATTAAAAAGCAATTTGTATAAATATAAGTTATAAGTAATTATTCCACATGTAAGAGTTAAGAAATATATATATATATATATATATATATATTTTTTTTTTTGAAAAGATAAAAAACAATCTATATGTACGTGAATGTAAATTATAAAAAAATATATGAGGCTAAATATTAATAAATTAATTTTATATTTTTAAAGTTTTATTAAAAGAAAAAAAAGCCAAATCTTACATGGATTACATCAAATTTTAGATTGACTTAGTAGATTGTACATGTTTGATCAGGCAATTGCAAAGTCTGGTTTTTACCTATTTAAAACTTGACCAAGGTATCATATTCTTTCTATATAGAATCAACCTTTCAGATTAAATCGAGTTTCATAATACTACTAAACTCTATTAAAATGCTTTTTTAATTATGAAAAATCAGAACTATTTTAAAATTATGTTGTTATACTTGAACAAGAAAATAAAAGTTTTGATATCAAATGTGTATTTAAAAAATATCATAACAAAGTAATTTTATGATAAAATAATATATATTTTTAATTTTTTATATCAACTTATCATAGCAATTAAAAAACACTTAAAAAAATTAATTTTTTTAAAACAAAAAGTCTACTTAAAAAACATTATGACAATCCGATTACATCATAAATACAAACACTTTCAAATTTGATAACCAACAACCCAATTTATTGGAACAATTTGATAAGTATTGATTTTTAAAATACACACACACACAACAATGGCCCAAAGGTTAGATCAAAGTGAATAGGTTATAAAAAATAATTTATGGCCTTGGACCTGGTGCTCCAATTTCCAAGTATCAATACAAGGAATTTTTGGTCCTTCGGAACCAATGGGGCATTTTGAGGATAGAAACTACTAACTCAAGGACGGTCAACGCTGTTAATTGCTTTTAATCCTGCAAGGATTGCTTAATCAGGAGAAATTTTAAGATACTAAAAAGAAATTATAAACATTTTTTTATTTTTTTATTTCATCCTTTCTAAGATTGACATAAAAAATAACTACTCATACTTGAGAAATAACTCTTTTATTCTCTCTTCCTTGTGCCTCTCTTGAAAATTATCACTTAAAATTTCTCCACATGATCAGTTTTGATAAACTACAAGGATTAGTAAATAACTACTCAATTACACGATGAGATGGCTATATCAAAAGCAATAAATTCCAGAATGCCGTGAGTGTAGATGCAGTACCTGTCTTTGGACCAGAAAACAAAAACACAAACGTACCAGACAAATCAACCACCATTACCAGCCAAGATCTTGCTGCTAGGAGCTTGAATTATTCTCTTCGAAGCTGAACTGAACCATTATCAGATACACACTTCCCATCTAATTCAGAGACGCCGCTTTCAAAGAAAGCTGAGTGGAGACTCCTGACACACTGCTCTGCTTCATCATCATTCACAATTAATGAGATATTAACCTGGTAAGTGAAAGCCAAAGGTGAGTTACTTGTCGTGATCCTTCTATGGCATATAGCGTCCAAGAAGGCATTTAGGGGAAACCATAGTATAGGTGTGATACCTTTGAAGCACCCTGTGATATCATCTGAACGTTGATTCCTTTGATATGAAGAACATTGAAGACCTGCCATAACATATATCCGGTAAATGAACAAGAAATGAAAGAGCAAATAAATAGACAGAAGAGCTTAAAATCCTTCACCACAAGAGTCCCAACAGTGATGGAAAATATATTGGGAAAACAGTTGTTGCATAACACTATGCTTAAATATAATACTCAGGCCTCCCTTGAAACTTCCTTCCAGGTCGTAAGATTCCTGCTAAGCTCTAGTTTTGAAAATAATGAATATGACTGAAAAGCTTTTTTATAAAAATTTATCCCACATGGTCATCATTTTGAAGTTGCAGCTGGTCCTCGTTCAATCAAGATGGAAGGTTTTATCAATGAAAACACGGCAGTTACCATGATCCACTAACCTAACATGTTAGCCTCCGGAGAGTGCAAGGAACAAAAACTAGAAGTTACTGTAGAAGAGACGGGATTCTCATCACTAAACAAAAGTAATATGGATGATTAGATTTTGTAGTTAGGGACTAGAAGGGAAAAAGCGATGCCTTTTTTCACCCAAAGAAGAAACAAGTTTTCAGAAAACCGGTCTTAACTAATAAGAAAAGTGTAATGGATCACCTTCTCTAATATCAGAGAGGACCTCTGGACATTCCCAATGAGAGAGATTATTGATCTATGCTGCAGGAGATTGACTACAGCAATTTTCTCAAGCTCTTCCACAACATGGTCGAGTTCCTGTTAAAGGATGGTACATTAACAGATGAGATCAAATGCCAAAAGTAGACATTAATAAAATATCCTGCTGGAAAATAAATACCAAAATACAGACTGTAAAAAAAAACAAATCATAACAAATAAGAGATGCCATACGCTTGCCTGCTGAATCAGATCTCTACTCCAAAGCTTTGATGGATCGAGTGTCAAGGAGATGCTGACTTCGCTAGTAGCCACAACATCTACTGATATTCCTAAATCTTCAAAGATCGAAAACACCTAAATGGATAAAATTTAATAGGGATAAGAAAATTGAAACATCTGGGATAAATGGGGGCGAGAGGGTTAGAAACAGATTTTAGCCGCGAACCTTAGCAAGAAAA
Source organism: Populus tomentosa (assembly GCA_018804465.1). NCBI lineage: Eukaryota > Viridiplantae > Streptophyta > Magnoliopsida > Malpighiales > Salicaceae > Populus > Populus tomentosa. Next base: position 9,739,177 of record CM031995.1, read on the forward strand.
CCAAATTGGCCAAGCATGCGGGTGCTAACAATATCCAACATGGTAACGTTCCGTTTCAAAACAATGCTAGTTAGTACTGCCTGTAATTAGGACAAAGAAAAAAATAATTTTATTTTAAGTTCTTCACATTGCAATCATTAAGCATCATCTAATACAAACCTTACTCATATCTCGTGTCCTGGTGATGAGAGTCCCAGGAGCATTCGAATTGTAAGAATTTTTAACCCTAACTGGAATATCACCCTCCCTAGCAGGTCTCATGGATTGTGGATGCAAGACCTGCAGAAAGGTACAAATAAACAGGTTAGAGAAGACATGGTTACTTTGGCCGTTTGCTCATGTTAGCATTTGGAGCTTCATAAATAGACTAGTTATTACTTGTTATTAAACTCCAGCTTGACAGAGCATGCAAATTTAGGGGGGGGGGGGGGGGGGGTTGTATGGTTAGGAAGCTTGTCGACAATAACCAAATTGAGGTCATTTTAAAAAAATATATTAAAAAAAAAAAAGGAAAGGGAAAGGAAGTGTAAAGATTCATTACTCGCGTATGGTTTGTACAAGACATTTCAATTTTAATCATAAAATTGTAAGTTTCAGACTCATGCTCGATTATGTTACAAGCCATAAAATTATGATACCTGAGCACCAAAATATGCTAGTTCCGCTGCCTCATCAAATGTCAAGTATGGCACAGGTTCAGCATGTGGATATATATTAGGATCACATGTCAAAACACCATCAACATCCTTCCACACCTACAGTAGATTTTAAAAAAAAAATATTAGTCTGATTTCAATTAAAAAATCGAATTTCTACAGAAATGCACTCGGTAAACTTTTATGAACTTCAGCACAGTTCTATATTTTCCAGAAAAAGCATTTTCTTGCATGCTTACATTTCATTAATAAATGCACTCATGGATGAAGAAAGAGAGTTGCAAAAAATCAGAAGAAAGAACATTGCCAAGCAAGTACACACAGTTGAAACACAACTATCTTGTCACAATATCTGTATGGATTAGGGAGAAACAGTAATATTGGGGTTTCCTATCCTCCTTGTATCTGAGTTTGCTACTTTTTCTCGTTCTCTTGCTTGCAAAAAACCATCTTTGTTGTCCATTTGGGTTTTGCTGAAGGTAGTGATGATTTGACAATTTGACAGGTAGCGGTGTGGCAGTGAAGCTGGTGGAGTATCAGGTTGTGGTGGTGGAGGTGGTGAGATATCTTCCTTGTTTTACTGGATATGATGCTTTAGGCAACGGTCATGGTGGTTTGAGTGATCGTGTTTGTGGTTTGGGAGTGGTGTTGTTGGTTAGATTGGTAGTTTTATGGTTTTCAAGGGCTAGATTATGGGGACAGAGTTGGTGGTATTGACTACCTGGAAAGATTTGTGTAGGTTTATTGGGGTTTGTGTTTGCTGGTAGATTAGGCTGTAGTATTAAGGCTCTAGTGATCTTGGTGACGAATATGATGGCAGTGTTGTTGGTTTGAGCAGATGATTATATTGGAGTTTTAGGAAAGCTAGAGCTAGTGGAGATAAGGCTGAGAAGTAATGAAAAACAGAGGTAATGATGGTGGCAGGAGTTTTTTGCGAGGAAAGATATAAATTATCTTGCTTCTTGCTACTATTTCATGTGGCAGCCACCAGAGTCTATGAACAATGTTGTAATGGTGCTCAGGTTTTGCAACGGATCTTGTGTATGTAACAGTGATCTTGCTTGCTTCAGCTTTATATATTATTTCAACTTTGACTTCGAAAACAAACAATGACTTAAAATTGACTCGGTTTGTGGTACTTGGGAGGGGAAATTATGGCAAAATTCCTTGGAGCTGTGCTATCTATTGCAAATTTCCAGTGTCTGCGGTTACCTGAATCTCTCGCAAACCTAATGCTTTTCCAATTGTTGTGGCTGTCAAATCACTGCCACCACGGCCTAATGTAGTAATAGCACAAGATCGCCAGCCCTGCAATTAGAAATATCAATAAAGGAAAAAAAAAAAAAAAACAAATATCAGTGAAGCTTTCCATAAACTCTCTCCTACAAGGAGTTCATTAATTTCACAAACAAGGCCTCCCGAGCAATTAGTCGGTGGAAAGACCTTTCCAAGGAAGCCGGTAACGATGGGAATTGCAGGATCTCTAATCCAATCTCCATGCAAACTCTGTGCCACAGCTGGATAAGTTGCTTCTAGAATGTCTGCATGCGTGAAGTCATCTGTGGTGATAAAACCAATTTTGAAAGCGTCATACTGCAAAAAAGGAGGGAAATACAACACATTATAATGCTGTTATCAGGGATAAGGTATAGTGTTCATTTCACGGTAAAAATCCCAAAATAGTAACACAATGGGTGCACTTTATTGCTATTAAGAAAATGACTGCAGTACTGCAATGAACTTTTTATCTTCACTTTCTCCATCTAAAAGACATCAAATCTTCATTAGAAAGATACTATGGATCTAATCTCATCTTTGATCCAGCTGCCATTCGTGTATTAATAATCTGGATATTTTACATGAAGTAAAATTACCATTCTGAATTGTTCAGAAGAGATGTTGAGCAGCTTTGAGCAATAGCTTCATTCCTCATTGGAGGTCTTTTTCTTGATTACTACCAAGTGCAGTTGTTCCATTAAAAAAAAAACTATAAAAGGTTTAGAAACTGTATTAAAACTTAATAACTGAAGTTGAAAGACATGTGACATTGTAAACCCATGAAACTTTTAATTGCTCACACAATTGATCAACATTTTTTTATCTGTGTCACAATATGACACAACCGTGATTGGTAATTTATTGTATTGGATTGAGAATTCACAGTAAACACATGATTGTTAAAGCCTATCCTATCATATAGTCTAACGTCATTAACTGAGAATCTTAAATTTAAAAAATTAGCTGGTCATGCAGCCCCTTTATTTATGATAGATAATGCCATCCGTTTGATCCATAAAACATATAAAATTTCTAACAAGCTGTCTGTCCGTATCCCTCCTCTCCCTGTGTTCTCTATCCAAAATCTAATAAGATCATGTTTGTAATTGAAAGAAAGTGGAATTAAGTATAATCAGATCCCGAACAAATTGTTCTGCTGCTGTTCAGTGTGGCTGAATGGTTAATGGGTAAAAAGTTATAGCAAATGGGTATCAACGGGTGTTTGATTTAATAAATCATGGTGCCGTTGTGACATGTGGACTCGATAAGCAGCTCAGGGAGAAATCTAAGAATCAGATTAAGATGGGTTTTTTTATTAAAAAAAAAACAAAAACAAACAAACAGAGAAAGAAGAAAGACAACCACTTACTTGGCGAGCTTTTGCACCGATTTTATTCATATATGCTGAAAAAATTCTCGTGGACATGCACTCCCCAAATGAAACCAGGTAGTCTTTTGTGCGTGGAGTCAGCTCTTTCATCATAGCAATTCCCTTCAAAAGCTGCTCTAATTCCTCCAAGTGTTCTGCAAAAGGAGTATGTATAAGAGGTTTCCCCTTGTCCATGAGATGAAGAGCTGATACAGGAAATTGCACAAGTCCTAGCATCGTTGGCTGTGTAACGAGACAAACAGTTTCATTCTATATTGTAAATTACAGAACACATCAATGCATATATATTACTAAAAAGTAGAGGAACTTGCATAAGCCTTCTCGGCTGCGAATAGATACTCACTAGCAATAACCGACTCGTCTACTCCCAATTCCTTCGCAGTCCTGATAAGATAGAACAACTTATGGCTCCGGGAAGAAAATAAAAATGAAAAGAAAGAAGGGTAGAATCCTCACTGGAGATGCAATTCCTTAATGATACTGAGCTCTTCAATACTGTCTACATGAGTAACACCACAACTAACAGCCTTTTCACCAGCCTATAATTAAGTTAACAATTGTAACTCCTTTTTGGCCCCGAAAAAAAAAAACAGAGACAGAAAAGCAAAGTGAAAGCAGTCATACCAGCAAAAGTTTGTTAGTTGTCTTTCCCATGGCAGAGAGAACAATGACAGGCCTCTCGTTTCGAAAGCTAAGAATAAGTTCAGCCACCTCTTTCATCCTCTCAGCAGAGGCCAGCGAAGAACCACCGAACTTCATCACACATGTTAGTTGCGTCTCGGCTTGATTATCGGTTTTGTTCATTTCAAGTACATCAACACGGGCTGCCTCACAACTCACTTTCAAAACCCTATTACTTCTAGACAGTGCCAAATTTGTAGCCACGGAATTATAATTAACCATCTGGACGCGTAAAGTTTGGCAATGCATTTTATTCATCCTCTTGGAGAAAACAGGGGAGGCAGCAGCTTGAAGAGTAGCAGAAAAATGTAGTGTGTTTGCCATAATGTATTATTCCAAATATGCTCTTCGATCAAATGTTTTTACGAGTCGACAAATCAAAGAATTTTCTCTGTTAATTGAGAGATTAATATTCAGCAACTCTATCAATCTATCTACAAAAAAAAACAACAACAACAAACTATTTACCAAACCAATGAGAAAATGTAGCAGAGAAACGGATTAACAACTGAAACAGTGAAAAAATCAATAACGATATGAGCAAAGGAGCAAGTACCTTCGTGAGAGAGAAGCCTGGTGAAGAGAGGGAAAGGCAGCAGGAGGACTAAAAATGAAGAAAAAACGGGTGGATTCCTTCAGAGATCCAGAGAAGCTGTGCAAACAAAAACAAGAAAGCTTCGAGGTTCTGAAGGGACGCGAGAGGCAGAAAAAAAGTGAACAAGCACGGCGGCCCCTCTCCGTCCTTCCCTCTCTCTCTCTCTGATTTCCTCTTTCCTTATATGCAATAATGCTCCATTCAAAAACGTGTTTTGTGGCATGTAGTTTCGCTTTCTATTAGCTTGGGAAATGTTTTTTTTATGCTTTTAGAGTGTGTTTATAAGTGTGGCAGTGGTTGTTTTTTAAATAGCTTTTCGTGCCGACCGAAATACATGTCAATGATTTTTTTTATTTTTAAAAAATTATTTTTGATATCAGCACATCAAAATGATCCAAAAGGTATAAACCAAACTCAATTTTAGCAAAAAAAAAAATTAAATTTGGGTAAAACACCGTTTGAAACGCAATACTAAACGGTGTCTTAATTAGTAAGTTATTATTTAGGTACTTGGTTTTCAACGTTATTGTAACTCCATGCTTCAAGTTGGAAACTTTATAAATTAGTCCTTCTGACTCATTTTGATTTTTCTCTAAACCTCCGTGACTTTTTTTTTTTTCCCGAGAGAACATGATTCAATAATACTAAGTAAAGTATAAATAAGTAATTTTATTAATAATAAAAATACTAACTTGTTATTTAAAAAATAATGAACAATATCAACAATGTGATTTTTCAAGAATATAATTCAACTAGTTAGATATTATATTTGTTTTCTAGAAATTACTAGTTTGAGTTTCATAAATATCTGAATTACTAAAAATTTATATAATTATTAATTTTAGAGCCTGAAGAATTAATCAAGATATATATAAATTAATCCGGATATTCATGTTAATAAAAAAATAACAATTATTACTTTTAATGATACACATAACAATAAAATTCTTTGAAATTTTTTAGTTTTTATTATTCAACAAGTTGCCTTGCGGGGGGGGGGGGTAAGTGAATTTGAACAATCGTGGATCAACAAAGAAACGGGTCACTCCTTCGAATCCTTTTGGTGAAAAAACTTTGACTTTTTATGTAGAAAAATAAAACCATGATAAGAAAGAATGATAAACAGTTAAGGATGTGCGTGTAAGACTAAATAAATAAATAAATAAATAAATATATATATATATATATATAATAACTAAATTTAGATGGAGTCACTTTAATTATTTTTCTAATATATTTTATATTTTTGTAATTATTTTGTCTGCAATTTAATTAGTTAGTATGAGTATGCAGCTCTTGTCTGGGGTACAATCCAAACAAAGATTTTATAAAATTTAATTTTTTTAATTTAAAATTAATGTTTTTTAATTTATAAATTGTTTTGATATGTTGATATTAAAAATAATTTTTAAAAAATAAAATAATATATTATTTTAATATATTTTCAAATAAAATTTTAAAAAACAAAATAGTTACAATCAAAATCACGTTTCTAAATATCTTTTTAGTCAAATATTGTGAGCTTGATTCTTGTTGGGAATAACTTTGTGTTTCATGCTTTAGCCCATGTATTTTTTAAAAAAGAAAAAATAGATGTACAATGGTTCACCCTATTAAAAAAAAAAAGGAAAAATATTGGTCTAGACACACAGGTTTCCTTAAACCCCATATGTGTAGGCTTTGTGGTAACAGACCTAGCCACACCGGACCACTCAAACCTGTGTGTTTTAGGTTTTTTTCTTTTTGGTTATTTGATTTTTTTATTTTTTTTATTTAATTATTCAATGTGATGTTTTTATTAAATTTGATTCTTTAGTATTGGGTTGGTAATAAATTAATTTTTATATTTTTTTCATTTAATAAAATAAAAAATAATGACATAGTGGAGTTACGGCAATAGAGTTAACTTAAAAAATTCAAATCAGGATTCAGTCAAAGGGACTAAGTTATCTGTTATCAAACAAGAAAAACTAAGTTATAACCGAGTCAAAAACCTAAGGACTAAAAGAATAGTTTGCTCTTTCATGATTTTATAAACCCTCCCTCCCGTTTTTTCAGTTCAATCCAACGGCCAAGATAGTAGATTGTCTAATATATTTCTCACATTACGATAAATCAATCGGCTGTGCCAACAGAATTTTCTGAGAGCGCATTGATTTTTGCTGCGTGTACCGTCGATCTGCGTGCGTTGTCAAAGTCTCAAAGGTTGAAATCCAACGTGGACTTCAATGGCTGTCTGCCTTCCTATCACTGCACGTGAGAGTTGCTCTCCTGTTGCTGGGGACCATTGGGAACTGAGTGGTCGCCTCACGCACCCAATCGCCATCATCTTATAAAAAAACTTGTTTTCTTTAATACATTAATGCTCTGTTTCTTTCAAGAAAAATGAATTTTTAAAATTTATTTTTCTTATTTTTTCATGTTTGGTAACAAGCAGAAACAGTAAATTAACGAAAACTTAATTCCAGTTAACATAAAATCACTGCTTTGAAAAAAAAAAGTATTTTTCTTCTGTTAAAAAAAAAAAACAATTTTCTTTTGGCGTACGTAACGCACGCCTGTCCAATAAATTATAATTCACTTGCTACAGTAGCAAGTGAATTATAATTCACTGCTACTGTAGCAACGATTTATAATTCACTGCTACTGTAGCAGCGAATTAAAATGCAAAGGTGTGGTCTGCTGCTCCTGAAGATGAAGACGAAGGCGATTCTCTTGGTTTATTTTATTTAAGTCATGAGTTTTTGATTAAATCAAAGTTTAATTAAGTCCTTAATTCTTTAATTAAACTCTTGATTTCATTAATTAAAATAATCTAAAATTTAATTAAATCAATTTTCAATTAAACCCTTGATTTAATTAATTAAACTAGTCAAGAGTTTAATTAAATCTTTAAACTTCCAATCATGTTGCCCTTAATCTAAATTTTAATTCATCCTTCATTTATTTTATTTTTATTTTTCATCATCTTTTTTTTTTAAATAATAAAAATAAAAAAGGTCAAAATTGGGTTATGACAATTGTAAGTGATTAAATATTTTATATATATTAGATAAACTTGAAAAAAAATTTAATTCATTAATAAATTATTTTCCAGTTCATTTTCCATAATACAACCAAACACTGGAAAATGTTTTCCAGTTCATTTTTCATGACACTACCAAACATCGAAAAATACTTTTCCGGAATTCACTTTCTAGAAATTCACTTTCCCTGAAATTCACTTTCCAAAAAAAAACCACTTTCCTACAAATAAACAAAGCCTAAGATATTGTGAAGAACATATATATATATATATATATATATATATATATATATATATATATATATATATATGTGAGTATACAGACTAGCTTATATATATTTTGACTAATTTTATAAATTTTAATATTAACAATCATGTAAGTTTTTGATAATTATTAGATAATAATTATAAATTTCAAATCTAAAATCATATAAAAAATATATTTTTTTTTAATATCACTTAAGGATATTTAAATGATGGAAAAACACACCCTGTCAGATTCACTTGTAAGTGAATAACATATAATTATGTCCTTGGAGGCTGCTATCACCTTCACAAGAAACAAGAACAATTGATGATTAAGCCAAAAGGTGTGAGAATGGCAGGTGCTAAATCACACAAATTCACGAGGAGAAGGGAGTGCAAGGTTCTTAAAGCAGGTCAACCCTCCATCCACGACGAGGTTATGGCCAGTTATGTACTTTGCTTCATCTGACGCCAGATACAAAGCGGCTTCGGCGACATCAATTTCTTCACACCTAGCCCCCTTCAGCTTCCCGAGCCCGTTCACGATCTCGATCAACTGTTCTTGGGAAGCACCGGGATACACCAAGCCTATCTGGGCCAAGGAGAGAGTGGTCGGAATCGGACCTGGAGAAATGCAGTTGATCCTGACCCCATTTTCGCAAAGCTCGCTCGCCACGGACTTGACGATTCCAGGGATTGTAGATTTTGACACTGAGTAGGAATGTGAGCCAAGCCCGCCCATGAGTCCACTAATACTGGATGTACAGAGAATACACCCTGAGCCAGCAGGTATCATCGCTCGTGCTGCATGCTTGATCCCCGCCACCATGCCTCTGACATTGATTTGCATGACCTTGTCAAATTCATCTAGATCAAGGTCTGCGATGCTTGGTGGAAACGATGGCCCTGTTATACCAGCATTGTTGTACATTATGTCAAGTTTCCCATGGTTTGTCAGTGCAATCTCCACCGCCTTTTCTACCTGAGCCTCTGCTGTCACGTCACAGTGGACAAAGCGGGCTGCAGGACCAAGCTCATTGGCAGCTTGCGGACCGATTTCTGAGTCGACGTCAGCAATTATGACTCGTGCTCCATGCTTGATGAATTCGTGGGCTGTGGTCTTGCCAATGCCACTCGCACCTCCTGTTATGAGGGCCACCTTGCCTTCTAGCCTGCTTACAAAGAAAATACACGAGCGCAGTATATATTATAAACAATACGCTGCAACAAGATTGTGAACATTGCTTTGTTAGTTTGTTGTCCTGGCAGACAATCAAATGTTATGAAGTGCTATAAATAACAAAACGTTTTCGACCGAAACATCGAATTTATAGAAAATATAGCAGTAATTGTGATTTAACATATTTTCTGGCTATTTATTTCGTGATATTTTCGTTAAGAAATTATTTTACAAATCATTATTACTCGAACAGAAACAAACAACGAAGTTGTCACAGCATTGTCTTGTGATTCTGTATAGCAGCTCTAAACTTTGAATCAAGGCCAAAGCATCTGCTGTGCCAGCAAATTAAACACGAGAGCAGCCATGTAAATATTGGTTTATTTTCTGGTTTTACAATTATGGGTATTTTTAGACTAGTTCTTACACTTCAAAACTAAATCCATTTTTCTGGTCAGATCAAATGCAATTTGCACTTAATTTCCCCATCACCCTTGAAGTAATTAGTTTGTTAATAAAGATAGTCGACACGTTTTCAATAAGAATTAGGAAAAAGCATGGCCATGCTAGATCTGTAGAAATGATGAGATCATGCAATGATGCGGAACTTATGACAATTTCCTGTGCAGACATCACGTTTTCAAAAGCTTGTCGGTATGGAGGAGGCCGGCAGTCACCTCTATTTTGTTTTACTAAATTAATCAGCTAAGCTTGCCGGTACGGGAAGGGGAAGCCTACCAGACTTCGTGCTATATCATGGAGATGCACCGCCTCACATGTTCAAACGTTTTATATGGAGTTTTTTTTGGGATTCTAACATCGAAAAAAAAATATGATAAAATAACACATTGCGAAAAACATATTTAAAAATAGCATATTTTGAAAAATCTATATTTACAATCCACGAGTCACAAATGTGGCTTAATTTATGATTCATGAGTCACAAATATTATTTACAATTATTTTAAATTATAAAATTATTAAAAAAAACAATTAAAAAAGAAAAATTAAAAATAAGACATCAAAAGCATACTAAAACTGTGATAACGACATTGTTGGTATTATTAAAAAGATCTCGACGAGATGAATCCAACGATATCAAAACATATCATCAACGGTTATCAGAATGGGTTACACGAATAACACAAAGCCAAGTGAGCCCAAACACATTTGGAGGCTCGTGTTGTTCAATCAGCTCATCATTTGTGATATTTTTTAATCTCTTTAGATCATTTTATTTTTTTTCTTTTTCTCTCATAGTTCACAATTTACAAGGAGTAAAGAGGAGAAGAAAAAAAATATAAGGAAAAAAAAAACCTCATAGGCATATTAAAACTCAGATAATGATATCACATATATCATTAAAAAGATCCCAACAAGAAGAATCCAATGATAAAAAAAAAATCACAAATAATGAACGAAGTAGACCACACTAGTCATCCAAAGTTATCAGGACTCACTTACAATCATTGTTGGTAACATTTCTCAATATCCTAATTTTATCCCTTCAAAATCTTTTAAATAATACCAGTATTGTTGTCATCCACATTTTAGTGTTCTTTCAGGTTTTTTTCTTTTTTTCTTTTTTCTCTCATCTCTCTTTTTATTTAATCATGTTTCTATACATTTTACAATTTGAGTGGTAGATAACAATTACAACCTGCGAATTAGATATGTAATAAGCAATTCTTTAAACTATATTATTTCTTGAATATTTATTACATTGTGTTATTCTATGAATTTTCTTTTTCTACGACAGAATCCAAAAGAAAATCGTTTTAGATGTTTACAGTTAATAAATTGTGCTTATGTCAAATCATATGACATCAGTTGATTAATGATGTAAATGCTATGCTAGCTATTGTTGACTGTCCCATAATAAACAGGGTTAGATTGTAACACACGGGCAATTCATAGAAAATACTATTTTGTGAGAATAGTCAACGTCCTCTCATGAATAAATTATCCATAATTTTTAAAATATTTTTAGCGTCCTTACTCATGTTTAAGTATAGATCCACAATTAGAATAGTAGCATCTTCAAAAAAAAAAAAATCAATTACTAAAAAAGTTAGAAAAACATATAGTCATGCATGAAACAAATTTAAACATATTATAGGAAATAAATTGCAGATCCATGTTATCATATGTGATCAAGCCTGAATTCTGGGGGTGATTCAACCAAAAATCTCTAGAAATTTATCAAGAAAACTTCTGTAAGGTTTTAGGTTATTATTTTCAACATCGACTGTATATCCAAATTAATTAATACGGTATGAATCAAGAAAACATTTATGTTATCGTAAGTGATTTATAAATAGCCTGTGAAGTTGATGAACTTACCTTCTACCACTACCAGTGGAATAACTCCGTCCTTGCCTACTGATCAACACATCGTCAGCAATAAACCTGAGCCCTCTATATATATAGTTTTCAATATATATACACACGAGGAAAAAGAATATAATTAGAAATAAAATGGCATGCTGCAGGTCACTGAAGTGTTAGTACTGATCAGAAGCACAGGCTCAGGTTTTAATTGCAGGTACCTGGCTAGATATGACCTGAGCATGTCTGCAGCAAAGACTCGAGGGAGGAGAAGAAGACTCTGTTGGATCTATCGAGGAAGGGCTTAGTGGTGCAGGGAGCAAATTGAAAGTGATTGCAGCAGCTTATCAGACACACATTTCCATGCAGAGAGAAGAGGAGAGAGGGGTGGAGAGGGAGAGAGAGAGAGAGAGTATGAACATGGCTTGAGGCACTAGTGACCCGCCCTATTTAATGATTCTCCAATGGAAGTTATTGCTCCTTTGTATTAATTTCGTGTTAGTTGCATCCTTACACATAAAAGAAAAGGAAACCATGGATAACTACAGATGCATCCCTGACGTTCATAGACACCCGCAAATCAGTGCTCCAGCCATCAAGATTTCTTTAAAATCAACATTTTATATCAAAAACTCCTTCAGAACACGACTAAGGCTCCGTTTGTTTGCAGAAAAATGAATTTTTTTTGGAAAATAAATTTCGGGAAAAGTGAATTCCTGAAAAGTAAATTCCGGGAAAGTATTTTCTGATGTTTGGTAGTGTTATGGAAAACACTTTCCAGTGTTTGGTTGTATTATGAAAAATGAACTGGAAAATAATTTATTAATAAATTAATTTTTTTTTCAAATTTATCTAATATATATAAAATATTTAATCACTTAAAGTAAAAAAAAAATGAAATCTAAAATGTATAATGATGAATTTTTTTTTATTATATCCTATATTCATACATAACTTATTTTATAAAATATAACTATATATATCATATCATATTATAGAGAAATAAGCTTGTGAAATATTTTTTACTATTCCATGAAACCATTTATAATTCCATTACATACGAAATACATCCGACAAAAACTATAGTTTTAATAATATTTTTAGCATGTAATAAAATTGGATAAAATATTAAGGTATAAAATTCACTCTAAACTATTTTTTTTAAAAATGTTAAAAAAATAGCACACTTAAAAAAAAAAAAAAAAGGTTCCCGCAGGCAAGTGAACAGTGCAAGAGAACTGCACTGTTCACTATTTTTGAGTGAACAGTGTACGCAGTACACTGTTCATATTAATTGTACTGTTCATTGAACAGTGCAATTAACATGAACAGTTAAAAAAGCATGAGAACGCAGGCTGAGGAAAGTGTTTTCCAAAAATAAAAAGCGGAAAACACTTTCCTGAGATTAACGTTAACATTTCCTTTGACTAGAATTTAATTTCATTTGACTCACTTTCCATGTATTTGCCAAACATGGGAAAGTGAGGAAAATGATTTCCAGGAAAGTGAATTCCTGGAAACAAACGTGGCCTAAACAAGACGTTGTATAGTAATTTTTCACTTGAAAAAACTATCAATTTCATTGTAAGGCGTTTTTATTATTATTATTTACTGATTATGATGTATAAAATGATGAAGGGTTGCCTTTTTTTATATTTTGTATTGTTGGGAATTTATTTTTTGTTAAAGAAGGAAGTATAGTACTGAATGTTTTCAATGGAATTAATGTAGTTTCAATGGAATTGTAACTTGGGGATGGGTTAATGAATAAATCTTGAGTCAAATTGTACAAAATGTTGAAGCTCAAAGATCGCTTTGTGATTTATGTTATAGGTTGCGAACTCATTAAGTAGTTGTTTGATATTCGTGAAAGTAGTTGTTTTTTAAAGTATTTTTTTGTTTAGAAATATATTGAAATAATGTTTTTTAAAATTATTTTTTAATATCAGTATATCAAAATGATTTTAAAATATTAACAAAATTAATTTAAAAAATATATATATAAAAACTTAATTTTTTTAAAAAACACAAAAATAAACCGGTTTTATTCCAAAAATAAATGCGGGATAAAGGGCTCTTGCTACAGCTATGGTCTCTATTTTGTTCATATTTGAGCATTTGAGTTGATAATGATGAGTGGAAAAAGATTATTTAATAATAATATCTTCATCTAAAAATATGTGATATCGATACCCCATTAGATGGGAATTACTAGGCCATCAATTAATTCTTAGGGGAAAAAAGGAAAGGGAGATCATAAGATTTGGATTCTCACGCAAGCTTGATTGCTGGACCGACCATATATTTCGATCATATCTATTTATTATTATCCTTTAGGTCAAGTTTATTGTGAAAGTGAACTTTATAAAAGACTACCCTATAGCCCCTGCCCTAGGAGCTCCTTGCTCAGTTTTATTTATTTTTTAATTTATCTTGGTTTTAAACTACAGGGGTCCCTTTTTTAACTACTTTTTCAATACTATTCATTTCATTGATTAAGTGTCCAGTGAATTATTTGTATTCAAATTGATATATTTACATATTTTAAAGGTTTTCAACAATTTTTTTACTAGTTTTTCATATTAAAAAAATATTTTAACAATATAAAAGATAATAATAATAATAATAATAATAATAATAATAATACAAATAGTCAAAATAATAATAATAATAATAATAACAACAATAATAGCAACATCAATAGTAATAGTAGTAATAATAGTAATGGTGATTACAACACTAACAACAATAACAATAATAATAATATTTATTAGTAATAATAGTTTTATTAATAGCAATAATAATAGTAGTAATGATAATGATGATAATTATAATAACAATATTAATAATGATGATAATAACAAAAACATCAACAGCAACACCCGCCACAATAATAGTAGTGTTGATAATAATAATAATAATAATAATAGTGATAATTCATTATTCAGTATTAGATTTATTAGAAATTTTGTTGTATTATTTTTTTATATAAAATATTTTTAATTTAATGATCAATATAACAAATTTAAAAAATTAATATTATCTAAAATAAAATATTATTTCAATATATTTTTAAATAAAAAAACATATCATGAACTAACCACTACCTTAACCCAACCAGATGAGCTCTAACACCAGCAGCTAAACAGCACTTTAGACTTAAAAAACAAGGATGAAAATATAAAAAAGTCCGAAAGTCTGAGGCCAGAAACAACAGGATCCAGGAAATCAAGAAGAAAACCAGGATCAGTGGTGGGCCCCCCAGTGCATCAACGGGTTTAACGCTGTCTTTAATCTTTTTCAATGGCTAGCTCACCTAACCTATAAAAACACAAAACAAAGCCATGGAAAGAAGCACAGAGGATTAAACAAGTGTTAAATCACGATCATAATTACAAATAATTGGGTCATTAGAGGAATAGCGAGGTTGTCATCTCCCTGACATGGTGGAGACAACCGTGGAGACAACCATCAGACAGCTCTCCGATCCTACGAGCTGGACTGTTTGCTGTCTCTTAATTATAAATCCCATGTTGATGATTATGCTCATTAAAGTAGCTTCACGCTAACGGTAATTACAAGCATGCTGTCGATAATTAATTGTCTTAATCATTAATTATGTACTTTTTTAAAATCGTATTGGCGATGATCTTACAGGTCGCTTTACAGAGTACTGTGCTGAACGGATTGACAAGATCCTGAGTTTCAGAAGTCTTTTGATTTGTAGTTTGCCAGTGGATGGATTTGATTTGAATCCGCAACTGTCATACCCATCAGTGGAATAGAAATGAAAGGGATCCTTATCATTTAAATATATGAATACTACGTGGCATTGATTTTATTTATATAAAATATATTTATTATTAATATTTTTTTAATATTTAATTAATAAATTTAGAATAAATATAAAGTTTATAGAATAAGAATGCTTTGAATAAAATTTTTTAAAATTATTATAATTATGAGATTCTTACTGCATCGGAGTATTATTCTTAATCAATATTTGTTTAAAACTTGACATTAATTAGAGCTATTGAGATTGGCGTTTAATATTTTAAAAAATATTTAGAAGATTTTTCATTGGTGGTTCATATAGATTACCATTATAGGTGAGACATTTGGATAATTTATAATTTGCGATAACTCAGCCATGATGCAATTATTCAAAGTTAAAAAAAACATTTGATCTTCAGATAATCCCCACATAAACCTTAAATAACTTTAGATCTATCTGATAAAATTTTTAGATTCCTAAAAATTTTAAATTTATCATTTTTACTATATGTATATATATTAAGAAACTCAACAATGATAACAGAGTTTTCATTAGACAATTAAAGTTATTGATTGGATGTTTTAATTATTATTCCTGTTAGTTGTGAATTAATTTTGTGTGTAGATTGATTTTTCTGAGAAGTAAATTTTTTTCCCATAATTTAGAAAAATATTTTAATTACTAATTCAGTCAGGAACGGTTGGACTTTCTAGATCTAGCTAAAATACTCACAATTGTTTTTCAAAACAGCATGGGTGCTAAGAAAACCATCAACGGTGGTGCCAACACTGCTACCACAGCAGCGCAACAAGTGATTTTGGCGTTGCTCTGGGTGGCGACAATCATGCTATCACTCCCGAGACTATTGCTAGCGGCAGCAACCAGTGGGGGGCAGTGAGGCCATCGTCTGCTGCAGCGGCCGAAGGAAGAGAAAGGGTATAATTTATGATTATACCCCGAAACCTTATTTAGGATTTCTTTTAGTTTAATTTATGAACTTACCCGTGCAACTTATGTCTAATTACATTATAATTGGGGTAGAATCATGATTTTGCCCCCTCCATGTATAAAATCTTGATTTTATATTTTAAAATTAAAAGTCTAAATTAAATTAATTATATAATTAATTTTTCTAATTAGATTAGGATTGGATTAAAAATGTCTAATTCAATTTTTATTTTTAGTTTTGTAATATCCTAATAGGATTAGGATTTAGTTAAAATGTTTAATTAAATAATATTTAGAAAAATAGTTTTTTTCTACAGTGAATAGAGTTTTTAAGCCAAAATATTTTTATTTAATTGTTCCTAACACAATTTAGGATACTAATAAGAATTCTAATATGATCATTTTTCTTATTAAATTTTGAAAAATGTTTTTTCATTGAAAAACTTATATTAAATAAAATTTATTAAGTTTGGGAAATTATCAAAATGGATTTGAATTTAATATTTCTAAATGTTAGAAATATTAATTCAAATTGCATGTAAAGACATTAATTAGAATTAAAGCATGCAATATATTAATTTATGCATATTAATATGTTATTATGCATGATGGAGAATAATGAACATTAAAAAACAACATTATTGTATTTTTATGGTTTGATGATTATAATATTAAATAGGGCATATGTGTCTTGTATTTTCTCTATTTTTCTTCCAGAGTTTCAAAATTATTTTCTCATCTCATTCCCCCAGAATGTAAATTGAGGGTTTTTTTAATCAATTATGTAAATGATATATAATTTAGAAAGAATTATTTTATAATCCAAGATGAAGAAAGAATGGTGTTGAAGGACACGACCATGGTGCTCGCAAAAGACTCATAAAGATTTGGAGCAGCTATCTAGGTTTTAACCACCTAATTTTATTTTATGGCTTGAGAAAATTAATTTAGATATATTCATAATCATCTATTTAAAATGACATGCTAGGGGTGTATGTTAATGTATAATTGTTATATGTGATATATCTATTTATGTGTGATTATCATCCATCATGCATAATAACAATATGCATAAATTGTTATATTAAATAAAATTTATTAAGTTTGGGAAATTATAAAAATGGATTTGAATTTAATATTTTTAAATGTTAGAAATATTAATTCAAATTGCATATAAAGACAATAATTAGAATTAAAGCATACAATATATTAATTTATGCATATTAATATGTTATTATGCATGATGGATGATAATGGACATTAAAAAAGAATGTTATTTTATTTTTAAGGTTTGATGATTATAATATTAAATAGGGCATATGTGTCTTGTATTTTCTCTATTTTTCTTCTAGTGTTTCAAAATTATTTTTTCATCTCATTCCCCCAGAATATAAATTGAGGGTTTTTTAATCTATTATGTAAATGATATATAATTTAAAAAGAATTATTTTATAATCCAAGATGAAGAAATAATGGTGTTTAAGGACATGACTATGGTGTTCGCAAAAGACTCGTAAAAATTTGGAGTAGCTATCTAGGTTTTGACCACCTAATTTTATTTTATGGATCGAGGAAATTAATTTAGATATGTTCATAATCATCTATTTAAAATGACATGCTAGGGGTGTATGTTAATGTATAATTGTTATGTGTGATATATCAATTATTCCATGAAATGAGATCTAATTAAAAACTGATAATAATTCCCTCATTAATATATTAAGTACATATTAAGAACATGATTTGTTGCCTTTTGATTTTACATGCATAAAATTAGAGTTCTATTCATGGATAACTTGTTGTACTTCTCAAAGTTACCATTAATCAAATATGTTTAATGTTATAAAATTGGATCTTACTTAACTAAATTATATGATTTAGATGAGTTACTTATGATCATTTAAGATTAGAGGCGGTAGTTAGGCAAAATATATATATAAGAAGTTTAGACAAAGAATTGTCAGTTAATTGATATAGAAATCACATAAAGCTACAATTGATAAGTTATGTTACCTATCTAATTTAATTTATTTTTATTTATTAAATTACTTAAGGTGATATAAAATAAATAGGATGACAACCGAATAGAAGATCTAAATGAAATGTCCTGAATTAATAGCAAGGGCTATTAATTTATAAGAAAATAATGGTAGACCAAGTTATAATTAGCGATCTTATTTGAATTTGGTTTTAAATGTGTATGAATGAAAATAATACTAAGTATCTTTACATGAATAAATTGATAGATTAAAATGAGTAGTAATATATCCCTAGATAACATACTTGATGTTAACAAATTGACTAGACCAAACTTCTTGAATTGGTACTGTAATGTGAGAATTATTCTTAAGCAAGATAAAATGTTATATGTTCTTGAAAATCCAATTTATCTTACCCATGATAAGGATGTCAATGAAGAAGTTAGGAATGCATATCAACTTCATATCATGATAGATTGTTAGACATTATACTTGATTTTCAAATATAAGTCAATCAATTGTTGAATCGATAATAAATTAAATTATTTAATTTATTTAACCTTATTTTATTTAAGATTATAATTTATATTTTGGTCAACTTATCAAATAACCTAATGGATTACACACAAAATAATCAATGGTCAGAAATTAAAATGAGATGATTAATCAAGTGTAACTTGATTGTAAATAAATTTTAGAAATTGAAGACTAAAATGTTATTGATACAAAAGATTACAATTCTAGACATATAGAAAATCAAGTAAGGGCATGATTGAATAAATTTATAAAAGTAGCCTAAAATAACACATAAAATGTTATTTAAAAGGCAAATTGATATTTTATCATTTATAAAGTTTTTAGCTTTCTCTATAAATAGAAAGTTACAAATCTTATTTTCTATGAGTAGAGTACAATACAAAAATATCTAAAACACAAAAGAAAAGTGTTAGCACTATAAGGTATACCAATCCTTTTCTCTTATAAGATTTTATGAGATTTCTTACTGGTGACTCTTGTGGATTACCATTAGATTTCTCACTCAATGAGCATCCTTATTAACTTTACTAATTAATAACAAAACTAAGAGATTTGGTGGCAATTTTTATAATTTTGTTGACTTTGATTTAAGATTTTATGACTTTTATGATCAAATTTCATTCAGAATTATCATTAATCGATTTCAAACAACTTTTGTTGGATGTTACAAAATATCAGAATAATTATCGTCATAATATTATTTTTTAGAACCTACCTTGATGAATTTTTGTGTTTCTTGTTAGTCAATACTAAATAGGTGGTCCAAGCTATCTTGTGGGCCAAGTTAAATTTTTTTTAATGTAAAAAAAAATGTTTAGTGATGTCAATATTTAAAAAAAAAATAAGAAAAATTTGAGACCTAAATCATTGACTTAATTGGTTTAAATAAGCTTGGTTAATTTAATAATATGATTAAAAAAGGCATTGAAGTAAATAAAACAAAAAATATAACAATAATTAATTATACAAAATGATCTATCGATATCATACTTGGGAGGAGAAGAAAGAAAAACTCGTTAGAGATTCATCATCATTTTGCTATAGTCCACTCCCTCACCATCAAAAAGAGTTCATTAGGATGGTTTTAACACTACTTTTAAAGGTTTCATGATTATACCGAAAGAGGTCACACGCTCCGTAAAAATAATGACTTGAAAAGCAAATAAAAAAAATATTATAAAGTGAGTATATTATGCTTATATTTTATCAATTAATTTAATCTAATTAAACAAAATTTATCTTAAAAAAGCTAAATTTAACAAAGAATGACAAATAAAAAGGCTTAAAATAACCCAGATTATTTTTAAAATCAGTGAAAAATCCTATACAAAGCAAATAATCTAAACTTGGATTAATCTATCAAACTCTTAATAAACTCGGGTTAATCTATCAAACTCTTAATTCATGAAATCCTTAAACCAGACTCAATCAAGAAGTTTAATTCTCAATCAATCTAATATTGAAAGATGAAATTAAAAAAAATATTAATAAAAAAAATGAGTATCAAATTGAATATGATTTTTTTAAAAGGATGAAATTGTGAAAAAAAAAATAATTTTAAAAATTATCTCAAACTAAACAAATAGTAATTAAAATAATAGGGATCAAATCTGACAAATGAGAAAAATTGAAGGATAATGAAATTAAAAAAAATCTAATGTTATAAATTACTTCAAATAAAATAAATAGTAAAAAAAAGAACATGAATCAGATCTGAAGGAAAAAAATGAAGTGATGTTTTGAAATTTTAGAGGGTTAGATGCAAAAGTCAAGGAGGGAAAAGAAAAGAAAGGAAAAGATTGTCAACGCCAAACCAGAAGTTTGTTGACCATAAAGCCGCACAAAGATGAAGGGCCCACTAAGACAATTTGAATGCTGCCCTAGAAACCACTTTTTAGCCATTGGAATATCCTTCAGTTGCTAACTGAATAGGACAACAACAATCAAATTTATATGAAAAAATTAAAGAAACAACCAAATTCCCTAAGGAATAATTTAAAAGTCGTCAATCATATTTTAAACAGTTACACAAGCTAGTTCTAAAACTCACCCAACCATTAGGTTTTACCATTAATAAATAGAAGAATCTCATATAATTATTAAACAAACCTTAATCACTAAAACCTATAAATCAAAACAATAAAAAAACCCCTATTACTTATTAATACAATCTAAAACTAACAAAAAACCTATTTTAAAATCGAGAGAAAAAGAGACCCTACTTAAAATTAGAAGAAAAAACACTACAAATAGAAGAAAAGAAGTTTGGGGTTTGTTGATGTTGTTGTTGAGAATCTTTCCACACCTTTGAAGGTTCGATTAACATAGAAAAAAAAACCTATATTTGTGATTTGAAGTTTGGGAAAGTGAATGAGAGGTTGAGTGGTGAGAAAAGAAGAAAAAATAAATATGAAGAGAAGAAAATAGAGTATTTATAGCAAATATTTTGTATAATTATATTGCCTCAATAAGTTATACGAATTTACTGAGTTGATTGAGTTTTAAAAATTCTAACCTATGAGTTGATTTATAATATTTTTTAATTTGTTATCATATCTAATATTCATATTACCTGATTTTAACATATTAAATCAAGTTTTATAATGCAAATATTATAGACGAGTTGATTTTTCTTGACACCCGTAATTTTCAGTACAAAAACGACTAAATTAAGGACAATCAACATCACTGTACAGCCCAAACAACCTAAGGCCTCGTACGGATTCCTAAACTGCATAAAGCTGTGAAGTATCACTGAGAATGGATCATATGGGGAGGCATGGGAAATGAATCATTTAGGGCCCATGCAAAGGCCTGGAAATCCAATGAAAAAACAAGACAGGACACATTCCCACCAGATCGTCATCTAGCACGACGACCACTAACCCACCGAGTCTGATTGCTACAGCTTCCTCCTTTCCTTCCTTCCATTTCTTCTCACAAAGCATAAACATAAACGGATCGTCATCTGTCTCCATTGCAATTCTATATAGCACCAATTCATTGAAAACATGTTCTTGTAATGATGCATTTCCAAATTCCAAATCCAATTCACCATTGAATTGAATCATACATATATAATCATGGGCTCCACCCAGTCCGCCCAAGCAGCTCAAGACGACGGAGAAGAAAGCGAAGAAGAAGAAGAAGATAAAGACGACGACGAAGAAGAAGAAGAAGAGGAGCTGGAACAGCCTAACGCGAGAGAAATTACTGACAGCAACAATAATTTAGTCAAGAAGGTTCTACAACAGGAGCCAGAGATGCTGCCCTGTTACGCATCAGCATCGCCTCTCTCTCCTCAGCTCTCATCTCTAGGTACCCCTAGGCTCGGCCCTTCTATCAAGGTGTGGGACCCTTACAATGTCCTCGCACCGCCCCCTCCCCCGCTCCCGCCATTGCCTATTTTCTCCTCCGATGAAGTTGGCGTTTTGGAGGTGTTTTTGATCAGTCATGGAGAATGCGAGCTCAATTTGAGGCCTGATTTAGTCGGTGGGAGGTGCCACGTGTCTGCTTTGACTCCCAATGGGCAGCGACAAGCTAGGGCTCTTGCTGTCTTCTTCAACTCTCAAAGGGTCAGCTTCCATTCCGTTTACTCGTCGCCCCTGAATCGTGCTAGATCAATGGCTGTCTCCGTTTGTCAGGTAAATATATAAGATTTTAATTTTCTCTCGGATTGAAAAAAATGTGATTTTAGTAGGCAATCTGCTGTTTATGATGGAAGCCTCTTTTAATGATATTTGCTTGCAATTGTGACTTTTATCTCTGCCTTTACCGCACTTATCCATACATTTCAAGCTATCCAAAACTGACTTGCAAAGAGCTAATGCATGGTAATGGATATCAATGTCTGTACGTTATACTTACCGACAAACAAAGGGTAAATGGTATCGGTAACATTGTATTATGTTAACAAACAATTGCATGACATCTAGTTAATAGTCATTGAAAGCCGCCTCTAATCGATTGCTTATTCTCGCATGAGATCATTTGTCAATCAAATTCCTTCAAATTTTGCGGAATATTTCTCAGGATTATAGTGAAATGTGTGTAATTTGAGGATCAAGGATGGTGATACACTTGAGAAGAGAAGGGTTAGTGTTGAATGTATTTCGAGTGGGGATTCAGGCGGACCTGATTCCAAGAGGAATCTGTCATTGATAGAGAAATAGAGGCGCTTAATGGTTGAGATTTAAGGCTTTTGGTAGGTGATAAAACTGCTAATGATTTTGATATTGGAAAAATACTTAAGGTATGTGCTAATGAAATTCTAGTTAGTGTGGAGGATGGAATGGAGGTGTGGAGGATGGAGATTGAAACAACCACTCTAAGATAAAACACCTCTTAGAATGAATTGAACAATTCAATGCTGCTTCTTTGGCTGGGGGGGGGTTCAAGAAGATTTTGATTAGTTTGGAGGACGGTTAAATAAAAGGATGGATGATGTTCCACCCTTTTAGAGATATAGAAAATCACTACTCTAACAAGGGTTATATTCAGGAAG
Organism: Populus tomentosa; assembly: GCA_018804465.1. NCBI lineage: Eukaryota > Viridiplantae > Streptophyta > Magnoliopsida > Malpighiales > Salicaceae > Populus > Populus tomentosa. The sequence goes on from CM031995.1 coordinate 9,762,299, forward strand.
TCCAAGGACAGAGAAATCCTGCACTCAGAAATTAGAGTTTGGGATAGCTCACAACTCAATGGAATCCTCCCAAGAGTTTTACAAAATCAAGTTAAAAGCTTAACAAGCTCAATTTGCTTTTACTCAACTTCAACTCCCTTTAAATTAATGAAAAAAAACATATTTATACCTTGAACAAACCTCCAAACTATGAAAATAACGAAACCTACATTTCTACATCTAGACATGAAATTCAAACTAGGTAGCTGCTAGTAGGTGAATCTTGAAGGTGGCAAATTTTCTACCAAGGCTGCCAGATGTGATTTCTATCCCTAGATCTAGACATTGATTTTATTGAAGTATGCAGAAATATGTTAGTGAAAATTAAATCTAGGTAGAGATTTTGGATTTCCTGAAAGCCTGCATACTTGAGTGTAAAGTTGTCATTGCTCCTTCTTGGAAACTCCAATCTGCACAGTGTTTGAAGCGTTGGAAGCCAGACACACGTAGCTTTCTAGTCATGACCGGATTGCCCGGTGTTTTCTGCAGAATAAATAATGTTTTACCTTGAAGTTAATCCTAAAATCTGAGCCTGTTGTGAGAATTTTCAGCTGTCCCGAACCTTTTTTAGCATCATTTATCTCATCTTCATTTTCCATGTTAGTTTTTGAATATCAGGAATGCTCCTGCATCAGATTTGGGTATATAAATGATAAGTTTTTGTTATAAAAAAAGAAGAAAAGAAAAGGAGAGAAAAAGAAATGAGAAGTTTTGGTCATTATTGTGTTTGTTCACTTACAATTTTGAAAATTTATCTCATTATTATAATATTATTTATCAGTTTCGAAATTACTAGAAATTTTTCCTTTGCATCTTTTCTTGCAGTGCTCAAATTGCTAACTTTCTATTTATGATATTGGAATCTGAAATTGATAGGTTTTAGTTATCAACTGTATTTGTTTGTTTGTGATCAATGATTATATATCCCCTCATAGTCTGTTTGCGATAGATAGGAGCTGCTTTGATATTACTAGGAATATTTTCCTACATCTTGTGCTATTCAGTGGAGCGAATTGTCCAGATATAAAAATCTTGCAGGAAATGAATTTTGCCGAGGAACAAATACAATCATCGGATGCACTCATGGATTTGAGCATGGGGCTTTGGGAAGGTTGCTCTCTTTCAGATATATACACACCTGAAGTTCAGAGCCTGCTCGAAAATCTTCAGCCCGACTTTTGTGCACCATCTGGAGAATCAATTAGGCAAGTGGAATTTAGGATGGTTCAGTTCCTAAATAGGACAGTCCTGGGACTGCCTGAAAAGTTGGGATCGGATTTCTTGTTGCACCATCAAAATGAGAGCCATGGGTTTTCTCATGACAGAGATGGGCCTTCTCTACCACCACCTTCAAATTGGGATATGCAGCATATGCTTCATAGGCACCGACAGGGCCTCGCAAGGAAAAAGTCTGGTAAGAGCAGGCTACAATTTGTGACTACTACTGGCAATCACGAGGGTGAGGATGAGATCTCACTTAGGGAAGCCAGCCACCAAGACACGATCCATGATTTGAACATCAGGAACTCATCCTCAACAGTATCTTCATGTGTGGGTGTTTTCACGCATTCAATTCCTATTAAGTGTCTACTCACAGGCATCCTAGGGTGCAGCCCAGTAATGATGCGTAAGATCTGCATAGAAGATTCTTCGGTGACGGTGTTACAGCATTCATGTAAAACAGGTTGGCAGATTAAACGCTTGAATGATACTGCACATCTGAGACTTCTCTAGGTGGAGAATTATCAACTCCTCAATTGGAGCTATCGATGGGATAATGAGCTGTTAATTTATTGATCAGAAGCTGTTATTTTTTCTGTTTATGGATGTATTTAGGCTCATGATTTCACATGTATTGATGCTGCTTCTGCATCCTGTTGTAATTTTGGTATATTTGCTTACAGATTTGCCAACTTACATCAAACAAAAATAGATTGGTTTGGAAGTTGGCTTTTGTATTGGATGATTCTTTTGATCTATAGCATTTACGAATGTTGTTGTGAAGTGACAGATAACTTTTTCTTCCTTCCTTTTACGTTGTGGGAAGAAAGAAAACTAGTTGTTTTAGAAGGGAGAATGAGCTTACACTTTTTACTGAATTGTTCCATTCAAGAGGGTACTTTTACTTAAGACATGCCTACTACATCATTAATTTGTTCTTAATTAACTAATCCACGCAGTATCTCAAGGTTTAGTCACATAATCATTTACTTAATCGGGGCAGAGTCAGAAAGGACCCATCACCCATCCATCATAACAAATATGGCATATCGTGGATCTGAAGGGCTTTGGCGAGCTAGAGGCAGCCCTTGCCAACCTCATCCACAAAAGCCTTTAGATTCTTATCCGAGGAACCACCGTCCTTGACAGCATCCATGGCTAAATCTTTCCATTTCTTGGCGTTCTTTCTGAAGTCTTCTCCCGTCTTTCCATCTGCCATGACCATATCCAAGCTCCTCTTAATCTCATCACCCTCAACTATCCCTTCTTCATTAGCTACCACCCTCACTCCTGTCTTCCACACGTCTTCAATCAGCTTGGCATTTGTTCCTTGATCCGTCCAGTGTGGAAATGCCACAACTGGAACCCCCGAAACCAAGCTCTCCAAAGTTGAGTTCCACCCACAATGTGTCACAAAACATCCAATCGAAGGATGAGACAAGACCTCCACTTGACAACACCAAGGTACCACCATCCCTTGTTTCTCCAATATTGCCTCTCTACAGGCACTCAATTGATCATCTTCTTCTTTCTCCTTCTTCTTATTCTGTTCATCCCTTATAACCCACAGGAATGGAAGACCGCTCTGTACCAGCCCCCGAGAGATCTCTTCCATTTGTCTGTTTGATAACACCAAAATGCTTCCAAAAGATACATAAACCACTGATGATTTAGGCTTCGAGTTCAACCATTCAGTGTAATCCTCGGAGCCTTGGAAAAGATCCCCTCCGAATGATTTATCCAATGGATCTTTTCCATCCAAGAAAGCAGATGGAATCAATGGCCCGATTCCAATCAAGTTGAACTTTTCAGTGGCATTCATAGCCCCCAACTCCAATGCATCGAAAGAGTTGACAAGCACTTTTGGGTTGGTTTCTTGGCTGAGCTGCTCCAGTTGCTCTTGAAACAACTGGAGTGCCACAGTACTAGTATTTGAAGGAAGTAAAAACGAGGGAAGGTCACGGCTAGCAAATTGTGGGAGCCCTGGTAATGCAATAACATTAGAAGTGTCCTTGCAATTACTGAAAATATCACCATAACCATTGAAGTAGTAGAAATAGATGTCGAAGACAGTAGCAGGCTGAATCCAAAGAAACGCTGCTGGGAGATGCTGTGCACGTGCCACCTCCGCTGCCCAAGGTAGAAATACTGTGTAAACCAAACAAGTGATGGGCTTTCCTTCTTTTGCACTATCCACGATGAGTTCATTGAGAGTTTGTGAGCCTCGACGTTTGAGCTCAGAAATGTAATGCACCCTGTCATCTTCAGGCTTGAGCCCATCGTCGTAGCCATCCGAAAAGGTAACAAATGACAAACCATCAGGGAACAGAGTTCTCGACATGCGGCGTTGAGCAGAGAGAGCGGTAGCAAGAGTGACACGAGCACCAATAAGCGTTAGACGCTTGGCGAATTGCAGGGAAGGATTTATGTGGCCTTGTAAAGGTAAGGTCACCAGAAGGAAGTGAGGTTGCTTGATCATGTTGACTGGTTCTGTGGCAGAGGACTGGGGTGGAGAGTTTGACTAGGTCGAGGGCTTTTCTCGCGAGCTAGGTGGAAATGAGGAGGAAGCAACGTTCAAGGAAAGAGTGAGAGCATGCATTCTAAGGAATGGACAAGCGTGCTTAAATAATAGAGGATGGATTGAAGCATGACGTTTGTGATGACGATTTGGAGAAGAGATGCAGTTGTGATTCGCAAGAAAATCCTAACCTGACGTGCATGTTCTTTTTTAAAAGGATGCTTGCGGGCCAAACTCATATTATTCTCTTTTATTATTATTAATGGCGCTCTTTAAAGAGTTGGTTGGGTTTGCTTACTTGTTGTATTGACTATTGAGAGCTTGTTTATATTTTTTTAATTTTAAATTTTTTATTAATTTTTTTATATATTTTTTCACATCATTTTGATTTATTAATATTAAAAAATATTTAAAAAAAATAAAAAAATTATTTTGATGTATTTATAAGCAAAAAGTCTATACAAGTATTTCATAAAATAAATAAATAATCATTTATGTAAATAAACAAGAAAAATAATTTGTTAACAAATAACCAAAAGAAAAATTGATAAAATTGAGAGATGAATGTAAATTAAGATATTCAATCACATAAAATGAGACATTCATGTTTACTAAACTTGTTTATTAAAATCAATAAAAGATAATTCCTCAACTTAAAAAACTCATGATTTAAAAGTTAAACGCAAATAAAATTGACTAAATAAATTCATGCTCTAAAAAAATATTATGGAAAGCCAAACCAACAATATTTTTTTATTTTTAAAAATAAACTTTATTTGTATAAAGCCCAAAAAAAAATTCTAAATGATTTAACATAACATCTTGAAAAATCAAACACAAACAAAAAAACTCTAAAAAAAATTATATTAAAAAAATAGCATGTGAAACCCTTGACCTGAATTATGAGATCAGGATAAATTTATATATAAAAAATTAAAAATAATTACAAAAGTGATATTTAAAAAAAAATAACAAATATAAAGCAATAAGATCGTATGAAGTCGAATATCTAACAAATTAAATGTTAAAAAATGAAATCAAGAAAAAAAATACAGAAGAGGATCTAGAAAACAAGAGTGAAAAAAAATTAATTAGAGGGCAACTAAGAATTTGATTTAATAAGCACTTTGAAACAAATCATAATTTTTCTTTTTAAAAAAAACTCGAATACACAAGCTATTTTGATATGTTTTTTTAATATTAAAAATTATAAGTGTAAATTAAAAAGTTTATCCAAACATTTAATAATCATATTTGTAAATAAAAAAAAAATATTTACATTAACTAAAAGAAAAATTAAAAATATTAAGAAATGGATGTAGATGAAAACCATAAATAATTCATGCAAATAAACGGTTTTGTAAAACCAAACAGATACCTTAGCCAAAACTTCTCCCAAACAGTTTTGTTTCCTTCTATATCGTCTTTACAGGAATCAAAGCCACAAATAATTCATGCAAATAAACGGATGATTTCTTTGAACATCTTTCTCTGTAACTCTACCTCAAGCAGTAAATCATGGCATGAAGATAAGCAATGTGATTTGTTTATTTTCTTGCTTGTGTTGTAGATTCAGTCATCGGGAAGTTCACCGTGGCATTTGTTTTTCCAGATGGAATGGCGTTACTGTTTCATAATTAGACAGCTTTCATTTTCTGGGTTAATAGATACTCCGGGCAGTGAGTGGAAGTCTCGAGGACCGAGACAGGTTGTTCAGCTCTCAACAGCAACTTCTCAGGAAAAAGATCTCGGAAAGTTGCTAAGAAAAACAAAAAAAGTCAGAATCTGAAGACTCTTCGCGCATAAGTCAGTGCCCGTCTGGCCTGAATTTGATACCTCTCATGGTCTAGAAAAGTGGCGCAGGGTTACTGTGAGTCTGGCGTTCTAGTCCTCCGACATCAATTTATTTTTGAGGTATGAACCAGTGAATTCTTCCTGGATTAGTAGATTAGTTTTCACTAATCTACTAATCAGCTGCTAATAAATCTGCTCCTGGTATTAAACAACAATCTAGGAAAAAGAAAAGAAAAGGGCCTGATAGAAATTATTTCACGAGAGCACCCAACTATATACAGTAGATATTGGTGACGAAGAGATTATTCCAATTTCTACAAGATTAAACAATCAACAGTTTAAAGGGTTGTAGAAGAGACTAGCCTTGGTGATCGTGTTTTTGTTTCATAGCTGGGACGAATTATTAATTTTATAAAAAATGATATTTAGATATTACGACAGGGTAAAAAATATATATAAAAAACTAGTTATGATAATTTTTTAAAAAATACTAATTAATTAAGGTTAAGTCAATAAGGTATATTTTAGCAAAAAAGTGTTTGTGATTGTTCCAGAAGAAATGAAACAAAAGATATGGTAAAGCTAGGACAGTTATTGTATGAGGTCTATCCAATACTAGATGCAGAGGCGCATAATAGATTGATATGAACATCATGAGCTGCCCCGTAATAAAACTTGTTGTTGCTGATACCTTCCCTGAACTTGAAAGATAAAATTAAAAATTATAAAAATTTTGATAAAATAATAATAAAAAAAAACAATAAAAAAATAAAAGAAGATGGATGAAATTGAAATTATTAGTATTATTGAAAAAACAAAAATCATAAATTTAATTTCAAAGATAAAATTGAAATAATAAAAACTTTAATAAAAAAGTAAATGAAACAATAAGAAATTAAAAGTAGAAGAATTGAATCGAAAAAATTATATATATAAATTAAAAATTAAATTGAAAACAAATAAAACTTTAACAAAAAAAATAACAAAAATACATAAATCAAAGCTAAAAGATTTGCATCTGAAATACCAATAACAATGAAGATCGTAGTTTTATTGGGGTAGAAGAGAGAAATGAAGGGGCGGAAAGAAAATGTCACTACTAATAAACCGACCATCTTTAAACAACATGTGCCACTTATAATGGAAGAAAAGACGTTGAAAAATCAAATGATACAACAAAAATTTATTTTTTACCCTTGAGAGCCCCCTCATGTGCTCCCCAAAGTACATGGCGTCTCTAACGCCCTAGCACATGTTATTTTTTCAAATAAAAGATATTTTTTAATGATAAATTACGGTACTACTTTTAACCAAACTAATAATTAATTAACAAAAACAATTAAGGCTAAAAGATCCTAATACCCTTGATCTTAATAAATTAAATTTTTTGGATTCAAGGATACATGTGTAATTTTAATGTATATAAAAAAACAAAAATACCTAAATACCTTTACCCGAAAATGTAAATTTTTTTTATTCTTAGAGGTATTTTGGTTATTTTACTGTTTATTAAAATGTTAAATAAAAGAAAATACCTCAAATAAATCAATAATAACTAATATCAAAAATATCAAATATATATATATAAAAGTAACTACAGGGATTTCGCTTTCAGTTTTGTGTTTTTGTTATGTTATGTATGGCGATTCCTATTAACAGCTGCATCTCATTCTAGGTGACAGAAAAGCTGAATAATTAACTGGAATACTGGTGACTGGTGCATTGAACCATTGTAGAGGTGCTCTTATCCCGAGCCAAGTTTGACAATTATGTTATCAAGTTTCGAGCTAGGAGGGTTGTCAAGAAAGTTAAAAAAGAATTGGGTATATATTATTTGATCTTTATTTTTTTATAATATATAGTTCAAGCTTGGAAGTATTGAACTGGGCTGTCTGGCTCTAACTTCATCTTCTTCTTCTTCTAATTTTCTCAGCAGATCGACTAATTCTTCATTGCCTTGTTTGCAATTTATATGACATCCAATAAAATTAATCGATTGGATTAAGATTGGACTCCATGACTGAAACCTTTAATTACTTTCATCAACAATTAATTTGTCTCGGATGAACTAAAATTAAAAAGATGACAGGACTGATCATATTTATAATAATCCTTCATAAATAACCACTGATTTAGAGAAACTAAACTCAAACAAGATTCTTTATTATCTGGAGAACGTAGAATTTATAACCATCAACAGCCTGACAAGAGGAAGTACTATAGATAAACAAGAAGCAAAAGAATAGATAAACAAGAAGCTAAGTGTAGCTTGGAGTACAAGGGTATGTGCAAACTGCAAAGAATCTCCATCGATCCATGGACTTCAAAGTTCAATATCATAAATCTCAAGAAAGGGTTCATCCACGAATCTATTATTTGCACTCAGGAGGGGGGCCCTGAGGGAAGCGTCTCAGGTCAGTGCAGTAGTTGTAAATCATGAAATATTTCTGAACCCATCTCAGTCTTCTTCTACTTGGAGCATCAAGCTCATTGGTTCTCCATGCACCGTCAGAGAAAGCGCTGGAAGGCTTGGAACCACAAGAAGAAGTACCGTAAGACCAAGTACAGGCATTGGCCTTGAAGTTTCTGTAGTACGCGGTGAAGGGCGCCTTGGTCCAGTCAGTTTTGACCAATCCACCTCTTGTAGCCCAGTCATCAGCATTCCAAAGGCTCGAGTAAATCCTCATGGGTTGGCTCTTGGGAAATGGAACTCCTATTGATTCAGCATTTTTGAACACCCTGATGGGAATACTGTCCACCAAGAAGCTGAAAAAAGATGGTGAGAAATATCGCGTTAGAAACAGCAGCCAGCTTTTCAAAGCAGAGAATATCAGAATTAGGACAGGATTGATTTACATGATGTGCTGAGGGTTCCAGATGATGGAGTAAGTGTGGAAGTTCCTCGTGGGGTCAAACCAGAGATAGAATTGCTGCTCTCTGTTTCCCTTCCCCTGGGTGAATACGTTAGTGTGCAAAATGTAAGGGTCGCCACTAAGGTTTCCCAAGAACTCGAAGTCGATCTCGTCATGCGTTGGTCCTTGCGAAGACAACTGCATGAAAAAACAAATAAATTACTACTAGTTAGACTCTGAATATAAAGGAAATTATAAATAGAAATAACAATTAATTAATTCAATTTAAACTTGATATTAATCTGGAAGTGGTTGACACAAAGTCACATGCATTTTTTTCAAAAGTGGACGTCTACGTGTTGTTTCCTGAAAGAAAAGTGTGCAGGCAGGGCTGGGTAGTAATCATGCTCGTGAACTTTTATCCATAGCCATTTCATTCTACTTTATATGGAGCTGCTTTCAAAATCATTCTGGTTTGAATGTGACTGTATATATATATATATATATATAGAATTAAACTATCTCTATCTTTTTGAAGAATCATCATGTACGTACATAGTAGGCTGTTACAGTGCCAGCAGAGTTGCCAGCGACAAGTTTGAGCTGCATATCAATCCTCCCGAACAAGTACTCCTTCTTGGACTGAAATCCAGAACCAGAAACCTTGTCTAGAGACAAAGACAGAAGCTGTCCTCCGTTGAATATCTTTGCACGTCGGTCACCCCATGTTAAGTCAAAATCCTGATAGAAGTTGCCTGAAGCAACCACCGCCATGGAGCATACTATCACAAACAAGGAGAATCCATTACAAAACAACCCCATTTTTTTTTTTGTTATATCAAGAGAGAAGAGAAGAAGAAATTAAGGAAAGATGTATTTGATGTGAATGTTGGGAGTGGTGGTGGTAGGGTTTATATGGAGAGTTATTTATAGAGAGAGAAAGGAATTATGGTTGTGAGAGAAAATAAGAGATGAGTATGGAGGAGGTGGGGGACGCGTGAACAATAACTGGTGGAGCTAAAGACCCAAAAGCTGGCGACAGCTTTGCACACAACCAAAGCTGGAAGCTTTTGTTTGTGATCTTTTGGTGGTTCAAAGCAGGTTTATTTTTCGTTTTTTAAAAGTATTTTTTAAAAAATATTTTTTATTTTTTATCTTTTAAATTAATTTTTTTATATTTTTAAATTATTTTACCATGTTAATATTTAAAATAAATTTTAAAAAATAATTGATTTTTTTTATTTTTTCTTTTTCTGGTTTTTAGCATTAAAACACTACATTAGATTAGTTTATGAATTAACTGAATCAGAGATTAATTAAATTTAATTTTAATAAGTGAGAATTATTAATCCAAATGCTATTAAACAAGAAACCAAACAAACAAAAGAAAATCATGGACGGTAGGGTCCTTCGGTCATGATTGGAGGAAAATGGTGGTGGATGACAACGGCGTATGGTATGGGAGAATAAAGTTCAATTCTTCTCCTTTCGGACCACCTTTATCACTTGCCCATTCGGATCTTGCCACGTAACACGGAAAGTTCTAAGCTACTTTCTATTCTTACCATTTATTTCAATAGGAAACCGGCGACGCCTAATATTCGACTATGGATTAGTGGCGGCTCTCGTTGCCGAGGAATCTGCGACGGAGTTAGGCATCTTGTCACGGGTGGTGAAATATTATAAGAACTTATAAAGCCTAGGGCTCTTTTAGTACAGTTAGGCTACTGTTTCCTCTCTCGTTTTATTATCCTCAATCTTGTATCTTATATTTTGTACTGTTTCCTCTCTCGTTTTATTATCCTCAATCTTGTATCTTATATTTGGTACAATTTAGCTATTTTGAGTTTAAAATAATTTTTAATTATATAATTTTTAGTTTTGAGGATTTAATTAAAAAATAATTTATTGAAATGAAACATGCATGTAATATAGAGAGTTGTTTAGAATTTTCTTGGAAAGTTTATTTTCATTGGCTATATTTTAAAACTATTAGATAACTGGTTTCTATACTTTTTTTTAAATGATATTTTGATATAAAATTTTATTTTTCTTAAATTTTAAATTTTATTTTTTTAAAAAAAAAGATCAGGTCGCTAGATGTCGATTTAGAAAGAGAAAATTGTTGTTAAAAAAGATTTAGACCATCAAAATAGCTATATTTAGTGTCAAATGATTTTATATTATAAGGAGGTTTTTATTAGGTATTTTTTTTTTACCTTTAAAATAACTAAAAAACATATCTAAGCTCTAAAAGATTTATGGTTCTAAATTGATTTCAAGTTTTGGATCGGTTTTTATGTTTTTCGAGTTTATGTATTGGTTTAACAAGGTTTCTAGGAATGTTGCCTAGGTATTTTGGGTTAAAAATTAGTTGAAAATGATTTTTTTATATGATTTTTTGGGTTTTTTTATTCTTCGTTAAATAATGTTTATTTTTTAATTATATTGGGTGTGTTTGATTAATTATTATGAGGTTAGTATGATTATTCTTTTATTTTCTATATATATCATTTCAATGAAATACTATTCAAGGAGATCTTCTATGAATCCTCATAAAAAGAGACCTCTAATGATGGAGATGTTAATCAAGAAGATGGACGTCCGATGTGAAGAAATTGAGCACCGAAAATATTCTCTACATCTTGGCATGTAGAAGCTTTCCATCCCCTCAATAGTTTTAATTAATGTCACATGCGAGCATCAAATTCATCGTAGAAGATGTAATCTTAATGTCAAAAACTTCAAAGTTCAAATTCTAAATTAAATGAGTGGAAGTTTAGGAAATGTGAGAGTTGAAGCCCGTGAGCGTGAGCCATAGGGAAAACAACGATACCATAGATTACTTGTCATGTTATTTAATTAAGAAAAAAAATCAAATCCAATGATGTTAATATTCGAAGAGACAGAAAGACAAAAACAAAGAAATTTTGATATCATATTTTGGACTTGAAAATTCATGAGAATTTTATTTCTTAATACTCTATCTAAGCTTTGAATTCTAACAATTAAAAAATAAAGAATGTTTTTTTAATAATATTTAAGGCTCGATGGGGAATATTCCAACGTAAATGGGAGGTGATTGTGTTATTGGCTTACTGCTGGATGCAACTAAGAATTCTTAATAGTCTTGATGATTTAGCTAAAAAACTACTATAACATTCCACTTCTTCTTCTCTTATATTACTTGCATATATTCATATGGAAAGTGAGATGGTAGATGGAATCGGGGGATATATATATATCGTTTACTCTAAATTCTCATTCCAAAAGCTAATTGTTGAGTTAGAATATTATGAATAGAGTATATTATTATTAGAAAAGTTTTATTTTTTTAATGTATCGACTCAACTCGACCGGATTAGTAATAGATTTTTAAATACCAGGATTTAAATAAATAAAAAACAATTGGCTATTGATATAAGCTCATAAATTCAACCCCATGATCAACAACTAAAGGCAGGTCCCATATAATTAATTAGAGATTATATATATTATGGTCGGTGGTATCATGAAAATTATTGTTGGAGTGGTTGCTATATACGGTGGGAGAAATATATACAGGCCATTTAATTACAAGTAAGAGAAGAAATGTTTAATTTGCATATATACAAAAGATTGCAATTAATTTCGAAAAAAAGTAATTAGCAGCATGATTACTCGTTCATGGGTTAATTAATTAAGCAAGCTGCATTGCCAGTAAGCGCGGCGGTGCTCCTAATTAGCTAGGGTTTGGGTAGGGCCAACGGCTACATTATTCATATGACTAGTGGGTTCCTTTGAATATGAAAGAGATTCGATTCTAGTTGGAAAATCACAGTAGACGCGTGACACCTGTGATCTCAAAGCTAAAAAAGAGAAACATCATCGTTATGGAAACAAGGAAACATCATATTCATTGTGGAAGATAGCTTCACACACCACCAACGTACATACAATGTCTCGACACCTTCTTTGTTTGTTTTCGCAAAAAAAGATGTTGATTCTTCGGTCGTTTATTTTTTAACGATGGGTGATTTTTTAACGACAATTTGATGTTAAATACCTAACATGTGTATGTAATAAGTGATATTTAGTTTCTAGAAAATTAAGTACAAATGTTGAAATTTCAAAGTATGAAGTAAGCTAAAAATCATAAACTTCTCACGGGATTATCAATTACTGAATGTGAAGATTTTAACCCATAAAGTATATTTTGCAATCTTAAAAGGATGATTTGGCCATTTACAAAGTATGTGATAAATCTAAATTTAATGGGCCTAAAAACTTCTCGAAGACCTAAAATTTATAGTCTTATGCAACATGCATGTACTCAACCGCTCATGAGCTCAGCCTAAAAAAAAAACTTAACCCTCATGGGCTTTGCTCTAGGGAAGAGTCTGGCTTTTATAAGTTCAATTACATTTTGGATCATGCTCTCCCTACACCTTTAAGTATATAAAAAAATTTATCAATGATCTATTATATTTTCATCGCATTAATGTTAGTGTAAGGAATATTTATTTTTTAATAACCTACCACAAGCCTCTCACACTTCATTGATCAGTCTCTAGGGGATGAGTCTGGGGTTTTTCTAGTGCAATAGCACTACTTTCCGAGAGATAGGTATAAGGTCTTCCTAGTTCAATAACACTACTATTCAAGTGACGGGTATAAGATCTTTCTAGTACAATAACATCATTTTTTAATAGATAAACTTGGTTTTTCTAGTGTAATAGCATCACCTTCAATGAGTTTTCTTCAACCATTTAAAAGTCTTCTAAATACAAGCTCCACCCTCTAAGAGTTCCCTAACTCAATCTCTAAAAAAAATTCTAAATATAGGTTCACCCTACTTAAGTTCCTCTTAATCATTTTAAAAAAAATTAGTACATGCTCAATCTTTAATTCATTCCTTTCCGCTTCTTAGAAAATTTTTTAAGTATGAATTCATTTTTTTTAATTTCACCTAGCCAAATAAAAATTATCTAACTACATGATGCACCCTCCATGGTTTTCATCAACCTTAAATTATTAATATATAAATTGTTTAAAAAGATTTATTAACTTAATTTTTTTTAAAAAAAAAGTACATATTAAGAATATAAAAACAACCGTGAAAGGATATGTACCAAAACCAGCCACAATCAAACATTCATGATTATTCAAATATCAGTGCTAATTCAAATATTAATTTACTATAAATCTAATCATATGCTACAAGCTAAAATTGCTGGATTACTTTATAAGGCGTTACATTCTTATCATAGACAAGTATAATAAAGTTAATAAAGCAGCCAAAAGTCCCCTCCTATCCTCGACATAAAGCAGCCACACTCTAAACATTCAGCAACCACCGCTCGAAGCAAACAAACAAAACGGGACAAAGACTTTTAACCATTTCATTTCATGTCTTGAAATTTATCGAAACACCTTAATTCTCTTATGTTCTTGGTGTAAACCTGTTATCAAGTTGTTGTAGCAGCTTTTTTGTGGGAGTAAATATTATATCGGTGGCTAACGTTTACTTATGAGAAGGGATTTCTTTAAAAAAAAAAAAAAAAAAGTTGAAGTTAACATTACGAAGTCCAACTGTTTCATTGCTAAATACAGCCGAGCATGTTTGGATCGCACCAAAATCAATGAGGGGATGTGGCTCCCATGCATCCTTTCAGTGGAGAAATATTGTCACCAACTTTCGAAGTTAAACCCAGGAATCTGGGTTTGAAAAGTAAGAAATATTTGGGAGCTAGCTGCAGAATGAAATGACTTTTTATGCTCTGTGTAGGTAGACATTATTGAAGAATAAGAATCATGGTATCAGAATTAAAGTATGTTTTTGTGGAAGTGATTAGCTACCACATTAAATTTACAAAAAATTAGACATATAATATTGATAGTTTTGTCACGTTGATATACACAATTATGGCTACAAAACCACTATCATAACATTTACTAATTATCTCTCCAGCCACCATACATTACTCTTGTTGGGTAGGTGTTGCATTTTCACTTGTGTTTGAGTGTGTGTGTTTGTCTTGAAAATATATTAAATTATTATTTTTATTATTAATTTTTATAATTTTAATATACTAATATAAAAAAAATATATATATATATAAAATTGTTTTGATTTATCTCCAAGTAAAAATTATTTTATACCACAATACCAAGTATATTGAACTGAAAATCAATAAAAATTAAGTGTATGGGCGATTGCAACTCAAGTTTTCCTCCATGAATTCCAAATAAATCGGGAAGATATAAATAGGGTAATTATAGCTATCCAAAATATTGTTTAAAAGTAAACAGGAATGTATAGCTCTGTCCAAGTTAATTTGTTTTCAACATCTTCGCAAGGAGTTCAGGATCCTGAACTCCTTGCGAAGATGTTGAAAATTAATATGAAATGTGAATGGATACAGACAACCAGCTTATCAAGGAGATGGTCATGATAATTGTCTGAAAGAACTCTGTATCAGGACAGCTAAAAAACAAGCAGAGTCCTACTCTTGGTAAATTTGATAGTTGCTGATTATAAACGAAGAATCCTTCACATAATACCACCAGGAAACGAGTTATTATTATTATTTTTAATTAATATATATATTTGAATCAGTTTGTATATATTTTAATTAATTTTACGGGTTTTAGAATTAATAATTATATAAATTTTTAATAATTTTAAAATTTATAAAACTTAAATTAATAATTTTTAAAAAATAAATTTAAAATCAAACCACGGTAATCTCATGGTTAACCGCATTATTATTTTGTTTTCATATTCACCGAATATAAGTGGGTTTTTAATGTGTATCAAAACTTGAATCAACGAAGACCCACTCGTTATTATTTAAAAAAAAAAATGCATTCTCCGATGCCCGTCAATTGTTAAGCCTGCTACTCTGATAATATGATTAGTGTTCATGTTGGATTTTCGGTTTATTTATTTTTATATTTTAAAAATATTTAAAAATAATAATTTAAAGCAAGTTCAGAACGGTACAAATCAAGATTGTCAATTTCATTCCGTTCTGTCCGGAATGACCGAAACATTCCGTACCAATTCAAAAAACGGAACAAATTTCATCTCATTTTAAATCTCGGTCCGGTCCGGATTTTTCGGCTAAATTCCGCCCGAAACGTTTCGGTTTCATTCCACATGTTCCGTTCCGCTTTTAAAAAGTCATTGAATCAAATTGAATCTTACTCAATTTCATTAATTAAACCACCCGATTATAAAAATCTCTTTTTATTACTATTTTTAATAGCAATGATATTAATAATAATATTGAAAATTATTATTACTATTTTCATTAATAATGATATTAATTTTTTAAAATTAGATTTATCACTAATATATATGGTTTTTATTCATATTGTTTTTATTCATGTTTATACTTTGTAGGAATTTGAGCAAAAAAAAAAGATGTTTTAGATTCCATTAGCCACTTGATAACGTTAACCTAACTTTATATTTAAAATATTTTTGTTAAAATATTTTACTTTTATAATATTTTAATATTTTGTTTAAGTTGAATTACTTTAAGTTAAAGATCTATTTAATCTTAACTATTTAAAAATATTTTAAATTTTAAAATTATATTTATTTGGTATTGTGTTTGTATTGCATAATTTATAATTAATTTATCTTGAATTTGAATTATTTTTGCTGAATATATATATATATATATATATATATATATATATATATATATATAAATAATATAATTTCGAAAGAACACGTCAAAACAGTATAAAACTAAAATATTTCATTTTAATTAATAAATAAAATACTTAGTACAAACTATGAGCTGGAGAGGATACGTGCATGTGGCCCAGGCCATTGCAATTTTATAAAGAAGCTTCGGCGTGGGGCACAAGAAATCCTGTAAAGCAAGTAGAGGTTTAATTTAAGTAATTAGATGTTAAATTTATTTTTTAAAAATTATAAATTTAAATATTATAAATTTAAAAAACATGATTATTAATTTTAGAATTTTTAAAAATTTATCAAGTTACGTCAACACTGGCTTAAAATTACCCCGAAAAAAAAAATTCATGTCACGTCAATTCGGGGAAAAGGATTGGGAAGCCGCGATAATGATGACATGGCCGGCTAGTTGGGCATATCAGTTGGTACGCTGAAAGCTGGCTGGGTTTTAGATACGTATCTTCCAAATATGGGCAAGAATCCTAGAAGATAATCTCCCTGGGTACATGGAGAGAATAGACAAAAATACTGTCAGAAAAGTCTCCTCCATTAATGTCACCTGCACCACCTCTCCCTGCCGACGTCGTTGTTATCCCGTGAATCCATCTCCTGGCTCTATAGCTGGTACAGAATCCAATAATTTGTATACAGGTGTCTTGCATTGATCTGGAAATGTGCAAATCCTTCCGTGTTTTGATTTCTCAGTCAAGGATTTTTATTAAAAACTTGATGAAAAAAATTTCTAAGTTTTTCTTATCAAATGTTCCAGGCAGCATCACACTATCCTCCAGGTGATCAATATATCAGAAGTAGAACAACTATGAGAAAACAGATTGAGCCCTTCGAAGTTTGAAATGCTAGAACAGAAGCTGGAAAACTGGAAAATCGGAGAATCCATCATCGGGTTAGCCAGCTCGTTCCCTCCCCTACAACAAAAGTAGCATGAATCGATCATTGTTGATACACACGCATGCAGAGAGACTCCTCATTTGTAAGGAAAATAAAAGTGAAAAAGCAGGATGCTATAGATTTCATGAATGGCTCATGGAAAAGATGTGTTAAGCGAAGGTCTTCTGGTTTAATTTGCATGAAATATTTTACAGAGAATATTTTACAAACAGACTTACATTGAAAATATTTTCTGATATTTGGCGAGAAACAACATAAAATGGCAGTAGTGGAAGTATTAAAGGTATGATAACAAAAGTCGTCGTAGTGGTGGTGGAGTGGTAATGGTGATAGGGTGGTGGTGATGGTGGAAATAGTGCTCAGATTGTGGTGATTTGATGAGATAATGACACAAAGTCCTCAACGGCAAGGGTGCAGTGGTGGTGGTGGAAGTTATTGGGTGATGCTGCTAGGAGAGATCATGAGATGATAAGCAAAATATTTCCCCATCTTCATGAGGTAAAATATTTTACCCAGATTTGATGTTTTTTATAGGTATTTTTTCTTTTTTTCCATTAAAAATATAAAATAGCTGCCATTGCCTCCTTTTTTATTCTTCATAATGATTTGTACATGACTTTTAATTCCATTGATACGTGTGTATGAATTTTCTATATGATTTTATTATCACTGAAAATGGGAAGGAATAGAGAAAAAAATAAAAAATGAAAATAAAAGAATATGCGCTGTCAGTTCTTAAGAATAGAGATACAAAACGGGCAAGGAAGCAGGCCTGAGCCACGTTGGCTTTGGAGCCCATGTTTCCAGGCCCACAAGTGCATCCAGCACCCAAAATGTCCTGTTAAGGATTTCTCCTTGGGAAGCAAAGTTGACAAAAAAAGAAGAAGAAGGGGGGAGTGAGAAGTAGAAGGAAATTGAGAGGGAGAAAGATTTACGACAAAAATGTAAGTAAGAAATAAACATAAATTGTATTGTTTAGTTTATTGTAACAAAGTTATATATATATATATATATATATATATATGGTATAAAAGCGTTTGTTTTTGCGTTTCAAAAGCGCTTTTGAATAGATTTGAAATTTTTTTATCTTTTTCTTTGCTTCAATTTAATTTTTTTTTTGTGTTTTCAAATTATTTTGATGCGCTGATGTCAAAATTGATTTTTTAAAAAAATATATTATTTTAATGTATTTATGAGAGAAAAGCAACTACGATCAAACTCTCAAACATAAGATTGATATCAAAACAAAATCATGGCATATATATTAATCAAACAATACCTATATGAACAGTGATTAAATAATAAAAGAAAAAATATTCACTTGTTAAGGTATGTTAAATAATTGAGTTTTTATTGTTGTTAATGATAAATCATTTGTTCTTAAAATTTTATTATTCGACTCTTGATATAAAGATTATTTATAATAAATCTCAAAAAACTCCAATAACAACATTTTAGTTTAGATGTATTTTTAAATAAGATATTTGAAGCAAGATACATGGATTTAATAATATCTCATAAAATTGAACTTAAGCTCTATATTTAGGAGAAATACATAGGATTAAAGAATGAGGAGAAAAAAAACTAAAATTCTTCAAGGTAAATAAGAGTACGTAAAATCAAGAGAAACGTTGTTTTGTACTTTTCATTCACCTTTTTTTATAGTCAATTTTAAAAATTAAAAAATCGAAGAATTAATTATGACATTAACCAATATTAATTTCCATGTTATAAACTCTTGACCAACTGCCATGAATACATAATAAAATTTGAACATTGTGGTCATAACAAAATGTCTTTCGAGTTGAAAAAACGTGTTCTAGTGTTGTTGAACAAATACTAGAAAAACTAATTGGATTTTTATTTAATGAGTTTGACAAAATAGTAGGCTGGTCTTGAATAGTAATTCTTTATGCACCAAATCGAAGCTCAATTTTAAGTTGGTAAAAAATAATATTTTGTGACTTAAAAACATATTTTACGATGAATTCAAACTCATGCCCGACCCAAGCCACGAGCACTAGTCGAGCAACTTACTTTGCTTGTGCCATCTCCCATAAAACTTGAATGTTTCTTAAGTTCAATCTTAACTCTTCAATTACCTACTATACAAATATTATAAAAATTTTATTATTATTTTTTAATATGGACAGACTTTCTTATAGGTTTCGAGTTGCATCAAAATATATCATTTAAAAGTTATTTAAAATTAATTTATTATTAACCCATAATTTATTCAAATCATATTAATATTTCTTTAAAACCAGTTAATAATCTAAAAGATAAGTTAATGAGTGGATATTGCTTTTTACAACAAACATGTCTGT
The DNA here is from genome assembly GCA_018804465.1 of Populus tomentosa. Classification (NCBI taxonomy): domain Eukaryota; kingdom Viridiplantae; phylum Streptophyta; class Magnoliopsida; order Malpighiales; family Salicaceae; genus Populus; species Populus tomentosa. The sequence goes on from CM031995.1 coordinate 9,781,652, forward strand.
TCACAATGTTCTTTGACCTTGTTTTTTTTTAAAAAAAAACTACTAAATTAATCCGAAGTTATTGCTTGGATTATAAGCTTGCTATACAATGGTTTATATCATAGTTTTTAGACCTATTTCGATAATCAGTCCGGTTTAAGACTCGAATTTTAGATTTTAATTAGGTCACTAGGTTGCTCATATCATTTAAAAAAAATTAAAATAACATCATTTTAATAAAAAATAAAAGTTAATGGATTGTAACTAGATTTTTGACCAAGTTACCGAGTTACATCAGATTTTTTTTTTTTAAATTCAATCTAATTTCAATCCTAAATTAATTATTTGAGCCGCGACAGGTTTTAAAACTATAACTTATATACAGTGATACCAGCTCAGTAGCCTCTCTAGCCGACTTTCTAATTGCCAACTAACAAATTCCAACTAACTTCTAACTAGTTAACAATCTTCACACGTCAATTCCCCTTGAGCAATCATGACGAGAATGAAATTGCTTCTGAATTTACCTCCCAGTTGTTATCACCTAATCTTCATCTTCAATCCTTGGCTTGCAATACATCCAAACACAATTTTTAAAAAATACCCAAATCAACCCTCACAAGACATTGAAATTTTAAGTTACTGTTCTTTTTTTTTACCATGTATTAAATTAGTTCGATTAATGTGCACTCGATTATTTAGATTTAAGTTACCCGATAAAAAATAAAAAACATGAAAGTAAACCAGTTGAAAATAAATTAAATAAACCCCATTGGTGTTTTGACATGGGAATGGATTTTTTACTTTGTGAATTGCTGACATTTTTTTTATTCTCCTAAAAAATTAAATGGCCTTTATTCGGGGATAAATAATTTTTCCCGAGAGATTCATTTGTGATTATGAAATTAATTAGGGTTATAATGGTCTATTATTTTTTATCATAGTTAAATCATATCTCGAGGAGGTTTTTAGAAAATAATAAAATCACTTCACGACCATTCAAGCAAAACAAACTAAAGAACACGCTAAGGAGTACTTTGAATTTTTCACCATGGTTTTTCATTATAATCTATCTGAATCATGACAAATCAATATTCTAACATATAAAAATAAATAAAAAGTGGATAGTGCATGAATCCTAGTGAGTGGACGATATCTGTCTCCTTCATACTAAATGTATTACATTTTAAAAACACAACCGTTGTGTTGTCTGAAATATATAGTGAGTGATACATATAATGAAATTCGCGGCGGTTGGGCGGCGGTGAAATTATTTTCTCCTCTATTTTTTTTATTTTTCTTAAAATTCATGTTGGGTAAATCAAAATTTAGATCTGTCTCTTTTTTTTTGGTTATTTTTTACAGGTATTTATTTGTTATTGTTTAGAACTAAGAGAATCTATATTTTTAAAAGTGTTACAGTGTGATTGATTTGACTGATGATCTAGATCCACTAAAAAAAACCTCCAGAAAAGAACAAGATCTGGCCCAACAACACCCCCAACACCTACCCTCCAGCAGAACAAGAGACGGCACAGGCGATCCCACCCCCACCAAACCAATAATAATCTTGACTTGGTTCATCGCCGTGATCTCGTCCGTCGATCTAAGATTCCAATCTCTGTCATTATCGTTGCCAACAAACCACTTGTCGTTGTATCGTTGCCTGGCCCACGTCATTTATAAACAAGTAATCCAAACCAAATCAGGGCAGGTAAATGGAGTCCTCGAGCAAGGAGTTACAGGCGTAACTGTGTTTGGATAAAATGTTGGTGTAACTGACTTTTCAACTGTACAGGAGTAGTGAAAACCAAGTCAAGAAAAGATCGATGTATTACCTGTCGTCACTTTAATTTTAATTAAAAAATAACTGAATCATGCGGAGATTCGGTTGCGTTTGAAATTGTATTTTAAAAATATTTTTTAAAAAAATTATTTATTTTTAAATTATTTATTTTAAATTAAAATTATTTATATTTTTAAATTATTTTAATGTGCTGATATAAATTAATATTTTTAAAAAAATTATTTTAAAATAAAATATATTTAAAAAATAATAACTACTACAACTCAATATAATGACAATAAATAATATTTTAATTGGTCTAGTAAAAAACATTAACTTTCATTAAATTTTAAATATTTTTATTTTCTAGGCACAATTAAAACAATAAACTGCCTGTGAAGAAACAAAAATAAAACTTTATTCCAATGAGTGTTTTCCCCTTTTCATTTTGATTTTTGTTATGATCGTGCTGACCTGTAAGGTAATTTAGTTTTTTCGTAGATATAAAATATTAATAAATAAAAAAAAGAAATAGGCGGCCCAGTTTCACATAGATTCACCCGAGTCCTTTTTTTTTTCATTGTTTTTTTATTTAGTGTTTTTTTTCCTTTTCTGACACTCAAACTTTTTTTATTGGCAAAGATGGTTTCTTCATCAATAAAAATATATTATAGAAAACATGGTTGTTAAATATAATTAAGTATATGAACTATGTCATTAAATTAAATATTTTAATTTTAGTTATCTATTTATAAAATATTTAATTAATTGAATATATGTATGAGTGTTTTGATTTGTGATTATAAATTTTTAATATAAAAACTACATTAAAAAAGCATGGTTATTTTTTTTTACCGGGAAAAAATAAACACTCCACGTCAAAACACGAGTGTAGAACTAGTAAGGTTCTGACTTCTGTAAAGACAATAAGTAGTTTATAACTAGTTATTGATGATCATGTATTTTTTTTAAAATAGATATGCAAGTTTTTTAATGTATTTTTTTGACATAAACAATCTTAATAAACTGAAAAATATTTTGAAAATAAGTAAAAGAAAAGTAACCAAGAATAACTAAAAATTAAATTGAAAAACTCAAGAAATAAATGTAAATCAAAACACTTAATCTCATAACATGGAAAATTAACTCATTTGTGGTTGTTAAATTTATTTATCAATGTTATTTTTTATTAGTAAAACAATAATAAAAATAAATTTAACATGAAATTTACTGAATAAGATAAAAAAAAATACCTTATGCAAGACTACATATATTAAAAATATCATCTAAAAATAAATATTTTTATTTATTAAAAAACATAAATTATTTTAATAAAAGCTTCTATTAAAAAAGCTAAATAGTAAAATATAAAATAATAGAGGAGGGACATTAATTGAAATATAAATTAAAAAATATTTTTTAAAAAATACCAATTAAAATAAAAAAATAGGATAAAAAAAATAAAAGAAGGCAACGACAATCAAGGTTTTGCAAACTCGTTTAAAAAAAAACAAAAAAAAAACTCTAGTTATAGCTATAATTGAACTTAATTAGTTAATTTTATTTTAATCAGGTGTTAAAAAATATTAAATAAATATATTTTTTGAAAAACAAAATTCATGACAACTTGGAAATAAATATTTAAAAACATAAAAATATATAATTAATTTTTACCAGAATCAATTCAGATAGCGTAATAAACCTATAAGTCATGCAACAAGAAGTTAGCCAATCCATGGTACAATATTAAAATAAAATCAAACAATGAAAAAAAAAAAAAAAAAAGCAAAAAGGCACACCAGGAAAGGAAGGACGCAACGATACTTTCACCGCATAACTGAACGACCGTCCACCGGAAACATCGCCCTTCCCGTCCAAAAACCACGAACATTTCCGCTCCCTGGCGCTCCAACAACTTCCAAATTTAAAACTAATTAATTCACTCCTGATGGCCATTGAAATAACGGGGAGAAAAAAAAAGCGCTAGACTTATATTCTTTTTTTTGGATTCCAAGGGCAAAATTTGTATTTTAGTGTTTTTGTTAATTTAATTTGGTTGAATGCATTAGTTTTGATGTAAAGGATGATCTTCTAAGTAAATAAAAGTAAAAAAATAAAATTAGTTGAGATATATATAATTTATTTAATAATAAAAAAATAAAATGGATATTTGTGATCAAGCATATCTGTTTTTATTATTATTATTATTGAACTCAAATATTAAATTAATAAATTTATTAGATATACTTAATATGAAAAATCATCTTTAAAACTATAAAGACAAAAAATAATCTCAATTAATACAGAAAATAACTCCAAATATCGGGAGAAAAAAAAATCCTTCTGTATACTAAATTACATGTGTCTAAATCTAAAATAGTTTATAGATAAGATTTAATCAATAAAATCAGAGATGGAACATTAGTTGCATTTTCATGAGAAATATTACCCTTGACATTTACAAAAAGGCCCACGGTGTCCAACCCCATATGACAGAGGATAGGATGGCGGGGGCATGTGCCGTTAATCATTTCGTCACGGTCTGTCTGTGTTCCGTACTGCATGGTAGACCTAAGATTATTATTTTTTTGCCCTCCATCTCCAAGCCCAAAAAAGACACAGATTTCTTCACTGTTAATTAAAATCTTTGCTTTTGCTCCGTTCAGTCTTTTGTTTTTCTTTCTCTGTCCAGTCAACGCAGAGTTACACTCTCTCTTTCTCCAGCTCTTGGAAAATGGATAGCCAAGATCCCAGAAAGAACCCTACACACACACCAGGTTTGTTTCTTCACTCCACCCTCTTGCTTCTTCTTCTTCTTCTTCTTTTCAATTAATGGTTTTTTTTTGGGTACTGATATATAGAATATGTTTGTTCGAAATCTTTTTTTCTTTTCTTTTTGGTGTCTTTTTATTTTTTTAGTTTCTTCGACGGAAAAATATTTACGGGCTGTGTTTTCTATTCACATTCTGTGGAAATTCACTTTCTATATGTATTCTGTGTGTATGAAATTATCTTGGTTTTTTCTTGAATTTCGCAGGGCATGAGAGCCATGGAGTTTATGTCTGTCACAAATGTGGGTGGCCCTTTCCAAACCCACATCCAAGTGCAAGACACAGGCGTGCACACAAGAAGATCTGTGGAACTCTTGAAGGATACAAGTTTGTTGACTCTGAGGAGACTCCACTCTCGGCCCTTTCTGATGATGACCATGGTTCTGATGAAGATCCTAAAACCTCTAGTGAGAACTCTTGTTAGAGAATTATGTCTTTTATCGCTTATAAAATGCGGGAAGAGAATGAATTTACTGTTTTGGATGCTAGATTTTGTTTTTTTAAGGGAACCTGGACTGCTTAAGGATAAGCTGAAATAAATATTTGTACTTGGTCTCTGATTGAGAGAAACGCTGCATTTTTTTTCTTGACCAATATTTGTTAATTTGGCTGTGCAAGGTCCAAAAGGTTTGGAGAGAGGTATTAACGAGAAGGGTAGTGGTGGAGTAGGGAGCAGATCGAATAGATCAGAAGATGATGTTTTTACGGATGCTATTGCGGAATTTCCTGAAAGCGGATCTAGTCCGGCGACTGCTGAGCATACAAGGGATGTTAAAGAACCAGGAATTAACCTGCAAATCAACAAAGCCACTGCTCAATCATCCGAGGATGCTTCAGTTACTGGTCAGCTTTTAACGGGACCAGATAATCAATTGATTTGTGCTGTTTTGTCTGCATCTAAGTTTATAATATGATTAATGCGTTCTTGGGTAGCTGCAATATTCAATACTGGTCGGAAGTTGTATTTTAATTCACTGCTACTCTCTCTTGTAAATAGGCTGCATTTCATCACTGTGATTGCATTCTTGGCCGTGATGGAGTCATTTTAAGTGATGGGTAGGGTGGGTTAAAATAGGCCACTAGGCATCATGGAATGTGATGTACGATGGTAAGTAGAATCTTTTGCTAGTACACAAGACAAAAGCTTTAATTGGGATTCTGGATTGACAGGCAGGGTACTCAAGAAGGTTTAATTGTGACAAAACGCTTTTAAGACCCACGAACTTTTGATATGACCTCTGGGCTGTTTGATGGATCTTGTTTGACATGCTCCATCTCTAGCTTTTTGGAACGGTCATGTGTCACCCAGGAGACCTTTTAGTGAGAAGCCACCGGGGTTTCACAGTTGGATTCTGTATATTTGGATTACATCTGGTTTGCTATACGGAATATTTCTTTTTGAATCGTGCTTTTTATTCCTGGAATATTTATAGCTTTGAATGTCATTTTAGGCGTGTAAAAGCTCTCTGGGGTAATTTAATCTTATTTTGTTTTCTTTTCTTATATACAAATAAGCGCGCATATTGATTTGCCTAGAGATGCCCTTAATTCCACTCTATTATACATGATGCACGTGTTTTTTGGTTGATGAAGCTATACTTGGTGCTTCGATTTTTTTTTTAATTTCCTTCATGTATTCAAGCTGTGAAATTTTAGTAATATTCTGTTCTCATGAAAATGTTTTATAAATTAGTCTTCTTAATAAGTGTCCATTTTTTTCTGCTCCTTTTCTGAAGAAGGAAAATAATGAGATTCTGAGCAGATGTGCGCAAGTAATTCCATGTGCGTTGATTCAGATCCTGTAGTCACTTAACAATAGACTCACAAGACTCCCCCCCACCCAGAAAATGAGGGGATAGATTTTGTGGATTTAAGATTGTTACATTTTATATACAGTAAGCATGTTGGTTTGATTGTTACTTTATGGAACAATGCAGTTATCAGTCCACCTCCAAGCAATTCAGCTGACCACATCCAAATGCAAAGTACTGAAGTTCCAGTAATTAATCTGTCTGGAAGTGCTCAAGAGTCCTCCCTGGATCATGGCTCGAATGCTACCATTGCCTCCATGACCAGATCTTTAACAGATTGTAGAGATGAAGAATCTGACTTTGAGCATAGCCATGATAATGGAAGTTCTGCATGGGACTCAATCCCCATCAAACTTGAAACACAAACAAATGCATCACAAGAGAATAAGAAGAGCGGCACTGTCGAGGATTTGCCAGAGACTGATGCAAAAGGAAATGAAGAAACTAAATTAGATGGACAGCTACTGGATGTCATGGTTTCAACCGATGACAATGCGGAGGATGCATCTGAGGTGGCATCTGAGTCACAGAAGATGGAGGATGTAACATCACAGCCTGTGCCTGCTGCAGAAGTCCTTCAATTGAAGGAAGGAGGCTATACTGATGATTTAGCCTCTGGAATGTCTTTAAATGATCTCTCCCCTGAAGTTAATTTGGTTGAACCTGTGCATTCTTCTACTTCCACTGCTCAGATCGAGGGGGATACTCAAGAAATCGACTCTGCTGTTTATGTAAATTCAACTGTGAGTTATGATAATAAGGGAGAAGGAAATGGAAATATGCATGTGCTTATAGTTCCCAATGACATAACTGTAGTTGCTGATGCTGAGAACATGGTTAAAGGTTTTAAAGACCTCGAAGGAGGGAAATTGCCCCAACTTATGAACATGGATTTGTTTGAAGTATCTAACAATGTTAAGGATTCTGACCTTAAGAACAATCCTCGGGGTTTTAACTCAAGGCCATTGACTGAGGACACCGAAGTCTCTGCATCCAATATGCATGTTTTGAATGATAACCTTGAACCAAAAGATGGGACCAGCCAGCGTATTGTTGAAGAATTGCCTGATGAAGCAGAAGCTGATGTGCCCCAGAGATCAGAAGTTGGTGTAACAGATGTCGTGACAGGTGACTTGGAGAAGAGCATTTCTGTTCACTCTCCTGAAGAAGATGTACCTCGTGATCATTGTGAAACTTCATCTCTGACAAGTTCTATAGAGCATGCTACAAAAGCCATATCTGATACTAACACTGTGGTTGTGCCAATGGATGCTGAAGTTAGGCAGACAAACTTAATTGGCATGGATAATACTGGTAATGATGAAAAAGATAAAATTGAAAGTTCTGAAGTAGGTGAAAATGACAAAAACAAAAGAAATACAAAGGAGAGTTTTGCAGAAAACAGGATACCAACTTCTAAACATGCTAGTATTTCCTCTGAGCAAGCTCATCAAAGGAACAGCGTACTTGGAGATGTCAAAGCTGCTGGTCTTGAAGAGGGTAAAATACAAAGATGCAATGTGTCTGAAATTGTAACTGAAGGTGATTCTGTATCTGGATTGGGGGAGGAAAATCTCTTGAGGGAGCCAAAAGCAACACCTGAATCTGCTGTCAATGTCGAATCCTGTTTTACCTCGGAGAATGATATTAATGTGTGTGAGGGAAAGTTGCCACAACTTGCTAGTATTCCCTCTGAACAAGCTGATCAAAGGAACAACGTACTTGGAGATGTCAAAGCTGCTGGTCTTGAAGAGGGTAAAATAGAAAGATGCAATGTGTCTGAAATTGTAACTGAAGGTGATTCTGTATCTGGATTGGGGGAGGAAAATCTCTTGAGGGGGCCAAAAACCACACCTGAATCTGCTGTCAATGTCGAATCCTGTTTTATCTCAGAGAATGATATTAATGTGTGTGAGGGCAAGTTGCCACAACATGAACACACAGATATAGGTGGAGTTTTGGATCCTCAGGAAAGCAGAAAGGAACCTGAAAGCAATGGTATGGCCAATCAACAAGTTGAGCGTGCTGGTGAAGTTAGTGCAGCCGCTGAATCAGATAGTGGTGGAGATGCTGAGGTATTATGGAAGTCTTCTGAAGACAAAATGGTGAGAGAGCCTCTAGTTTCTCCTTCAGAACCTTCATCTTCCCTTCAAAATTCTTCCCCTGTTGCAGATAATCAGGCCAGAGATTTTCTCGGAGTTGCATCTGGGAACACTCCTGAGTCTTTGCCTGATGAAGGTGATAATAACTTGGTTGCACAACAGGTTGTTGCATCTGCTACTGACTTTTCAGTTGATTCAATTAGCCAAACTGATAGTTTGGAAGGTCACTGGGGTTCCGTTTCAGGTATGTTTGTAATGAAAATTTAATTCCGGATTTACTACTACTTTTGATGTCATTATATTTTTTGTAGGTGTGACATGTGGAGGCTAACTGGGACCCAAAGCCCCATCATATCTTGCATTTGCATAATACAAAGTGTTGTGTAAATCTCCTTAGATTATTGAACTTCAGTTGGTGTTTTAAACGATGCTCAAAAACACACTTGTTACAATTGCTGCTATGTTCTAAACAAAACTTTAAGCAACCCAAATTCTTGTCATTTTATTGCTTATTCTTGATTAGGATTAGCTCCCTAGTCCGTAGAGCATCTATAACGAGTGTTGTCAGCTCGTTTGCAAACCATCCTTTCCATGACGCCTACCATTTTATTTTGATACCTTTACAGAACAAGGTTTGTCACTTTTCCATTAATTCAATCCATTTTGTTGTTTCTAATCCAGTGCTTTCTACCCAATCGGATATACCAGCTATTCTTGATGCTGAGCCTTTGCCATCAAATGGTTCCCAAGCATTATCAGAAGCAGAGAAAGCCACCTTGAAGAAGCCGATAGCTACTTCTGAGACAGAACATGCTGATACATCAAATATTTTTGATCCCCCATCTTTCATGACATTGGTTGAACCTAGAGATGTGGTCAACCAGAAAGCTGCTGCATCTGAAAGCCAGACAACACGGAACGCACAACAGCCAAAAGCTGCTTCTGTACAAGCTGGTTGGTTTCCTTCCATTACCAATGTTTTGAATGAGTCAGAGGGGAGAAAGAAGAACGAAGAGATTATTGCCAAGGTCACAAACTGGAGCACTGGGGAACAACGCCCTTCTCTGAGGAGCCCACAGCATGCTCCTTTGAAGAGCCTTTTGGGCGAGGCAAGCATGGAAACCAAATCCAAGCCACTAAATGCTAAGGAAATCCCATTTGAAAAAGATAGCCCCGCAGCTAAAGATAACGGTGCTTTGCCTAAAACAGTGAGCTCCATTCTGGCTCCTCAAGAACCTGTAGGGGAGCCTGCCAAGGTGGAAGAGAAAGCATGGAGTTCTCCAGCAAGGTACCCTGCAGATATTAAGAGAGAGAAGAGGAAAGTCAAGGGAAGACCATACTGGGCACAGTTTGTTTGCTGCTCATCTGTAAATTAGCGTAGTTAATGCCCTCGCTATATAATATAGGAATGTTGATGCATGTGGGATTTACCCCACCGAACTAGCTATAGTAAAGACTGTTAAATCTAGTAGACATTGCTAATGTCTTTTTAGTAGGTTTTTTATAAAATCAGAGATTGATCCAATGTTATTGAGCAATATGACGGGTATATAACTTAAATAATTAGTAAAAATCTTTAAAATAAATATTTTGAATGATTTTTTTATATATAAATATTAAAAAATTAATAGATTGAATTCATTACGTGAACTTATTAATTTGCATGTTGGTTATAAAACTAATAATTTTATAAAAAATGCATTAAAAATGATTTTATAAAAAATTTAAGTTTAATTTTTAATAAAATTCAGATTGAAAAATAAAAATAATTAAAAAAATTATTTTATCTAACTCGAGTTAATCTATTAAATTTAGAATAATCAAATAAAAAATAATTTAAAATAAATTATAAAAACTAAATTTTAATCAATAAAATTAAAAATGTATATAAAAAAATAATTAATAAATTTGAATTAACTTATTAAAATTATAGCTTTAAGTCATAAAACAAAAATAATTTTATAAAAAATAAATTATAAAATCTAATTTTACATCAATTCCATATTACCCTGTATTAGTATGCGTTAATAAAGAAGACCAAACTAGAAAATGATAGCAAACTACATGTTTTGGAGACTACATGCTTGGCCGTCGATCTTACTTCTAGAACTGATATTGTTTGTGCCAACACCTTTCTCAAGCTTCTCTTTTGAGTTGAAGAGGCATGGATGCTATTATCAGGGAGATGGAAGATGCAAACACTTGTTGGAATGTAACAATTGCGAGCATCATCTTGCTATCATATTTGAAGATGAAAGATTTCACCCGCGTGAGGTTCTTTCTCTCTAAGTTCCCAGAACGTTGTGTGGAACCTGATATAGTCACTTTTGGAATTCTGTTTGATGCAGAAGACATGGGTTCTGATGGAAAAGAGTGTTTACAGATGTGGAGGAAGATGGGTCTTCTTTATAAACGGGTGGAGATGAACACCGATCCTCTTGCTCTCTCTGCTTCTGGTAAGGGAGGCTTCCTCAGAAGCTGTGAAGAGGCCTGCTCTTCCCTGGAAACTAATGCCAGAGAAAACAAAAGGAGGACTTATGTTGACTTCATAAATTTAGTCTAAAAGGAAAGCACAGTGAAATGCAGTGTGAAATGAACGGACGCTGATGAACTGAGACTGAGGATATGTGACCTCGTCAAGATTACTCCGATCAGATCATCAACCTCTGTATAATGTGCTTAATTCTCCTCCGCTGCTCTCGCCATCACTGGCTGGCCGCGTCCTTGCCATATGAGAGCAAACCTGGTGCGTTTTCCACAAACATCTTTGTTTATAGATTGGAAAGCTGGTCATGGTCTCCTGTTACAGTGTGCTTGGAGAGGGTTGCACCATTATAGAGCTATCTTGCTTTTGAAGAGGAGAGGAGCATTTGCCAGGCGTGCTACCCTCTGGGTAAAAATCTTGAATGCTAAAACTCACAGAAGGTGACTGTAGTATAACGACAGCATCCTGTTTGGGTCAACTGGGTGGGCATTAATGCTAAAGTCTTTGGCACTACGAGGGTGCCGGCGAAGCTAGCTACGCTCCATTTCCTCCACCATTTTCCCTTCATGGCAACTGTTGCTGGAAGTTTACGTTTCACACTGGAATAAGTGGCTGCGGATTCTTCACATGTGCTTCCTATGTCCCCTCCCATTCACTGTAACTTTTAATTTTATCAAAAGTTTGCCCTTTATTACTTGGAGAACTATCACATGATTACTGTAATGTTATTGGTTTCAGGGTTTTCGATGATTCCATAAATGCAGGATCATCAAACATTGTCACTTCTTGCTTAACACCTTTTAGTCATTAAGCTTTATGGTCATTACCACATTCTAATCACAATCATTTTTTTGGTTAAAAGTTTCAACTCATTATTACTTTTGGGTCAACACCTTATATATATATATTTTTAATAATATATGTTCGAAACAGTTTACACAAACTTTAATTCTTTGAAATTTTTAAACTAACGAGTATATAAATTTTTAGTGGCTATAAAATTTATAATAATCGAATTAATAATCTCTAAAAAACAAATTTAGAATCTAACGGACCTACACTCCTCAAAATTACATTTTATATTTGCTATCATTTCATGATCACTATCGTCTCTTGATCGTCACTACTTTTATTAATAACTCTTGGTTGTTTTTTTTATGGTCATTACCATCACCTTCTTACACATCTTGTATTGTGATTGCCTCTTCATAATCACGCCCATCTCCTCAAATCTCGTGCTATCTCTTGTATATTTTGCTTCCATATATTTTTTTCCTTGTATATTTATTGACTTGAGTATTGGAATCTTTCTTGTGACCAGTAGGGGCAGAATTAGGAGGAGATAAGCAAGGGTTTGGCCCTTGCAAAACATTTTAAATTTTTTTATTAAGTATTTAAATATAAAATATAAAATATTTTTTATTTTAAATAAATAGAATTTTTTAATAATATATCTTGTTATATTAATTTTGATCTCCCTCGTCAACTATTACCAGCTACGCCCCTGCTTATAAGGGACTTTATTTTTTTATGTGATCATAAAAGTAGCCTTATTAATCCTTTAGCTAGTGGTGAAGTCCAATCACTCCATTATCCAAAACATATATGTGAAAAATTCAATCTAGACAGAATTTTCCACCACTTCATCATGATTTTCAAGTCATGCTTTATATTATGGTGGATGATGCTTTTTAAAAGTGTTTTTTATTTTAAAATATATTAAAATAATTTGTTTTTTAAATTTTTTTTAATTTTTAATATTAATACATCAAAATAATTGAAAAACATTAATAAAAACAATTTGATGTTTTCTTAAGGCAAACACTTTTAAAAAGTGAAAGCTACTGCATTATCAAAGTGTCCTTTTAAATGAGAGAAAAGAAAAGTAAAAATGGCAATATCATATTTTCTCAGGTGCTTGTGTCCTCATCACAAGCTAGCAAAGCAGGGTTTTTTGGACTGGCTGCATAAATCTTGGTATTGATTTTAGACGTTGAAGAAGTATAATTTGTATCAATAAACATATCGGACTGATAGAAGGAAGCAAAACCGTAATTTTTCAAAAAAACATGGGACTAAATTATAGAAAAATCAAAATATAATGTTTTTGGGTCGTTATCAGGGAAGCCGGGGGAGCCCATCAGGGAAATTGTTAAGTATATCTTGCCATCACATCAGCAATTTCTTATAACATAATGTTTGGCACGTGCGAAGTACTTTTGTGAAATTTTCTCCCTCCCAGTCCCAGTCACCAAAAAAAGAAAAAAAAACCCTTAAGAAAATTAACACGAGGATTGATAGATTATCGGGGCATCCTTGCTTGCGGGAGCCCTCTCTCTCCTATTTTAGACACGGCGGGCGGGAAACTGATAATTTGGGAAAATCTCTCCCTCCCTCCAAATCCAAATCCTTAAACCCTAACCCTCCCTCTCTCCTTCCCCAATTTCGAGACAGGTCAGTTTCTCTCTCTTACTACCTCACCCATTCATGGCACTTCTCCACAAACCGCACACAGTAGATAAAATCCACAAATCTCCTCTCGATTTCGAAGAAGGTGAAGCCGGGGGCACCCCGATACGCTACGTGTCATTGGACCGTGTCTACTCTGCCGCATCTCTCTGTGGATCATCCAACGTTATGTCAAAGAAAGTTAAAGCCCGGAAGCTCTTACCCCACCACCACCACGACCTTCACCATCCACGGAGCGACCACCCCCCTTCTTTACTCCACGTTTACTCTCGCCGTTCAAAACGGGCCCCCCGACCTGCCTTTTTTGATTCGTTGGTTTCACGCGCCGCTGAGCCTAAGGAGGCCGTGAAGAGCGACTTTTGTGAATTTGAGGAGGAGTCGATGATCGAGTTGAACAAGGAGAAGAAGAGGAGAAGGACGGGGAGTAAGGAGTTGCTGAAATTGGGTGTCGATTCTAATATTTTGCTAGGGTTTGATAGGCCTCGATTGAGGGATTGCCGTAATAATACTAACAACAGTAATGGTAAGATTGGGGATTTTAAGAGAAAGAAACGTGATTCTATGGTTACGAGTTCTGATAAATTTTCGCCCCTTCCAGCTACTAGTAAAAAATGGGTCAGGTGGGTTTCTCTCTTAATGTACTAATTGAGATGGATTTTATTGAAAATTACTGACGAAAGTAGTTCTTTCAGTTATTAGAGTGGTGGAATTTGAATTTTTTCGGTAAAGTTTTTAATCTTTATAAGCTGCATTTTAGGTGCTGAGACAATGTAGCATGGATTTTAATCACATTTTGACCTTTTGCATTGGCCTACAGCTGGTTTCTGCTTATTCATGTGAGTTTTTGTTTAATGGGTGTAAATTCTGTCTTCAATAGGTTGAGTTTTGATGGTGTTGATCCGAAATCATTCATTGGGTTACCATGCAAGGCAAGCATATGCTTTACTTCTATTGGAATCGTGAGATTATTTCCATCTCTCTTTACCTTTTTGTTATATGCATGATAAAGCTGATTTTTACAGGTTTACTGGCCAATGGATGCTGAATGGTATTCTGGACGTGTTGTTGGGCACATCGCAGATACCAATCGATACAATGTATGGCTTGATGCCCAATTTATATTTTTATTCAAAATTTCGAACAGCTTTAGAATTCAAAGGATACGATGGGGTACTATTGTTGATGGGAGATGAACTGAATGCAGATTGAATATGAAGATGGAGATAAAGAGGAATTAATAATTTCGAACGAGAAAGTAAAATTCTTTATTTCTCATGAGGAGATGGAGCGGTTGAACCTGACTGTCTCTGTAAAAAGTACAGATGGTGATAGATATGATTACAATGAGATGGTTGTGTTAGCTGCCAGTTTGGATGACTGCCAAGATCTCGACCCTGGGGATATCATATGGGCCAAAGTCACTGGTCTGCACCAAATTTCTTGGCTTTTGTCTTTGTCTTCGTTCTATTTGTTTTCACTATTTGCATTACTGACATTAACCATAAAAAACCTGAAGATATCTCAGAGATGCTTTGAAATATCAAGGCTCTGTAACACAAGATATGAATTGCGAGCTAAAACCTTATCCTTTTTCTTTAGATTAGGCTTTGAGGCCTTATGACCAAACTAATTCTTGTGTATGCTTTTGCAAACATATTTTTACTTCTTCCAACATGCTAATCTTGACTAAATAATGCTTTATAGTTTCAGGGTCAAGGAAATCCAATGTGCTGGATTAGAAAGACTATTGATTGAATGTGTGGTCATTTACCGGCACACAGATCGAGGGCATTAAAAAAAAGGTTTACCGGGTAATTTAAACAAAAAGAAAAGGAAACAAAATCAATGATTCTGTTAAGAACTTGTATCAAGCCTATTTTGTATTTGTGTTTGGATGGTCTTGTTTGCCTATGCATTAATGAACCAGGATTTTGGTGGAAAGGATCTTTTGCATTTATTTGATTCCTATCCTCATGCCTGGGCAGTTTCTGTCATTTTGTACATGCAAGTGCTATCATCAGTTAATTATTCAAAACTTGAGTTAGCATTAATCTCTTCGATAGATTGAATGTCAGCACAGTAAAGGCAGGCGTTTTAACATGCAAACTGTTACACTCAGCAGCATGTACACTACATTGTGCTAGTTTTCTCGGGTTTTGAAGAGAGCATTTTGTGTAGCACACTAGAAAGATAAATTTACCCTTTTGGTTTTACACCAACTATATGTTTTAATTGTTCTAGTGCAGGTCATGCTATGTGGCCAGCAATTATTGTAGATGAAGCACTTATTGGCAATCATAAAGGCTTAAGCAAAAATATTGGAGGAAGATCAGTATCTGTGCAATTTTTTGGTACCCATGATTTTGCAAGGTTTGTTGTTCTTACAAGTTTGGAGTTTTTTTGTGCACTCAATCACTCCCCAATATGTAGGACATCTATTTTTCTCAGAGGCTGACTTTATATTTGATCTTTCTATTATCAGAATTAAACCAAAGCAGGCAATCTCGTTTCTCAAAGGACTTCTTTCTTCTTTCCACCTAAAGTGCAAGCAACCTCGGTTCACTCGAAGCTTGGAAGAAGCAAAAATGTAAGGTTGATTTTAAGGGTTCAGATCGTTGAAGTGGCATGAGAGTGCGGTGTTTCATGCTTGAGTACTTGTTATTTAATCAGATTTGTGATCATGCCCCGGCGAATCCCTCTTGATGTATAGGGATCGTCACTAATTTCTGTAGTCAATTTATCAATATAGCATGCTTTCATCACTTGTTGAATTGACGAAGGTTACTATATTAGGGACCCTACCATCTTGTGCTTGTCTTCTTGTAATATAACCTGCATTATTGTTTTGAAACCTGGGAAATGGGTTGCATGTGCCAATAACGCTTCTGATGCAGCCTTTCAGTTACTCCACAATAGAATTACTTTCTACGTTGAGAATCCTTGGAATTTGTCCTAAAGGCTTGATGATGCTCAGGCTCTGGAGTTGGTTACCAATATTCTGTACCTGCACAATTAGTTTTTTTGGTTGATGGTCCTCACTTTCATTGTTACTTTACCTTCTTGTTATCTATTTCTTACCTGAAGTTTCACTGGACAGGCTCACTGTGGAGCAGCTATACAGTGCAGTTCTTTCAATCATAAGAGTTGGAAAACTGTGAGAATACTTAAAATATGACATGGACTGTTGGGATCCTGATGCTGTGATCATTTTGTTTTGACCAGGTATCTCAGTGAACAAAAGCTTCCGAGAAGAATGCTGCAGCTGCAAAATGGCATGAAAGCTGATAGCTGTGAGAGTGCGAGTAGTGAGGATGAAGGGAGTACAGATTCAGGAGAAGATTGCATACAAGATGGAGGGATTCGAAGGATATTGGCTAGGCTGGGTACTTCTCCTTATGTAATTGGGGATTTGCAAATAATAAGCCTCGGTAAGTTTCAGCTTTTGGAATTTGCTTCTTGTGTTTTGTTTTATCTAAGACATGATTGAACATGTTTTGTGCATTTCACCACCTTTTTCTTCTTGATGGCAACACAGTACCTGCAGCCTCGTCCTGCTACTTAATTGGGGAGGCTGGGTATTAATATGTAATTAGTTTATATTGTTGCAGCCATTCATTTACACTCATAGACTTGTACATTGTCCTCACAGGAAAGATTGTCAAGGACTCAGAACATTTCCAAGATGACAGATTCATCTGGCCTGAAGGGTATACTGCCCTGAGGAAATTTACTTCGATAAAAGGTGGTTATTTTTCTAATATCTTGCGGGCCATATGTTTATTGCATCTTTTACGCTATGATGAACTCAGTTTTTGAGATTTTTCTTTTTCGTTTTCTTAATCATCTTGATTTTATTAGTTCCCTGACTTGTTCTCTTTTTTGGTTTTGGTTTTGACTCTGGGTTTCAGATCCAAATGTTCATATGATGTATAAGATGGAAGTGTTGAGAGATGCCGAGTCAAAGATTCGGCCTCTATTTAGAGTGACATTGGATAATGGAGAGGAGGTCAGTTATGATGAGGTCCTAAAACCACCGATACATGTGTACTCCTATTATCTCTGTGCATTGCATGCCACTCTCCTCATCTAACTATTTTTTATCTCATCTTGTTAAATGATTCTTTGTACTATCCATCTTAGCTCACGCTAACCTTTTGCATGGTACTACCATAAACATTTCAATTACATATATTGGCATGTTGCTGTCAATAAATGGACTTTTATGATCAATAAACTATGATCTATTCACTTTGTCTTCAGCTGTTTTCTTCCTATCCATCAAACCTAAAATATAATTGGCATCTCACCATTTGTGCCGTTGCTTGCTTCACTGCTTAGGGTCAACCTGCTGAAGGAGTATCAATTGATTATATCATTTTTTTTTTTATTTTTTTTTTGCAGATTAAAGGATCCACTCCAGCTGCTTGCTGGGATAAAATATACAGAAAAATAAGGAAGATGCAAGATGGTACTTCAAATGGTTTTAGCACTGAAGGTGGAGTAGGAAGAATACTCAAATCGGGTTCTGAAATGTTTGGGTTCTCCAATCCTGAAGTTATAAAATTAATTAAGGTGTGCATCTTGGTATTCTATGGCCTTAAAATTCCATAATCTGGACCTACTTTATATTTATGTCATTTTCTCCCAGCCATTTTGTGTTGGAACCTTCTGAATCACTCATTTGCTAGGCAAATGGATAATGAATGGGTTGGAGTGGAATACTGTAGATAGTTTCTTTTAAGATAGAAACCTACTTTTGTTATTTTACATAATTGTAATTTGATTTCGAATCATTCTTTTAATTTTTCATTGGATTCTGAAACTTTTCAGAACTTTAAGTTAGTCGAGTGTTAGAGTACCTGGTTGGAGAGGAATGCTAGAATTTTTAAAAACTAGTACGCTTTTAGACATGCTTCAGATGTTTTCCAGGGGAGTTTTTTTAGCTTATTCAGCGGGGCTAAGTTTCTCTTTTATGTAATTCACTTTGCTTTATTATTTGGGAGGATGGATTATTCTCCATCAAGCTTTTGTCATTCTTTTTGCAATTAATACAATTTTCTGTTATCTAAAAAAATAATGGAGTGCAATAGAGTTGTTCTATCACTTTTGTTTTTAAAACTCATTTAAAGAAGAAAATTTGCAAAATTACAGTAATGAGAAATATACATACTCAACAATAGAATATCTAGAAAATATACTTTTCAGCTCCGCCAAAGTGTCATCTAAGGCAGCATTACACTTCTATATCTCCTATTGTAGAAACTCTAGGAAGCCAAAATAACTATTCTATCTCCTAACAGTAAATTGTTTTTAACAATGAATTTCTCTCCACCTACACCCTGCCACCACAAACATTGTTCCAGTTCCAAAGAATCCTGGAGTGCCTCTCTCCCCCCAAAAAATGTTCTTAATGGGTGATTTGGCAATCAATTTTTTTTTCCATGTTTAATGAGGGTCTTCTCAGGAAGTCACTTGGGAAGTTCATGTTGGAATCAAATAATTTATACGGATCGGTTGTTGAAGCTAAGTATGAGTGGGATGTGAATCATAATTGGTGGATATTCAGGGAAGCCAGGAATGCTTATTGTTGGAGTGCAGAATATGAGAGGATGAGAACACTTCTCTTTTTTTCTTTTTAAGCTAGCAAGAGGGGTTCTATATTGTTTTGGCATGATTGATGTTATGGTGAAGATCTTGTAAAACTATTTGTCTTTAACTTTTCAAACTAATTCTGGATAGAGATGCTCTGATGAGCTCTTGTTAGCTGTAAATTATGGGTTCCCTTCTTGGAATGTGGTTTTTGCTGAAGGGCACAAGATTGGGATGTGTGGCTGAGTGGGTGTGTGGGGTTTACTTTGACCATTAAATAACCTCCTCAAAGAGAGAAGATCTTCAGCAAAGAGGCAGCTGAATCTGTTAACCATCTATCTTTCACGTGAGCTTCTTGCTTATGGGTGATGTTGTTCAGGACTGCACAATACAATATGGTAATGTGCAGAATTATGTAGACCCAGACTTCCCTGTGATTAGCTTACAATTACAATAACTCTCACAACTGAGCAAATTATCTCCTCATTCCCCTATCCTGAAGCAACGAAAACCCTCAAATCTAACCGAAGCAAAGAAAACCCTTGAATCTAAATTTTCACCATTAATCAGAATTCCTTAGAATCATGAATATTCTATCATTATCTGTTGAGGTGACATGACACCCACTATTGATGTATTAGAACTTTGCTAAAACTATGTTACTAGCATCTAGGTTAATTTTTTGTTTTCTGTGATGACGTAATTTTTTTCTTAGGTGGCCTAGTGAATTTAACTTTTTTCTTATTCTTAAATTGGATCAAGTTCCTTGAATTTTTTTGGCAGTATTGGGGTATTTTTGGTATTATGTGATCAATCACCATATCAAAAGTTTTAGACTAGTGAATTCTGCATTTTGTTCAGTTGGTGTCTTTATAGTGTTGTTGGAAGTTCAGAGGTTTTTTGAGCTTATGGTGTTTGTGCACACTTGCACGAGTGTCTACTCTTCAAATACCTTGTATTTTGATTGTAATTTTCACTAATTTCCAATGGTTCTTACAGGGATTATCAAAATCTAGACATTCTTCCAAACTGTCCATGTGCAAGTTATCATCTGAAAGATATCAAGGCATACCTGTTGGTTACAGACCTGTTCGTGTTGATTGGAAAGACCTTGATAAGTGCAATGTCTGCCATATGGATGAGGTGAAACCTTAACTTCTCCCCATAAGGAATGGATAGCACTAGTTTGGTTCAGCAACATGCTTACTTGTTGCTCAACCAACCCCGGCCCTGTCATGGCTTATAAAGGAACCATGCATGAAAAACGCTTAAAATTCCTTGTTTCACATTATATCTTTATAACTTGCCTTGCTTTCCAGGCATCTCTGTCTTCAATTTGTTTCCCAACTATGGGAATCCTTCTCCTATTACTCCTACTTTGATGTTTCACCATGGTTAGAAATTTCTAATTGCAGCTCTTTGTTTTCAGGAATACGAAAACAATTTGTTCCTGCAGTGTGACAAATGCAGAATGATGGTAAGGGTTTCTGTACTTGTTTTTCTGTTGTCAGTTTCATGGAATTTGCATAATGGATTGTGTTTTGACCGCAGCTTTTCAAAATGGCACTGTTTTCTCATTATTTACTCTTAGTGCCTTACTTAATATTGTTTTGTAACAATTCTTCCTCTTGAATATTGGGGTGACTTAACCTTTTGTTCCTTTTCATTTCATATCTACAATCCTTCTAGTCCTATCAACAATTTAATTGAAATTGGTGTCTGCTCAGGTCCATGCCAGATGCTATGGGGAATTAGAACCTGTTGATGGTGTGCTGTGGTTATGCAATTTATGCCGACCAGGGGCTCCTGACTCCACACCACCATGCTGCCTTTGTCCTGTTATAGGTATGGGGTTGTCTTAGAACACCTTTCTTATAGCTAAGAGCCACACCACTGAATCTGTGAACTTACTTTCCTTTAGGTGGTGCTATGAAGCCTACAACAGATGGACGCTGGGCTCATTTGGCTTGTGCCATATGGATACCTGGTTAGAATCTAGTTTACTTTTTGTTTCTTCCTTCCTTATATAGACTTATGGTGACGCACCTTATATGCTGCAGAAACTTGCCTATCTGATGTCAAGAGAATGGAGCCCATTGATGGGCTAAATAGAATCAATAAGGTACATTGGCTTGTTATTTCATTTTGCATTTTCTTGTTCTATAGAATGTTCTTTTCTGGTGTGTGTTTGTTTATTCCTTGTATTTACACTCTGTAACCTTGTCACACTGAGTGCTACTTGGTGTGCTGTAGTAAGCTAGTATTGCAAGGGCTTCTTGACTCAAGAATCACTACAATCAGATTCTTTGAGATCAAGCATTGCACATTTGTTTTCTTTCTGATCTGGATTATGTGACTGAGCAGGATCGTTGGAAGCTTTTATGCAGTATATGTGGTGTAGCTTATGGAGCTTGTATCCAGGTAAGCTCATAATTAATCCAGTGATAATATTCATGTTAATATGTGTTGTGACTTTCTGGATAGGTGCTTATGCATAGCTTTCTGGTTCCTTTTTGGTGCTCCCTGTTCTTATGTAGCTATTCTTGTTTAGTTATCTTTATTTAATTTGTGCTGGAACATTTGCAATAGTTTTATTGTTTTCTGGAGTTCGCCCAAAAACCAATTCATCTTTAATAAGCTCAATGTATGTGAATGACCAGTACAGAAAGCTAGGGACTTAGCGTTCCTGAATTGAAATCTTGTGAATGGGAACTGTCTCCCTGCAAAACCATAACTATGCTAGTGAGATATGCATTGTAGTTGTCGCAGCTGATGTGCTGTCTGCCCCATCAACTCTTCCAAAAGCCACCAATGCTGATGCAATTGAAAATAGAAGAAACCTTAGCCCAGCTCTTCTCAGTGAGACAGTGAATTCTCTCTCGACTACTAGTCATTCAATGCCCCATTCTGAGAAGGATGATATTCAGCTCTCTAATTAATGTAGTAAATGAAATGCATGCATTTGAAGGGTATTCAAGTGATCCTATCATCTTCATGAGATTCTTTTGTTTGCTTTTTCCCTATAAATTGTAGCCGATTGATGCCCCTGGATCTTCACCACAGAACTTCAGTCATGAAATATGCATTAGAAATTTTAGCTGGTTATTTAGAGAAAGGGCAAGTTGTGATACACAAGGAAAATTCTATTGTGAACTTTGAGTTGTAAGAAACTGCATGGGTTCCAAACATTGTTATACCATCAAGAATCTTGAAGTTATTTCTCAACATTACTTAGGAGCATGGAAAAGTTGTAAACAGTTGGTATATAAATTTTTTCCTGGATTCAACTTTTTACCCTTAGATGAATACTCTAATAAAATATCAACTGTTGAGATGAAATCAGATCAGTTTGTATTTTTAAGAAAACCTTTTATCTAAAAATGGATGTATATATTATTTTTTGGATAACATAAGAATGAATTACTGTGTGTGAGAATGAAGGATTACAAGGAGAATGAGGCATCCTCTTAGAGTATAAAGTAAGAATAAAAAAAAGAAGTGGAATTTCTAGTCTTTTTGAATATTCTAAGGAGATTCTGGAAGTTCTTGAAGCAGAATTTTGTAAAGGTCCTAAAACTATTTTGTTCCTTAATAATTGCTTTGAAGAAGGTTGGTCCACAAAGATTATTGAGTTCTGCTTCAACGAGACACTGCAAATAATTTGAATATTGTACATCTTCATAAGCTTTTCCCATCCAGAACTCACTAAGTGTTTTCATGCAATTTCCTCCCTTCTATTCTGGATCACTATAGATTCTGTAGAAATATCAAAAGGCCTGTTCCACATATCTTAAACTATCAGATAATGTAAGAATAGATGAGTCCGCATGTTTGCACCATTGTGGCAACTGGCATGTATCAGGCGATAGGGTCCAGTTTAGCTAATTAAGAAGTGTATATTCTTATGAATTTCATTTCAGTCTGTTTGGAATTTGCTATTAGACAAAGGGCTATCTTTCTATATTGTGTGCACTATTTTTTTTTCCCCATCAAGAGCTCTTATTGTTTTTTATTTATGAAAAATAATGAAAATACGCTAATATATGAGACCTTTTTGCCTAGCAAGAGAAGGATAAAAAAGCTAAAATTTTTACACCTTTTATTTAATAATTCACTTGTGTTTTCTCATCTCTTTCCTTTCCTTTCTTTATTTTTTGGTAGTGCTTAGTTGTGACCCTTTTGAAATGAATATTGTTTACAGTGTTCAAACAACGCTTGTCGGGTAGCATATCATCCTCTTTGTGCACGCGCTGCTGGCCTTTGTGTTGAGGTATTCTTTATCAAGCATTCAGAGATTTGTACTGTGTTTGCATATATAAATATATATTTGTGTGCGTGCTTGAGTGCATCCTTGCATACATGTCTGCATTTATATATTTATTCTCTCTAGTTGTTGATAGAAAAAATAGCTTATATATTCCTGTATTTTATCTTTCTCTATCTTTGCACAGCTTGAGGATGAGGACAGACTCTATCTCCTTTCTTTTGATGAAGATGATGCAGATCAGTGCATTCGCTTACTTTCCTTCTGCAAGAAGCATAGGCAGCCATCTAATGAGCGTGTGGTCACAGATGAACGGGTTGGTCAAATTCCTCGTCGGTGTTCTGACTACATCCCACCATGTAATCTATCAGGATGTGCTCGTACGGGTATGCTTTTCTGTATTCTTGTGTGCTTTTGCAGTTCTTCCACAACCAGTTAAAAAATCTTTATTTCCTACCCTCTGACATGTGTGGGGAAGAACATGTTTGTTAACCTTTTATTTTTTCAATTATGATTCTCTTGGCAACCATTGACTTCATAACACTTGAGAGTCTCCATTGCTCTCTGTCAAGCATGCCTTCCTTCGGGTACTGTTTCTGACCTTCAAGTTTGCAGCAGAGTTTTATCTGAATTGCTAATAACTTTGGTGGCATATAGAAATTGCATCTTTGTTTGCAAATGTTTCCTTATTATATGAGTAGCTGCTTTATTGAATCTATCAGATAAAAAAAACCAGAATATTATTTTTGTTTATATGTCATTTTATGCTTGCAGAGCCTTACAATTATTTTGGGAGAAGGGGAAGGAAAGAACCTGAAGTCCTTGCTGCTGCATCCTTGAAGCGATTGTTTGTAGAGAATCAGCCGTACTTGGTTGGTGGTTACTCTCAACATGAGTCTTCAGGATGTACACTTGCTTCTAATGGACTCATTAACTCTGGCTTCTCTTCTAGTCTTCAAAGGCTAAGAGCCTCCCAGCTTGATGCTCCTAGTAACATTCTCTCTATGGCTGAAAAGTATCAACACATGCGGCAGACCTTCCGAAAGAGATTAGCATTTGGTAAGTTGGTATTCCAAATTTCTATTTGAAGTTTCCAGTTTATTTGAAGGAGCATTTGGAACTCTATGTGGTTGTTTTTTTCTTTTGCTGACCATCGAGAATGTATCATGCCATAGGCAAATCTGGAATCCATGGATTTGGCATCTTTGCAAAGCATCCACATAGAGCCGGAGACATGGTAAATTAAATTGCTCATGTGATATGATACATTTCTTTCTGTCATGTATTTGGAATTAACTTATAACTACATGATTTTTTAGGTCATTGAATATACTGGTGAACTAGTCAGACCTCCAATAGCTGATAGGAGAGAGCACTTTATCTACAATTCATTAGTGGTATGTTTCTGTTGAGAATTTTGCCATTGTCCTTGCCTTTCGTATGCATGTATTTGTGGCCTCTTCTAGTACAACTATGAACTATAATACATAAAACTAATGTGATTATTTTTGAAAGGTTGATTGCTTACCATGTTGCAGTCCTTTAAAATGCTGTTGAGATTGAAGGTTACCTTTCCTTTTCCTTGTTAATTCAGGGTGCTGGGACTTACATGTTTAGAATTGATGATAAACGAGTCATTG
This sequence comes from Populus tomentosa, assembly GCA_018804465.1. Classification (NCBI taxonomy): domain Eukaryota; kingdom Viridiplantae; phylum Streptophyta; class Magnoliopsida; order Malpighiales; family Salicaceae; genus Populus; species Populus tomentosa. The sequence goes on from CM031995.1 coordinate 9,806,608, forward strand.
ATGCCACAAGGGCTGGAAGTATTGCCCATCTGATTAATCACTCATGTGAGGTGTGTGTATCTTCTGTTCCTTTCTAAAAGTCTTACCTATTACAAACGAGAAAATGTATTGGAAATATCTGTCATTTATGATTTGTAGAAAAGATTTATGATTAATAAATTTTGGCATATGATAAATTCATCCAACTTAATAGCATTTTTCTCTCATTCAACTTTAAAAGACTTGCTTAAAGGTGAATGGTCACATGGATAATATGCTTCTGATATTGTTATTTATTTCTACACTTGTTTTATCAATGTTAAAAGTCCTCTTGCTTTTCTGCAGCCCAATTGCTATTCAAGAGTTATAAGCGTTAACGGTGATGAGCATATAATTATATTTGCAAAGAGAGATATTAAAAGATGGGAGGAACTCACATATGATTATAGGTTTCCCTCGACTCCTCTGTGAAATAAGTTCCTTTTATTTCCTTGAGATGCTGACTTTATTTCTTTCAGATTTTTCTCAATTGAAGAAAAACTAGCATGCTATTGTGGCTTCTCTCGATGCCGTGGTGTGGTTAATGACACGGAAGCTGAGGAGCAAGTGGCTAAGCTCTATGCTCCTCGCAGCGAATTGACGGACTGGAAAGGAGAATAAAAGAGGTAAGCACAATTAAAAGTCTTTTTGTCCTTTTGCTTCTCTTTCATGTTTGTTGAATTCAATGTGGCTTATTAATGCAAAAAATATGTAGTCGTTAATGCACAACAGAAGGGCACGGCATTCATTTTTCTTAATTTCAATTGCATAAAGAACCATGATCGTGTAATACGCACCAGGTCAAAATGATAATGGTGCTCCCATCCACAGATGGGCCTACATATGCACTGCCACTCTCCTCACGTGTATCACCATGCTTGCTGTATTGTCATTTTATCTTTCTCCATTCAGAGCTGGGTGTTAAACCTTGTCTGATTCGATCTTATTTTTCTTTTTTTTTTTTCAATGTTTTCCCCTCTTGCAAATCCTTTTCGTTGTTGATATCACATCACCTCCTTTGGCGAAATACTGCTTCCCTGTATTGATTATTCTTTCCAATTCCTTTGTGCAGTGATTTCTCATGACCAGATATGACTGGAAAACTTCTGAAGACAGATTGTGTCCTCTCCACAATTTGCTCATCTAGCATGCCATTTTGCAATGCCAAAGGGTTGTGGATTTTTGTTTCTGCGGTCCTATATTCTTGTTACCTTTTCTCTTTTCTTATACCCGTAAAGAAAAATCAAGTGATTCCGCTTCTTCGCCTCTCTTGTTCCTTCCCCCTCCCAGAACATGTAAACTTTCTGAACCTTGATTCACCATTTGAGATCTTACCTGTCCATACAACACTTTAGTTCAGCTTACAGGTGGACACTCTGCCCCGCTTTGTAATTTTTCCACAGATAGGTACAGTAATATTTATGGAACCAGATAAATGAAATCTCATTATTCATCCAGTTCAATGATCTGTTCAAACTTTTGATCTCACTTTGTATCTCTTTTTAAAACCTTGTTCAAGGCGTTTCATTTTTAAATTTGCATTTATCACTTAGAAACTATTCTAGCTCAATGTTGATTGCCATTTATGCGGAAATTGGATTTTCTTGGATGAAGGAATTGCCTATATTAGCTCTAGATTGCATTTATTGCAAGGCATTGATATTAATATCATTCGGCTCATTGTAAATTTGCTTCTTTTTTCTTTAGGCCTATTAATTATTATGAGAATAATCAAGGATAATTTGATTTTTTTATATTTTAAATGTATAATGGTTTTTTTTTTTTTTTTTTACATTTTAAAAGCATAATATAAAGATTATATTACTTTTAAAAGCAAAATTATTAAAATTATTTTTTTATTCTTTTCCTGTAATAAACAAGTTGATAATGAATAATTTAGTATTTTTTTATTAATATGAAAATTATTTTTAAAAAAGTTATCGGTTAGCAGTGTCTTTCAAGCCCAAACATTGCCTTTTAGAATGGTGGTGTTGGAAGCATATCTCCGTGCCTTTTTTGGTTGGTGTTATGTGTATATAATGGTTAGGTCATGATGGATATTTTTCTACCTTTTTTTTTTTTTTTTTCTCTTCTTTTTTTTTTATCAAAATATAAAAGTGTTATTTAATTTGTTTTTTATTTTTAATTTAATTTTTATTTTTTTTATTGTTATTTTCTTTAATTTTATCCCTTATCATTTGGTTTCATTTGTTTTTTTTTTTTTTTTATCAAATTCAGTTTTTATTCTTTTAATTTGTTTTTTTAATTGAGTTTTGCTTTTAATTTCATCCCTTATTATTTTGATGATATAAAATTTTGTTTTGTTATTTTTTAAGGTTTGTTTTTTATAGGGTTATTCTTGAACTTATGATCACGGTCATAAGTTTTGAAGGTTAACACATGTTGATTTTGATTTTTCTATTTTTTTAAATTATTTTTTTATATATATAAAAGATCATTATTCAACATTTCATTTATTAAGAATTAGATTTTATGCTCAATTTTTTTTTCAATTTATTTTTTATAAGGTTATTGCAATCCTATGTTTATGGTCACAAGATCAGTGAGTTAACACAAGTTGAGTTGAATTTTTTTTTTGTTGTTTTTTTAATTATTATTTTTTCAGCTTTACTCTTCAACTTTTGATTGCTTGATAATTGTGCTTTAAAGTTTTTATTCAATGTGCTTTTGATGGGGTAACCCCGACGTCATAACTAAGTCATATATTTAGCATACTAACTTGGATGAACTCGAGTTTGAGTTTTATTTTTATTTTTATATATTATCAATTTTTTTTGTTAGTTTATTTACTGTAATTATATTTTTTATTTATATTATTTAAATTAATTAAGCTTATTAAACACAATCAAATTAATAACCCAAGTCTTAAGATTTTTTTGGCTTCCTTATAAATGTTTGTGTCGCGTTATCTGGATTTTTGTTCAAGTCTCTTATTCAGAAAAAGAAGAAGAGGAAGGGTACATATGATGATCATTTTAATTCAACCCTTAGCTATTCTGGCCACCACGACGGCACAATCTGCCCCACTATATTCGATGATTCCTCAAGTGCTTGTTTTGGTTGAAACGTGATTGGGACGGAGGAACAAGGATTGTTGATCCAGATTTTTAATGAAGAATGCTATCTGGGATGCTTTTATGGAGAGGGTAAGTCAAATAGGTACATGTTTTGGCCTTCAAGGTTATTTGGCAAGGTTGCGAATCTCATTACAAACACTAAAAGGCGTGATGAAAATAGCATCGTGGATTGTGATATTATGTTTTTTTTATTTCCTAAACTTTTTTTTTTTTTTTTTTTTTTTGTGATTTGCTTTGCTTTCTAACCGGTCAAATTAATGGCAATTGCTTTTAATTTTTTAAGAAAAGAAAAGATTAAAAAAACAAGAGATTGAAGTGAAAAAGATAGGGAAAATAGGAGAAGATTTTAAAGTTAGTGTGAAAATTTCATTTTAATCCTTATGATTCATTGGTAGTTCCTTTAATTTTTTAAAATTAAATTTTGTTCCAAACTTTATTTATTTTTTATTTTTAAGTCTTTTGTTTGACAAAGAAGAGAAAAAGTCACTTGATTCAGGTGATAGAGGAAAATAATTATTAGTCAACATCAATTTTTTTCATGAAAAAAGATATTTTAGTGTAAACGGTTCTATTTAATAGAAGGAGTTTTACTTGGATATTCTTTGGCATTCTCCTTGTCCGAGAAGGTAAATCTGAGCCTAGGGAATTTTTTGAAATCAAGTTGGTTTTTGCTTTCTTTGTCTGATTTCTGGGTTATTTAATGTCTCTATAGTATTTTTTTAGTTGTTTTTGGATAAAAAAAGGTTTGAAAAATGATTTTTTGTGTATGAAATATCCTTAACCTTATTTTTTGTTGACTCTCCGGTGATCGATTTATAGGGTTATAGTTGATGTGTTGTTCGCACGCAATATTAAAAAAAAAAAAACAGCACGCACAAGCCCACCCACCTAACCTTTTTTTTATTTTTTTTTTGTTTGATGCATTCTCAATCCCTAAAATTTTTTAAAAAAACTAATTTCATTATTTGTTATTTGAATGCCTCTTGTTGTTAAATTTAAAAAAAAGTCATTTTTTTTTATTATAGTCCCATCAGCATGTCTTATCCTTTTATATATATATATTATTTGATATAAAAAGAGGGCAATATGTCTAGTTATCATATAATTTAATGAAAAATAATTGATAAATTAAAATATTTTTAAATATGGTGGGGTGCATAATTCGGGTCATGAGTTTGTCAAGTTAACCCGGGCTCACTATGATTTTTTTTGTCTTTTCTTTAATTGATTTTTTTTAAAATTTCATCGATCAATTTGGGTTGATTAAGAATTGAGCCTAGTAATTTATTTTGGTTTGTTTTTCATATGGTTATTATGGTTTTATGACTTGGGTCATGAGTTTAGGAGATTAACCTAGGTTAACCGGGTCGATCAACTACATTGTCATGTTAGAGTTTTTTGTTAAAAAATAATGTTGTCCAATATGTCATTGTTTCAATTTTTAAAAAAGATGTCCAATATGCATTAGGTTTTTAATTTATGGTTAAAATTTTTCCCCTAAAAAACATGTTAGAAATGCTTTAATTTTTTTTAACATTAAAACAAATAATCTGACTTGCGATGTGGTGTGATCCAATTATCTTTGTAGCTACTAAACTCTGTGAGTGTGTTGGCATATTATAGACTAATTTCATCAATGAATTGCATCACAATAATATTCTAACACTTTCATCTTTACTTATTATATAAGCTGATTGAAGTTGTGAAAAAATTTCACATAAAAATTAGAGTTTTCATGGTTGGGTTGATAGGTTTGACTAGTCCTAAAAAATAAGGTCTTAAGTAACATGAAACTTTTTTATGTTTAAGTCGGTATGTGAGTAGAGCGAGAATCTATATGAAAAGAAAAAAATAAAGTGAGGGTTACAGGATGTGTAATGATTTCACCTGGCTTTCATGGCATTTAGCTGGCTTTGATTAGGTTTTTATAGTTTTTAATTGGCATTGATTGCCTTTTATGGCTTTTGTCTAACTTTTCTTGCTAGGAATTGCTCTCTGGTTGTGTTTATGATAATGTTATGACCGACTCTAATTAACTTTTGCCAGTATGACTAGGTGTATTTACACACCCAAGTATGAGAATTTTTTCATGGAGAATAGATTGCATCATTGGTTGAAGAATTTGTTTGGCTGACATTCTAGCTCATGGTTGATGTGTTATGCTATGATTATTGTGTTATGCATACTATTGGTGATGGTCTGCAATTAGTGTAGAAAAAAAATATCTACTATACTTATAAAAGTCGTGTGTATGCATATAAAAATTATATGAAAACTTTGTATGGACGGCTCATGGAAACCTAAAAAATACATAAAAGAGTGGTGGGTAGAGTAGTTGGCTGAGGGTGGTATTAGGTTTAAGTAGAACTTTGATCGAGAAAATTCTATTCGTTTAGGCATAGTCTAAATGGCTAGAAGTCTAGCCACTTAGGCTTGGAAACAAAAGTTTTAGAAAAGAAACTTTTCATTTTTGTTTTCTTCCATCATCACTTATCCCTCTTTTTTGAATATATATATTAGAAAGATTTTGAACAATATAATAGGGAAATACTTATATTTATAAATATTATTTTTAATATAAATGTGATCAAGAGTTTTGCTATGAAAAAATAAAATGAGGGTTAGAGGATGTGTAATGATTTCACTTAGCTTTCATGGCATTTAACTAGCTTTGATTAGTTTTTTATAGTCTTTGATTGTCATTAATTGATTTTTATGGCTTTTGTCTAACTTTTCTTGTTAGGAATTGCTCTCTGGTTGCATTTATGATGATATTATAACCAACTCTAATTAACTCTTACCTGCGTGACTAGGTGTATTTATACACCCAGGTATGAGAATTTCTTCATGGAGAATAGATTGCATTATTGGTTGAAAAATTTATTTAGCTGACATTCTAGCTCATGGTTGATGTGTTATGCGATGATTATTGTGTTATGCATATTACTGGGGATGGTCTGCAATTAGTGTAGAAAAAAGTATCTACTATACTTATAAAAGCCGTGTGTATGCATATAAAAATTATATGAAAACTTTGTATGGACGACTCGTGAAAACTTATAAAAGCCGTGTGTATGCATATAAAAATTATATGAAAACTTTGTATGGACGACTCATGAAAACCTAAAAAATACATAAAAGAGTGGCGAGTAGAGTAGTTGGGTGAGGGTGGTATTAGGTTTAAGTAAAATTTTGACTGAAAAAATTCTATTCGTTTAGGCATAGTCTAAATGGCTAGAAGTCTAGCCACTTAGGCTTGGAAACAAAAGTTTTAGAAAAGAAACTTTTCATTTTTGTTTTCTTCCATCATAATTTACCCTTTTTTTTTTTGAACATATATATTAGAAAGATTTTGAACAATATAATAGGAAAATACTTATATTTATAAATATTACTTTTAATATAAATATGATCAAGAGTTTTGCTATGAAAAAATAAAGTGAGGGTCAGAGGATGTGTAATTATTTCACTTAGCTTTCATGGCATTTAGCTAGCTTTGATTAGTTTTTTATAGTCTTTAATTGGTATTAATTGACTTTTATAGCTTTTGTCTAACTTTTCTTGCTAGGAATTGCTATCTGTTGTGTTTATGATGATATTATGATTGACTCTAATTAACTCTTGCTTGCGTGACTAGATGTATTTACACCTAGGTATGAGAATTTCTTCATGGAAAATAGATTGCATCATTGATTGAAAATTTTATTTGGCTGACATTCCAGCTCATGGTTGATGTGTTATGCTTTGATTATTGTGTTATGCATGGTCTGCCATTAGTGTAGAAAAAAGTATCTACTATACATATAAAAAGTTGTGTGTATGCATATAAAAATTATATGAAAACTTTGTATGAACAACTCATGAAAACCTAAAAAATACATAAAAGAGTATGGCGGGTAGAGTAGTTGGATGAGGGTGGTATCAGATTTAAGTAGAACTTTGATTAAGAAAATTCTATCTATTTAGGCATAGTCTAAATGGTTAGAAGTCCAACCACTTAGGCTTGGAAAGAAAAGTTTTAGAAAAAAAACTTTTCATTTTTGTTTTCTTCTATCATTACTTACTATATATTTTAAAGATTTTGAGCCATATAATAAGGAAATACTTATACTTATGAATATTATTTTTTTGGCTAGAATTGCATGAAAATGTTACCTTAGCTAGATCCGCATGAGAGACAAATATTTTGAGGTCATGCCTGTAGCTTTGGTCAATTTTTAATGTAAATTTTTGTATGAAAAACAAAAAAATTTTAATGGTGTTGCTTGTGCAAATAAGCAATGTGGTAATAAGAAATGAGTAGAAAAGTAAGTTGATTTGTGTATGCATTTAGGAACGTATTTTTAGAGTCACAAAAACTAAATGATCAACTATTTTTTTTAGTGACAGGTGGTAAAGAAGACCTGAAGGATTTAAAAAGAGACTTGCCATGGATATTTCATAGACATTTCATTGGATATATGAAGATTTTTATGAAAACACATAGAAGCAATATTGTTTTTTATTTGAAAGGTTCAAAAGACAATGAGATTTTTTTTAAAAAATTATATTATCTTAACCAACACATAATGAGTTTTTTTTCTTCATGCATTTTCATGTGCATCCTTTTCTTCATAAAATGTTAAAGATATCATTTGGAGATCAATCTTTCCATCCCCTTTTCGAGTGCATGACATTCTTTTTTCTTGTGTCCATGATCATGTTGAAATAAACATAACTTATTAAGACACCTTGTGTTTGAATTAATTTTAATTAGATATGGGAATTGCTTGAAGTCTTTTTTCTTGATGACAGTCAACACCTCATCTTGTGTGGTGGTGAGAGGCGCTATTAGAAGTTAAGGGAATATCAGGCGATCATGAATATGCCCTTTAATGTTCTTTTTTTATTTTTTATGCTCAGGTAGGAGATCGGTGATATTGTGGAGATTATGCTATTTGAAAACAATGGTGACCTGCTTAGTCATGTTGGCTTCCTCCATTTAAATATGGTTATTCATCACTTGTTTTAGATCGATACATGTGTTGTCATTGAGAATGTATAAACGTTCGCATAACATATAGTTATAGATTTCACTAATCAGGATTTTGGTAATGATATATTTGATAAAATTTTTCACTCTTTTTATTTTTTTATTGAATCTCTAGAGACATGATCTGGTACTTTTATCTTGTCATTATGTAATAGCAAAAAGCTCAACTGTGCTTTTTTTTTTTTATTGGAATATTAATGTCCATATAAAAGATGAGTTTCACTTAGATATCATGAATACTAGGATAAAGCTAAAATGACAGATTCTGCAGTTCAAATGAGCAAAAGCACATTTATGCTAGGAATGCATGGAAAAGCAGAATAAGGCTTTGGCTAAGATGCTTGCAGGGCCAATCACCTGAAAATCCAAACATAGCATAAAAGACAAGTCAATGGATTTCAATTTGTTACTAATATTGGAATTCAAATTGGTTTTTAGATTTCAGAATACGACGAGCAACACCATAGCTTTTTACACCAGCTCGCAACTATTTATCAGCTTTGCTTTGTCTCCAAAATACGTAAAACAAATGTCAACATTCCTAGGAACAAGCCATTTACATCTTGCACATTTACCCATGAAGGTATAAATATATTAGTAATTTATTATTTTCTAATAATATTATATCTTAAAGTATTTTATTACTATAATATTGTTTTTATATATTTATATATAAATATTATTGTTTTTATTTTTTACTGGAGAGTGAAAGTGAATTTGGTGTTGCAAAAGAAACTCAAGAAAGTGCTTTGCAAGAAAGCAACAAATTGTTAATTTACTAGGGGTATTTAGGGGTATTTAAGAAGATGATAATGATTATTTTTTAAAATAGTTTTTTTTAAATATATTAAAATAATATATTTTTTATTTTTTTAAAATTATTTTTATAAAAATATCCAAAAAATAATTTAATTTAAAGAAAAAAATAAAAAAATTAAATTATTTTAAAAATATTTTGAAAACATAAAAATAAATGAAAAGTAGAGTTAGATTCTATAATGTTATGGAATAGACAATTGAGTGCTAATATAAATATAATAATGCAATTAGATGTTAGATTCAAAATGGTGGACTTGTCAATGTCTAACTAATAGAAAACCACCATGTGCCCATTTAACGGAAATTGGAGAAGCTGATTCTGGACTAACGGTGGCACGAGAAATTTAGATGACAAGCCCTCAATTATCCACTTTTGAACCGTAACTCCGTTCCGTCCTAACAAAAAGAAAATAAAGAGAGAGACGGCAGTCGCCAGGCCACGCCAATTCACGTCCCTCCTCTCTCCTTGCTTCCCCTCGCGAAACGAAACTGCGAGTACGGCAAACTGCGCGGGTACACCCCCACCGTGCACACAAAAGCCCTCCCCTCCCCTCCCCTCCCTCCAATAAATAAGTTATTAAACCGTGTTATTATTCTCCTTTGCTTTTCTCGCTCGCACCAAATTCCAGTTTGGTGGGTCGTGGAGGGGACCGTGATGCTGATGATGATGGCGGAGGCTCAGTCCTGTGTTCTTCTTCTTACGATGATGATTTCTTTCACAATTGTTTCTGCAAACAACGGAGTTTTTAGCGTCAAATACAAATACGCTGGCCTTCAACGTTCTCTCAGTGACCTAAAAGCACACGACGATCAACGACAGCTCCGTATTCTCGCCGGAGTCGATCTTCCCCTCGGCGGCATCGGTCGTCCCGATATCCTCGGGTTCGTTTTTCTATACATATAATCCTCACTTTTGTTTACTTTTATTATTATTGGTATTCAATATTTATTTTTGGGTCCGAATATGTATCTGTAGGTTATATTATGCTAAGATAGGGATTGGAACTCCGACGAAGGACTACTATGTACAAGTGGATACAGGAAGTGATATTATGTGGGTTAATTGTATTCAATGCAGAGAATGCCCAAAAACTAGCTCTCTTGGTGTATGCCTCTCCCCCTCCCCCTCTGTTCCTTCTCTTTGATTTTCATCTTCTTTTCTTTTCTTTATTATTATTATTGTTATTATTGTTATCTCTGAATTAATATTTTATTTATTTTTTTGCAGATTGATCTTACTTTATATAATATAAACGAGTCAGACACTGGGAAGCTGGTTCCTTGTGATCAAGAGTTTTGCTATGAGATAAATGGGGGTCAATTACCTGGCTGCACCGCTAATATGTCTTGTCCGTATCTTGAGATTTATGGAGATGGGAGTTCCACTGCTGGTTATTTTGTCAAGGATGTTGTGCAGTATGCTAGAGTTTCTGGTGATCTCAAAACTACTGCAGCAAATGGAAGTGTTATATTTGGGTGAGTTTGTTATTGTTCTTGTTCTTTCATGCCCCTACTAGGCACGCAAGTTTTTATTAATGGGTTTAAGCTTCATTTTAAGGTGCTTCTTAGGTTATTGAATGCTTCACATGCTTAGAAGAAAAGGATATGATGGACGAGTGCTGCGGTCCCAAGGTAGAGGAAACTTTGGGACCTAAGTTTTTTCTGTCACCATTTCTTATAGTGATTGTTTGATGGTTTAGATTTGTCTTGCTTATTGATCTTTCAAAGGTATTTGTTCATAGAGAAACTCTTTTGGGTTTATCTATAAAAAGGGGGTCTTCAGGGGACTTGCTGGAATTTTACTTAGTGAATGACATTGGGTACCTGAGAAGAAAAGGATATGATACAAGGTGCAGATCTCGAAATTACAAATTTTGAAAAGTCAGCTGGATACATACACAAATAATTATGTTGTTATTTGTATGCTGTTTTGTTGTTACATTGTTAAATATTCAATGGTTGCAGCTTGTCTTTGTTTGGTTCTGGACACATTTCTTTGTCTATGTTAGTTTAAATATACGTTGTGAACAATTTCAGTATATATTTTGCTGCCATTTATGGTATTAATCCAAGTCTATGCATAAAAAAGGTTGTCTAAAGGAACAATAATCCAGAGCATAGAAAGAAAATTGCATGTTTTTCCAAAAGGAATATTTTGGAACTTGCTTTAGATTTGTCAAATATGCATCAGGAAGTATCCAAGAATATTAGGTTCTTAAGCTGGCATGATATGAATGAGGTTGCTATGTTGTAACCACCCAGGCCACTTGGTATTACCAATTGATAGATTGTAAGTGCTTGTTTTCAAATTTAGGATTTCAGTTTAGATGCGTTTCTGTGGATTTATCTCAATTGGGTTTGTAATTCACTTTCATTGTAGTTTTCTAAGAGCTTTCAGTTATGTAGCTTATCTCATTCATGCTGAAGGTGTTGGCTGGTAGATTGAGGCACAATTGGCTAATATGTTGAACAAGCCACATTGTTCAAAAAGTGCTTCAATGTCCTCATTTGTAATCCAGTCTTGGCTTTTAATTGTCTTTAGAGAAATTTCTCGCAGCATGCTGAGTTCATAGGTAATGTTTTGGTTATCTAGGGTTAATTTGGCAAGTAGAGGAAGAAGAAGTAGTGAAGGAGAGGGGGGGCTTAAAGAAAAAGGGAGATCAGAAAATTTGTCCAAATAAAAAAAATGTACTAGAGCTTAGGTTTAACTCTATTACATTTATTCATTGAGAGAAGAAACTTTGATCATACTTCTTTAAATTTCGTGCAATGACCAATGGATAGCATTATGTTGATTATTTATGACTTGGGTTGACATCCATTGTCTTTGGAAATATTTGGTTCAACCATTTCCATGCACTCAATTAGCTAATTTTGAAATCGTACAAATTTCATAATTAAAATGGCTGTCAATAATATTTGCCTAGGAACTTGCAAGTTTATTTTTTAACTAGGTTCTTGTCGTTTTAGTAATTAGTACTAATTTTGATCCCCATATCCTGTGTACATATACACATGCAGATAGATCTGCATGTTGTATCTATCGTTTATCCATTTTTTTCTCATTTACTCCCTCCCTCCCTCTCTTGTTCTTATAACTATTGTCTTTCTACCTACTGGCATTGATCAAGTTGATGTGATGATGGGATAGGTGTGGTGCTAGACAATCAGGAGATCTAGGGTCATCTAATGAAGAAGCACTTGATGGGATACTTGGTTTTGGAAAATCAAATTCGTCGATGATTTCACAGTTGGCAGTAACTGGAAAAGTGAAGAAGATATTTGCGCACTGCTTAGATGGTACAAATGGAGGTGGAATATTTGTTATTGGGCATGTTGTGCAACCAAAAGTTAACATGACTCCTTTGATACCAAATCAGTACGTGATTTATTTTTGAAATTGCTGTATGTTTTCTCATTTAGGGTTCAGGGATACCCTTTTTTTTTTATTATTAAAGAAAGATGTTATTTGAAAGATGAATGTAGAAACATACAAAGTGGAGTATAAGGAATTTTCCAAAGATATAATAAAAGAAAAGAAGACAAAACAAGTTCCTTTTTGAATCTTCACTTTACAAAAGAACTTTTATTGCTAATTACATGGCAAAAGATAGGAGCTGATTTTATGTGCTTCATTAGTTCATATGTATCAGTTGCCAGATTTATGTTGAAAATTAAGTCTCAGTACCAATATAACAACTTCTTACAACATTTAATGCCAAATTTATGTTATGGTTTAATGGATAGGGTTTCTTCCATGCTTATGATCTTAAAGCTTTTTAAGTTGGATTTGTTTCTTCATCCATGACTATTTTAATATCAAACACTTAGTGTGTTCTTCTTAGGTGTGTTAGATCTTGGTGTATGTAATTTAATATATGAAGCTACACTTTGGTAATAAAATTTTTAGGCCCCATTACAATGTCAATATGACGGCAGTTCAAGTTGGTCATGAATTCCTAAGTCTTCCAACAGATGTATTTGAGGCAGGGGACAGAAAGGGTGCTATAATAGACAGTGGTACAACCTTAGCTTATCTTCCAGAAATGGTTTATAAGCCGTTAGTAAGTAAGGTATATGATTTAAATAGCTGTTGTTTGCTGTAATTCTCGTCATAAATTGTGAACTTATGTGATTTTTGTCTTTATCAGATAATCTCTCAGCAACCTGATCTGAAAGTTCATACTGTTCGTGATGAATATACATGTTTCCAGTACTCTGACAGGTACAGTCTGTAGCTTTTGTTTTTGTTATTTTTCATTAAAGCTTCTAGGAACATTAATTTTAAGATATAAATTTGAAAATTCTCTTATGGTTATCTTTTAAAATTGTATTCTTCTCAGATATGATATTTTATATCTTGTACATCTGATTTTGTTTCACACGCATCAAACATCAGTATATGGCTAATTCATTAATGAATATCATATTAAAAAAATGGTAATAGTCTTATGAATATATATGCTACCTTTTATATTGGAAGGTGTACCGACTGTGTTTATGTTCTTTACTCTCTTCTCCTTTCAGATTTGTTTCTGTGTAGAGTGTCTTGAAAGTTTTCACTACTCTGGTGAGCCTTTGGGGCTCATTTTGTATTATCTTGAAGATTAATGTTAGTTGAAGCAAAACAGGAAAGCAAATCCTATGACTACTTCTGCATGGATTATGGCTGTAAATTTTAGAAAAGCAATTCTTACTGTATAAGTTTGTGTTGGTAAAAGTGCATAAATTTGATTCCTTTCTTTTCATTTCATTTAGCTCGAGCTTCCTTTAATGATCTGTAGACTAAAAATGAAACTCAGACTCAGATTCTTTCTGTCATAATTTGTCTACCAAGGGACCGGTGTTTGTTTCTCAGTTTTGTTAATCTCTTTAACAATGATTCTCGGAAATTGATTATCGTTTTACAGTAACTTTATACTTTGTTCAGACTTCATGCGGATGTCCTCCTGAATAATATTTCAGTATTGAGGTGCAGAATGGAGTTGCTCATACATTTCTTGTTTCATTTGCAGCTTGGATGATGGATTTCCTAATGTCACTTTCCATTTTGAAAACTCAGTTATCTTGAAGGTTTATCCACACGAGTATCTTTTTCCCTTTGTAAGTATAATGTGCTGTAAAAATTCTTACAGCTTTGGTTTTGCAGTTCTGTAGCATATTTTTGTTCTTTTCTTTTAGAATAGCTTCTCATCTCCTCATTGTACCTTAGAAGACTGCAGGCCTCAAATCTAATCATCTAGTGTTATACGTAATGGACATGGTTTTTAATAGCTCATAAGCTATCAATGAATTGAATTCAACTTTTACATGGTTTTCAAGGAAAATAATTTGAATTTTGGACTTCATCTAGGCAGTTATGCAGCAATGATTTTCTTTTTTCAAAGCAATCCCTAGTGGACACTGCATTGTTTTTATTCAGTTCTTTTCATTGCACTTGCTTGTACTTTATCTGTTATTTAAGCACAATGACAGATCAAATGTTAAAATATGATAGAATCCCCTGTGTTGCTAGGGCATAAAAGCAACTTTTTAGACTTGCACACACTGACACAGGATAGCAAGGTAAAAAACATAGAGAACAGAGGTAAAGGGGAATAACCTAGAAATCTCAGCCGGGGACAGGGATAAGCAAGAATTTTCAATATTCAAATCATCAAATAAACATCTCCTTAAAAACCATAACCTTTAGCTCTTTCCTACAAGCACCAAACTCTAACCATTAAAAAAGTTTGGATATTGATTCAATCATCAATAGAAAGCTTAAGCGAACTCCTACAACTGGGAATATAATGTATTCTAAATTAAAGTTAGTTAATTTCTAAATAGGAAACAGGACTCAATTGAGAATGCCTAACAAAAGAACCAAAATGATCTAATAGGAAAATATCAATCCAAAAATCTTCAGTTAGTCTGCATCTCTCATTCAAAGGAGATTTATTTTTGAAAAAATGTATAGACCTTCATGAAGTTTTGGTCAAAGTGATAATAATTCCCTAAAACTGTTGAAATTTCTCAATTAGTCCTACAAAATTCCAAAATCATCTACACAACATCAATTAACCCTAACAAACTATTTCAAACTCAAGTTTAAAAAGTTAAAAAATTTCAAGTTTTAAAATTAAAGTTTGGCTTGTGCTTAGAGCTTGCTTGAATGGTGACTAGAAGCTAAAGTAATAGTGGATGTTACGGGCATGAATTTTTAGGTGAAAATGGTGCTAAAGGTGGCTGGGTCATGCCAAATAGTGGCTTGCTGGAATGCTTCGTTAAGTTTTAATGAAAACCTAACACAAGGACTAATTGTGAATTTGAAAGTTTAAGGTAGCAAATAATAAAATCTTTTGGTTGAGGGACTGTTTTGATCGTTGACTAATAGCTCAGGGAAGTTGATGCCTTTGTGTTTTTATGATCCCACGAAATTGGGGTACCAAGGAAGTCTGGAGAAGTCATACTTTTTAGCATTTTTGCGTGAAGCGACTGCCTGGGGCGCAAACTGACATATTGGTTGTAGGCACAAGGCTATTATTGCATTAGACATAGTCTTCATATTCCTAATTGTATGTATGTGTGTGTAGCCATGCTTACAGATTTTGTTTGTATGTGTGTGAATGGGTCACATATTATTTCCACCTCTATAGTTCTCTGACAGCACTCTTTTATTGATAGCCACTGGCCACCCTATTATTGTTTTAACCATCATCCTTTACCCAATTGTGTGTTCTTTATCCAGTTAGCCCCTCTGTCAAATAAATTGTTATAAATTCCTTCTTCAAATCTTTGTTACTGTAAATCTAATCCTCATAAAAGGTCCCTCCACCTTCTACCTCTCCACTACAAAATGTTCTATTTTGTACATGGCTGTCCTAAATGCTCTAAGTTCTGACCTTCAATTTGTCCTCCTAAAAGTCCAACCAGTTCCTCATAATTCTCAAACTGTCCCCTACTCCGTGGTCGTTGGTGGGGGGGGTATGGTCTCTTGCCAATGCTTCCCTGGATCATTTTTATTGTTGTTTCCCAACTGTTAATGATCATACGTGAACTCATGTCAATTGTTTTGCTTAATCCAATGCCCATCTCTTGTTAGATAACTTCTTTGGTGAAGTCCTTTGTCTTGTAGAAGTTGCTCAAGGCCTAAAGTCCTTTTGCCAATGGCTTCATAAATTCCTTGCCTTATCCTTTGTTAATGCCTTGCCTTTCTTCTCAGATGCATATCTTATACAGCACCATGCTTGCTATTCATTCATTGGCGAATTTCTGAGCTATGCTTGCTATCAAAATTTTACATTCATAAATAAGATAAATTAACCTGGTTACTAATTTGGATTTTTACAGGAAGGTTTGTGGTGCATTGGATGGCAGAACAGTGGAGTGCAATCGAGGGATAGAAGGAACATGACACTTTTGGGAGGTATAAGCAAAATACGTACATGTTGGTGTTATTCTTATGTGGAATGTGTATAGTTTGTAAATTATCAAACATATCCTTTTGTAGTTTATTCTTAGATCATGGGAACTTAGTGTCTTCTTCCACCATAAAAACACAACTAATTCAAGTGGACATCTGCTGTGATGATCCATCAGTAGAAACTTTGATCATTTGCGAAATTCTTCTAATCCTTTCTCTTCTTCATTTCCTTTTGCAGATTTAGTACTTTCAAATAAGCTAGTCTTGTATGATCTTGAAAATCAGGCCATTGGATGGACTGAATATAACTGTGAGTCTAAAATTATTTTTCCTTTATGCTTTTGAATATCTTGGTTTGCTGTTTTACATTTCTTTCTGGTGCAAAGTGGTTTTTGTTTTTAGAATATGGTCTGATAATTTGTGGTTCATATTTGTGGTATTTAGACATATTCATAATATAATCGGGAAAAACAAGCGATCAGACTGATAGGACTGGCATACTAATTTGAAATCAAGTGATATTTAATTGAAGAACTGAACCCTTAAAACTTCAAATTGAAATAACTTCATTGAATCAATCGGTTCGGTTTTAGGGTTTCCTTCTACAAAGGATATGATGTTTATATAGATACCAAGAAACTTCTATCCTCAACTAAATAGGAAATAAAAATCATAATAAAATATTACTTGTTAATAATTACAATAACATCATATATGCATCATCAGTCAAATAATAATAAAATTGTAAATGTATTAAATTACAACTAAACAAGTAAACTTTATTGTTCCTATAATGCATCATCACACTCAAGTCAAGAGCTGAATATCTTGTTTGTTGTGTTCTGGTTCGAAATTTCCAAAAGTTTTGAGAATTAATGCTACTTCTGTTTTGACTTATCACTGAAGATTGCTAGGTGAAAATCATATATGCAGTTAAAAATTTAGGTTTCTGGTATCCAGTTCCATTTATGCTGAATTTATTGTTGTCGATTTCAGGCTCTTCAAGCATCCAAGTGCAGGATGAACGGACTGGAACTGTACATTTAGTAGGCTACCACTATATTAATTCTGCTCGCAGTTTGAATGTGCCATGGGCTATGTTGCTGCTGCTGCTGCTGCTGCTGCTCAGTTTAGTTTGCTGAAACCAGTACAGAATAGCAACGGTCAAAATTAACATATAGAAGAACAAATATTAAAAAAGAAATCATTAGATTTATTGATGAATGGTGGATCAGAAATTTTTTTTCTCTGGACATTCACTTTGGGTAATATTTCTTCCCACTGTGAATGGGGGAAACACACAAAGGTTACAGCTAGTCCCAGGTTTGATTGTACAGAGATTTTTTACATGGCTTAGGTCATCTTATATTTAATTTGAGTTTTGATAGAACAAGCCCCCTTGTATCACACACGTCTGTCACGATATTCATTCACTGGCCAGAAAGGTCTGTTGGCCTTTCTGCAGGCTTAAAGTCGCACCTCTTAAGTCTATACAGAAGCCTGATTGAACATGATGGGATTGCACTCACCCATTATATGTGGGTTAAACCATGGCGAAAAGGGGATGGAGTTGGAAGCATGGAGATCTGCATGCATTCATCCAACAGGGCTTTGGAAAATAGGACTTCAAGAGGGGGTGGAAGCCATGAGAAAGTCATGAGAAAGAGGACTTCAAGAGGGGGTGGAAGCCATGAGAAAGTCAGTGGTAAACTTTTTCTGATGTTTTTCCTTGCATTGCTCTCCCAAATGTTATATCCAAATGCCCAATTGCCTATCTGATGTGTTCTCAAGATCATCCAAAAATGTTAAATACAGTTGGGGTTATTATTTGGGCAGTCGATAATTTTCATGTCTTGTGCCTGTTTTTGTAGAGCCAAAACATCATATAATTTGGGGCATATTTGAGGTGGATGTTACCCTTATAAAATGCCGTTGCTTCTTTGAGCATTTATAAGTAGTGAAGGTGGTTCGAGTTTACCAAGTCTGGTTTGAGGTGGATGTTACCCTTACATATATTGTTAGAGATATATGAAATATCATCCAGTCTGTTTGCTCCGACCCGCAAATAGTCTGGTAAATACCATCCTAGTAGGGTTCTCAGCTAAAAAAAACAATGAAAAGAAAGCAACACCAAGGGACCCCTCTTACGCCACTTGATCACAGCTTACACAACTGTAACACAATCATATACTTGAACCATTTCCATTTCCATTTCCACGTGTACAGAAGAGAGAGAGTTGTAATCCACACTCAACTGACAGATCCCATGGACTAAATCAAATATATTGAATTAACTGTGTTAATCGGAATTGACAGGTGAAACTTGCGGGAATAAATTTTATAAAAATAAATAAATTTGAAAGTTTAATTTTCAATTAGCTTGCTGTCTAAATTTTGACTACCATTGCAGTGATTTGAAAAATTAGGGGCATAAAATTTTCTTGCCCTAAAACCCTAATTTTAAAGTTATTTTAATCCATAAACATCTTATATTTACCCTTATAATATTTAGACACTAATTCATCAACCCAAAAAATATCTACTCAATCTGGGTTAGATATTTTTTATCTCGATTTGGATTTGTTGTTTTAGACAATATTAAAACTCTAAACAATCACCATCAAATTTTTTTTAAATATCAAGAATAACTTTTTTGATCGGTAAAAAATGCATGAACAATAATTTTATTTCTTTACATCAGAATTTGGTAATGCTCTCTTCCATAAATTAGGAACTAAAAAATATTAAAAGTAATTTTTCTTACCAAATCTAATTTTCCAAAAATGGAAGGGATAAAAAAGGTATAATGTTGAAATTCAAAGGACTAAATGGAACTTTTCACATCAACTTTGAACCTACCATCCATTTTTAGCGTTTTTTTTTCATATTGGTCCTTCTTTCAATTTTTTCCCTGGACAACAAAAAGGAAGCAATCAGCCATCGATTTCGCAATATAAGGATTTAATTGCCGAGAAAAATTATGGACCAATATAAAAAATAAATTCACTACTCCAATCCGTAGTAAATTGTGAGAAAATGCACAATGTAAAATGTAAAGTATTTTCTCCACACTGCTTAGTGTTTTACTAGATACTTGATTTATGCTTTGCTGCGAGTCAATTATTTTTTCAAAAAAAATTATATACACAGGCTTTTTCAACATGTTTTTAAAGTTAAATAAATTATAAGCAAAAATAAAAAAATTTATGCATGCATATATATAGAACCATGTGTGTTAATGAATGAAAAAAAAAAACATAAATGATAACTAAAAATAAAACTGAAAAAATTGAGAGATAAGTATATATTAAGATATTTAATTTTGTAAGGCAAGATATTTAGCTAGTTGTATTTACTAAATTTATTTTTTGTTCAATTAAATGATAATAGAAATAGATACACACATTAAATTGATTGAATAAAATAAAATGATAAAAAAAATACTATGCAAGGTTACATGTATTAGAAATATTATATAAAAATAAATATTTTTTATTTTAAAAATAAAGTTCATCCACATAAAAGAGGAAAAAACAATTATAGATAAATCAAAAAACCTCTTCAAAAATAAAATGCATATAAAATAACTATCATTTAAAAAAGCTCTCTAAATAAATAAAAAAGAGAAGAGTATTCATCTAAATATAATTTTTTTTTTGAAAACAATTGTCAAAAAGTATTAATTTTAAAAAATAGAAAAGAAATAATTAAAAAGAAAAGAAAAGGAATGCCTGGCCCATTTTGTTAATGCCAACATGACTGGGCCTTGTTTTTGTTTTCCCATCCAGAGCAAACGACATGCCGCCCGTCCTAATTTTTTTTTGGAAAAAAGTTAGATGATGCGTCATTTATACTGCTCGGTTTTTGGCTATTGTGATGATAAAAAAATAAAAAAAGGATTGATGATTTTTTGTCCTAAAAACTAAATTTTCAACTCAATTTTTTTTTTAATTGAAAACATCTAGAAAACATAACATGCAACTTATAAACCAATTCATGGCCTAAAAAACCGTCCCAAAACCTAAAACAAAAAATCTAACTAAGATTATATATGTTTTTTTGGTAATTTCAAGATAAAAAACCCTCTAATATGAGCTCCTCTCATAAAAGAAATAATTTAACATCAATTTCAATTGTTTTAATGATTGGAATCGGTGTGAATATAAATTTTCTCTCTTAAGCACTAGATTTTTGCAACTTTTTCTCACCTTTCTTACACTAGGAGTCCAAAAGTAAGAAAAATAAAGTTTTTTTTTTTTTTAAATTTTGGAAACTGAAGGACACAATATCTATAATTTATAAAATATAAAAACTATAATAAATATTTTATCCAAACTTTTTAAAGCATATCCATTCCCTGTGGTTTTTACATTAATCTCTCCTCTTTCAACTCTACCCTCCCCCAACAAATTAGTTTATAATTTCGTATAATAAGGTCCAAATAAAAAAAAAAAATAGTATTGTGAACAATTCATCCCCCCATGTGAAGGGATTAACAATATCTTTTATAATTTGCTTTCTTTCCCCTCCATTTGATATTTGAGCTAGTTTTTTGCCTCTTAAATATACCTGACCAGACCATTCCTTGGCAAATGGAAGTTTATAACCTCTTAAATTCATAGCTAGTGATGTAGTAATGGAGTTTGTATGGTTCATGGGCTGGTGCATATATATATATATATATATATATATATATGTTTGCCGCATTTGTTCCTGATTAAACTAGTTTCGGTGTCAACAACCTTTTTTTTAGTCGACGGCAAGCTCATATATACAGAAGAATTGGGGGATCAGAGGGAGAGAAAGACCAACGACATGAACAGTGAAATAAAAGGAAACACATCGATCGAAGAGCTGTATGGCTATACAGATCAAAACCCACAAGGTACACATCTAGATGAAAAGGGCATGGGATCAATACAAATTCCCTCACTGTGGCGAAACAACTTTGATTTACGAAAACTCCAAACCCATCAAGCCTGTTGAGGAAAGGAGATTCTTACCAGCAGAAAAACAGAGGGTGGACTCTGGTATGGCATTTATGGTCCCATGTCAAAAGAGATAATAAGAGAAAAATGGATTAAGCCTCTTAAGAGCATAACTTTTAGACTTTGCAAAATGACAAGACGATCACCATTTCTAATAGGAAGAGAAACCATATATGGTAGTAGCAGAAACGAGATGTGCTGGAAACAAATATCCATCAAGAATGCCGGAACAAATAGGGTTTATCTGACTCTACCTCTGTCCTTCCACGTATTTATTCAAAACGTGAGTATTTCTTCAAAACAATGCCGATTTGATCCTTTGCCATTAACTGATCTTGTTATTTGGTTGTGATGTTCTCGATATTTGTTTTCCGATATCCATAATGGTCCATTGTGAGTAAACATATGTAAATTTGAGCAGAAAATCTCTTATATTTTTGTACACGATCATAAGACCACAAGACCTTCTGTGCATATTATTTCGTAAAGTATTTTGCATCCCCTCGTTAGCTCCAAAGGAAAACGAAAAAAAAAAAAAAAACAGAGATTCGTAGGCTATATGCTTATATATGCACTCGAAATCTGAGAGAACATTCGTACATTTTCCTTAATTAGTTGTCTTATTGATGATCATTATCTGCAGCCTGCTGATGGATTCTGGACCTGAGAAGCACAGAAAGCTCTTCGGAGGTAATAATCTGAGGAGGCAGTGGAATATTTGAAGTTGCTGGGGATTGTTCTGGAGCTGAACATGAGAGATCGGTAGATCGGATTTTCAGCATGTCAACACCTCCATCACTGTTCATTATAACTGCATTGCTTGGCAGTCTGTCGGAATAGAATGCTCTGTTCTTTTTCAGATGCCTGTCGATAACAACAAAGGTTGCATGAAGACTTGTGGTTTGCTCAAGAACCACAAGCTTCAAGGGATGCCCCATTGCAACTTCCATGCAAGGAACCACCTGCACAAGACATCATACTCATGATATGATATGAAAAGGCATTTCTCTTGGTTAATTACAGTTAATTAATCATCAAGAATTTGGTATGTATTTGTGAAAATTAATTTCTAACCCCTTTCTGGTCGCAGAGCTGGATGATCCCACGAATCTTCTGAGACTTCTGGTCATTCTTCCATTCACCCCTACCCTTGAGTGCCGACCAATCTCCAAGATCAAATGTCCAGACGTCTAACCATGTTTTCAGCGACACTAACCAGCACAAACGAAACGCAGAATTAATTTGAAGTCTGAATTAAAGTCATCATAATTTACTTATACTTGGAATATTACGCATTTATTGTTTGGCTCCTCTTCACAATTGGTGAAGCTAGAATTTCTAATTAACGGGGAAAAATCTAATTCTAAGATTATTATTTTTTGTATCGAGATCTAAATATGTATTAAGTAGTGATGGGATATTTTTATATTTAAATCACACATAAACTATGGACATAATATTTTGATATTTGTTTTAAATTACTTTAACAATCATAAAATATATATTTTTTTTAATATAAACAATGATTCCCATTTAAAATTTTGTGTTTGTTAAGATTAATAAGAGATGTTTTTTAAAAAATATTTTAATTGAAAAAAATCAATCAACTGAATTCTAAATTCCTCAAAACTTGAACATTTTATTTTTTAAGTTTAATCTTTTTTATCCCCACAACATTGCGCGTAGATAAAAATTAGTATATATAAACATAATGATATATAACTCTATAATTGAAGTAAACTTTGACTATGATGATAAATAAAATTGATTATGAAATTAATAATAGATGATGAATTTACGTAATCTGAGAGTATACTTTTAATAAATCAAGTAAGAAATTGAAAATAAATAAAGATAATAATCACCCGCCCAAAAGACTAGCCTCCAACTAGTTTTTTTTTAAGCTTGTTTTTCCTAGGCATTAAATTATTGTTGGTTGACCAAGGTTTGTAGAGAGGTCAAATACGAGAAAAACACAGAAAATAAAATATATTTTATATTTAAAAGTGTAATTATAGTTGTTTTTTAAAATATTTTATATTTAAAAGTATATTAAAATAATTTTTTATATATTTTAAAAATTATTTATAATATCAGCACATCAAAATTATATAAAAATAACAAAATAATATTAATTAAGTATAAAAAATAAAAAAATTATATTTTTTAAATTATTTTTAAAATAAAAAAATAAACAAAAATACATGAAAGAAATGGATGTATATTTTTCGGCTACCGACATTAAAACATTAAGAAACAACAATTTACTTATCTGTCATGTTTCTTTCGTCTACTTACTCTAAGTAACTATGTTTTTTTTTTTTTTTTTGAATGGCTTATGTTAAAATAAAAAAAAATCTGACAAATAAAATCATTTCAATTCATTTTTAAACAAAAAACATCACTCACCACAATACTTTGGCATTCTTACAAATCAAAGTTAATATCTTCCCCTTGAGATGGAAAAAAATGTAATTAGGTGATCTGGTTCCAAGCTGTACTGTGCAATTACTTTGGTCAAAAGAAATTGTAAGAGAGATTGAGGGGCGGGGAATTCAAACTTTGGCCATTGACAGCCTGGTAGTGTGTGGTAATTGGCATAAATAAAATCAATACAGAGATCAAAATAGAATGTGAAAAAATAAGAAAAACAAATAAAAGACTTACATGGAAGAGGGATCCACGGCATGACCCCAAGAAGGGTGATGGTGTAGCCAGTGCCAGTGACATGGTCAAGCGCCCACAGGAGGGGCTCCCAGGAGAACCCTCTCAAGGCATCCATCACAATCACTACACGGGTTGAACTTGGTGATCCCCTGGGTACCAAAACGTCAGCCAGAGAAACGCCGGCGTTGCGAATGCTTTGGGGTTGGGGCGGCGATGCGTCCCTCTCCCCATCTCCACCTCCGATACAAACAATCATTTCCCACCTCTATAGATCTAGTTCTAGTCCGTGCACGTGTCTAAAATCTATCTTTTTAAGGAGTCAAAACTGTTGCGAAACCAAAAAGGGAGGAGCCCTTGTTGAAGTGAAGCGGCGGAGGGAAATGGAGATTGGAGAGAGGGAGAAGACGCGGCGCAGAAATTGAAGTGAAGAAGAGGGGGGGAAGGGAAATGCAGTCCCTTGTTGCCTATAAATGGGAGGAGCCTAGCCATTGTTAACGGAAGTATCGAAAACAAAAGAGATAAGAAATCGGAATATAGTAAGATATTATCGAGGAAAGAGGATTGATAAGCGTTGAAATATATGATACAAGAAACAAGCCGGCTAAGAGTTCAGGGTCATCCAGCAGCAATGTAACTTGTTATTGGTAAATAGAATCATTGATGGAAAGAATTTGCCTAAATAGCATAGTCCTTGGAACCAAAAGCGATGACAAAACAACTTATGTGTCAAAAACAAAAACAAGAAAAAAAAAGGTGGACAAAGGATAACTTGTGTGAAACAAAGCAGTTGGTTCCAAGAGTACACCTGCGAAAGAACACTGAATAACAAAATGGTAGATACAGTACACGTTGCATACCGGACACAACAAGGAATTTAGACACGACGAATCTTAAAATCTACAGAAACATACAATCAATCCATATGGCATGGTTGTCCAGATAAGTGAGCTTCCCAAACAGACTAAAGCTCAAAATAAATAATCTTGCAAGCGTAATTTCCCACTCTTTATTTATGAGCATCGGTATGATAATTTCGATGGGGCTGCCTTGAACTAGCATGAATGAAGAGCTCAGGAGGATGCTGAAGGACTGGAAGTAGATGGATTAAATGCAACCTGCTCAGCACAGGTGAGGTATTCATGGGGCCCAGCATCCTCTCTATTCACACCCAGCAAGTCAAGGTAATATAGATAATGGGAGACGAAGCTGTTCATGGCATCTATATCACCCTGGCCGCAAACTTGATCCCCGTAGAGAACATTCATTGTCGTGCCAAAACCAGGAACCCGCTTAGCAAGGGTATCGTTCTTGGTGGGCTTCCATTTGCCAAGAAAGGCTTCATGAGCTGAAGGCTGTGATTTCTTTATCGGGGTCATCCACCTCCACATTGCAGCCTGGAAGGCAAGGGTGGCATTCTGTTCTATGTACTCAGGATGGCTCAACAAATCCTCCTTCAGAGCTTCTCCAGTAGCTCCATAGTTATAGTTCCTATGGTTACAGGAGCAGCATATAAATGATCTGAATTCTCTTGGATGTTAAGTTCTAACAATGCAGCAAAACAATTTTTCTATGGGCTTTCCACTTTTTTAAAAGCAACGAGGGAATAAAAAATATAGCTTCTGTTTGATATTACATCTAGCTAGATCTACCAATGCAAGTGACAGACTTGAACTTGTACGCATTTAAATATTATTCCAATAATTTTATCTCCATGGAAAGAAAATATGTTGGTACATTTATGGGATAGGAATGTCAAAAGAGGAGACAAATAAAAAAGCAAATGATCGTTAAATTGTAGACACAAAGGAAGGTAACCTACCAGAAGATCGGTATAGCACCTCGGCCATAGTATTCAGCTCCAGGAGTACAAGGATAGGTGTATTTGTAAAAATCATCACAGTATGACTGGCTAGGACTCATTTCCTTGTTGAAGCAAAGACCCCAGGCCAATGGTCCTCCAGTAGCGACTCCATAACCACCTAAAATTACCATCGCTATCAATTATGTATGCAGAACAGCTTCAAACGCTATGACTTTTGTAAACTTCACTATAACGTGATTCATACCACAGACTTCTATTAAAAAAAATCAACGCATCCTATCCAGCACAAGTAATTAACAAAAATTTCGAAATTCGCTCACCCAGGAAGATTTAATCACAAAAAACACAGTTTTATTTTACTTTTAGTACTCGATCCGTTAGATTTAATTTAACAGAAACAAAAAAGAACAGTTTATAGTGTTAAGAATGCATTAAATCAATTAATTAAAAAAGAAAAACGAGTACTAACAGGAGGTTTTGCAGCCAACGTGAGCAAGGAAAGCAGCAAGCTCCTTCATCTGCGTAGCCTTGCCACCGGTGGTACAAAACCCAAGATGCTGAAAACTGGTGGAAGCAAGAATGAAAGACTGGTAATCCCAGAATCCAACTGCGTGTGCCACAGGAGAATTCCTATTCGAAAACAGGTTCTCAAACTGGTAAGACTCGAAGAAATCAGAAATTGTTTGATTACAGCAGTACTCGGACCAGTCTAAGCACTCCCATCCTCTTTTACACAATTTCTTTCCTTTCACAGTCTTCACTATTGTCTTCTCCGAATCATCTCCGTTCACAACAAGTGCTAAATTAACCAAAGCAAGTGCAAGAACGATCAAGATGGAAATCTTCATCATCTCCGTAATTTTCTCCCAGTAGACACCCTAAACAGTGAATCAGGAAGAGACCCAGATCATTAAAATGGAGAAAGAAGCATCGGAAATTGAGAGAAATGGAAGATCTTAACTTACCGGGGAGAATGTGGAGCTTCAATTGAAGGGGAAACGAATATTGAGAGAGAGAGAGAGAGACCGACAGACCAAACTAAAAAGAACTGGAGAGTGTTAGATCGGATGTCTTTTTCGGCTTCCGTAAGCCAGTGGTGATTAAAGGGCGGACAAGTTTGGGAGAGATCAACGGTAAGGATCTCGCTGGATTGGGGAATAAGTGTAGGTTGTTTATGCAATAACAGGCTGGATTTGAAAGAATAGAAGCTGACCCCACCTCACTCCACCGACAACTAAACTGAAGCTGCGAGAAATGGAGTTGGACTTTCTTTTTTTTTTTTTTTAATAAAGAAAAGAAAAGTCTAGATTTTACAGCAGTCCCTGTAGTTTTTGCTAGTTAGCAATTAGGTTAACAATGGCAAATTTCTTGAGAAAAGAAAAACAAAGAGACAATGATAATATTTCTTGAGATATTAATTATTAGGTGAACTTGGTTTATTACTGCTTGATGATTATAAACCAGGATATTTTCCGTTTCAGGAAACAAAATCTTTTTATTCTTTTTTTTTTCTTTTCTTGAAGTAATTTTCCACAAAGTTTTCATGTAAATATAGATGGTAAATATTTTTTTTATGGAAGACAGGTCATTTTAAAATTTATGGAGCACACATTTGAGCACTCGTGGGTTGAAACATGATATATGTAATAATTAAATATAAAAAAGTTATTTGCAAATCAATTTTTTATATAATTATATTTATTGATGTGGTTAAATAAAATAATATATCCTTATTGATTTATATCAAATAATATATTTGATTCACCTCATATTTCTTTTTATAAAATTCTTCACTTGCAAGACTCATTTTTTTTTAATTAGAAATGTATTTAACACAAGTTTAATCAATTGTGGATATACATACACTACGGATAATATTTTTTTATTTTTAAAAAATTATTTTTGATATCAATACATTAAAAAATTTAAAATTTAAAAAAAATCAATTTTTTAGGAAACACAATTTTAATAATGCATACATCCAATTAGGTCTATGATTGTAGTTGAGTTTTCATTCTAGATTATATAGATTTCATCTTCTTTTTTTACTAACTTCCCCACCAAGTATAAAATAGGAATTTACACACGCCATTTTCAAATGTAATTTCACTAAAAGTGGTGAACATAGCATGTTAAAAGTAAAGAATAGTTTAATACGAAATACAGTAAACTCTAGGGGTGATCGAAGTGGTTAGGACCTAGAAAGAAGCATTCAATAATTGAAGGACTTGTTTTGAATAAGATAAAAGTTTGAAGGACTGGCGATGCAATAAAGCAACATTAACGTATCAAACATAATTATCACTTAGTAAATGACCATGCAAAACGATAAATACTACCGAGTTCTAAAATAGACTCCATACCAACAAGTTGAGATGGAACATGTAAACAACTATATACAGTCTCCCACTCCCAACCTTTATTTAGTTCCAAATGCATGTCTTAAGTATTACATTTTCAATTGAGTTTAAATTATTTTCTTTTATCGATTTTATCTTAAAATAATTGATATTATATAATGCCACCTTTCTATCCACATTCTTTACTAATTAACTCCTCTAGAGAGTTCTAAAACGAAGCCCTAATATAGACTTAAGCTCCACATGCCCTAAGAGCAGGGGAGTTTTTGATATCTTGGTATATGACGGGATGATTATTTTTATGTTCGGTTCGGTTTTTTTAAAAAAAATAAATTAAAATTAAAAAAAACTAAAACCGGTTCAAACTGATCAGTTTTGGTTTGGTTTGGTTCTATTTTTTAGAACAAAAACTTATTCAAATCAGTTTGTCTCGGTTTTTTTCAGTTTGGGTTCGGTTCAGTTTTTTCGATTTCATACTTATAAAATCAAAATCAAATTAAACCAGTCAATTTTTTCAAAATTTTAATTGGTTTTTTTTCATGGTTCAATTTTTTTAGTTTTTTTTCTGGTTTTCTCGGTTTAATCGGTATTTTAATTTTTTTGCTTACCCCTAATATTCTATAGCCCTATGAAGAGGAATTAGCTAGCACCTGAAAAATCATGTGTAATTTATACAAAATGTGTTATTTGTTGCTAACAAACAATAAATGATAAGATGACATTGTTTAATATCAATTACATCTAAGCCAAAATCGATAAATTATTTAAAAAAATTATTACTCGATTGATAATATAATCATACATTTTGGACTAAATTAAGTTTAAAAAACAAGAAATTATAGGCAAAGAACCTCCTTATGTGTTCCGTGGGCTGGAGAAGAGAAATAACTGTTATAATTTGAAATCTTGTAATCTTTTCAATACAAAATTGAGGTTTTGGGTTTATAAAAATTTATCAACTTACAATTTTTTAGATTAATTTTTTATTCACACACCATTAATTATCATTAATTATGTTGATGTTCTATTTTAAATTATATATATTGGATAATTTCTAATAAAATCTTAACTTAAACTTTGAGTGAATCCTATAATTAAATTAATTTTAAATTTCTATATTCACCATTCTTTCAACTATCTTTATATTATTATTCTATATTATTTATATATATACAAAAATTAGTTGAAGTTTGTGCAATCTAGTCCGAATATCCATAATAATAATAATAATAAAAAAAAAAAAACAGTTATAATACTTTCACAACAATAGCTTATAAGATCCCATACTTTACTGCTAATTCAAATCCATACAACTATTTAAAAAAAAAAAAAACCTAAAAGGCATGGTAAATACATCATACACACATCAACAAACCATTTTAGATGGCAACAATGTAAGAGAGCTGTGGAGGTAGAGATCCCAATAATACCAAGAAAGATTGTCATTGAGGCCGGAGGAAGTTTGCATGCAACTCTTCGGGCTCCCTCACATGCTAGCACACGTATTATATGCAAGGCTGTCAATTCTGTTTTGTTCCATCTGGAATGACTGAAATATTTCATACCAATTCACAAAACAGAATAAATTTCATCTCATTTTAAATCTCGGTTTGTTCCGGATTTTTCGACTAAATTCCACCCGAAACGTTCCAGTTTCATTCCACATGTTCCGTTCCGCTCTTGAAAAGTCAATGAATCAAATTGAACCTTGCTTAATTTCATTAATTAAACCACCTGATTATAAAAAAGCTCTTTTTCATTTCTATTTTCAATAGCAATGATATTAATAATAATATTAAAAATTATTATTACTATTTTCATTAACGATATTAATTTTTTAAAATTAGATTTATCACTAATATATATGGTTTATATTCATATTGTTTTTTTTCATGTTTATACTTTGTAAGAATTTAAGCAAAATAAGGGATGCTTTAGATTCCATTAGCCACTTGATAACATTGACCTAACTTTATATTTAAATATTTTTGTTAAAATATTTTACTTTTATAATATTTTGATATTTTGTTTAATTTAAATTACTTTAAGTTAAAGATCTATTTAATTTTGACTATTTAGAAATATTTTAAATTTTAAAATTATATTTGTTTGGCATTGTGTTTGTATTGCATAGTTTATAATTAATTTATCTTGAATTTGAATTATGTTTGTTGAATATATATATATATATATATATATATATATATATATATATATATATATATGAACAGTACAACTCCGAAACGACACGCCGAAACAATCCGAAACTGAAACATTTCATTTCAATTAAAAAACAAAACACCTATCGAAACGGAATTGACAACCTTGATTATATGTATAAACAAGTTTTTTTTATTTAATTTTTATTTTTTTATACCTCTTTAAATTTTTTATTTGATTCTTAATTCTTTAAATGAAATAATGAAGATCAACTCTCAAGCAAACAAAATAATAAAAAGGCAAAACTAAAAAAAATTAATTAAAAAATAAAAAAATCTCAAGTTAACTTGACTAACTTGGTATGACTCTATAGAAAAGAGACCATCAAAACTCACAAAGTTAAAGTTCAAATAATATAATATCGAATAATAAAACTAAAAAAAATTAATTTAAGAAAAAGAACTTAAAAAAGTAACAAAATCAAACCGAGTTAATCTTCAAAACACATGATCGGAGTCATGAGACCGAGTTACTTTATAGAAAGCATATGTGGAAAAAATCATGAAGAAAAATTCTCAATCATCCAAAACTAAAAAAAATTACAACAAAAAATCAAGGATCAAATTTGGTATAAAAATTAAAAGAGATAAAATAATAAGAGATGAAATTGAAAAGTAAAATAAATCAAGAAAATAAAATAAAAAAACAAAAATAAAAATAGAGCAATCAAAAGAATGAGGATCAGATTTGGTATAAATATAAAATAAAATAAAATAAAATAAAAATGAGGGTTTAAATTAAAAAATAAAATAAAAATAACATTAAAAAAAAGAATCAAATATGATAAATGAAACAAAAATTAAAGAATGATGAAATTGAAAAACAATTCTTATTTTATAAATTATTTTAAATAAAAAATAAAAAAAATATGAAAAAACAAATCAAATTGTTGCTTTGAAAATTTAAGGGTTTGATGTGAAAATTGAAGGGGGGAAAGAAAGGGTTGCCGACGTCAAGCCAAATATCTATTGATCACATGCGTTACTTAGACATAGAGAAGATGCTGAGGAAATTTCAACACCGCCCTATAATTCAATATTTGGCCATTAAGAGACGCTGTACGCGCCGCCAAAAGACCTCGAGCGCATCCCCTGTGCTGGATGTGTACACTCCATGCATCAACCATGTTTAGTAAATTACCAGATCAATCGCCTCTCAATCTGTATATAATAACAGAAAAATTATAATGTGAAGATGAAAAAGCTATATAAGTTTAGTACTTTTTGCTTGTAAGAGTAATTTAATCATTTAAATATTTTGAGAAAAGAAAAAAGACCAAGAA
This sequence comes from Populus tomentosa, assembly GCA_018804465.1. Taxonomy (NCBI): domain Eukaryota; kingdom Viridiplantae; phylum Streptophyta; class Magnoliopsida; order Malpighiales; family Salicaceae; genus Populus; species Populus tomentosa. The sequence goes on from CM031995.1 coordinate 9,838,319, forward strand.
GCCCTTGGACATTAGGCTAAGTTTTTTTATTTTTTAAAAGTAATTAAATATTTTTACTGTGCAACAAAAAAAATAAAAAAGATTAATTTAACTATAATTAATGTGATAATGTTAAATGAATCTCATGAAAATTCCATTATACCCCTTAATTTGCACTTTCCTGGCATGTACCGTAGAGGACAAAAATATTATTATACTATAACAAGTATAATAATTATTAGCACGCAGCACAACACCAATGTCTCTTAGTTTTTTTTATACATATAATTAACGCATACAATGATTGATTAATTTTGTGGAACACATTAATTAAGCTTTCAATTCACATTTCAAAATTTTCATTGTCCGTAGAAAATAATTAACGGCACCTACAATTGATTTTTCATTTCAATTTTTTAAAACTAAATTTTATTTTTTTAACTGGCCAACAACGTAACAATTAAACCAATATTAATAATATTTTTAAATAAAAAATATTTTAAAAAATAATTATAATTACATTTTAAATAGGCTAAATCTCCGAATACAAAGGTACTCTGGAGCTCATATTTTAAATTTACATCCTTCTTTAGATTTTTTGGTATTTTTAACGAAATTCTTCACGCCTTCTCGAATTTCAAAAACAAACAAACACCCACGATAATAACTTGAACGTTGTAGTAGTCGTCGTTGCTTCTGAGCTTTTATATAATTTATTATAAAAATTACCTTTTTTAAATGCGTAATTAAATAGAATTTGATTAAATATAAAGAAGAAAATCAACGAACGATATTATGTAATCCAGCCAACTGGACAATGTCGGTTTGCCAGCCATGCAAAACGAAAGAAAAAGGCAGGCCTCTTTTTTTTTTTTTTTGCGCTCTCTCTGTAATAGCCACAGGACCAACAATATAATTAATTAACATGCATATGAAAAGAAAAAAAAAACATTGGATGTGATAGGATATTTATGTTTGTTAAGCATATGAACTATTCTTAATTTTATAATGTGTGATAAGTATATAGAATTTAAACTTCCATGGATTATTTCTTAAGTTTTGATATTAGATAAGCATATTATATTTTATATTTTTTTATAGCCTACATTAACATCAACATGGATTGTTTATTAATTTTTAAATATAATATAACTATGCTATATTTCACATTTTATTTTTTTACTATCTTTTATATAGATTATTTCAAAACTTTTTTATATGAGATATTAAAATTTTAAATATAATTTTTTTTTTATTTTTTTATATCATCTCATAAAACCTGGAACCCGACTTCTTTGCTAAGTCAACACTTATGTCATGAACTAGCGATTAAATTAGTGTTAATATGTTCATAACTATGCTTTGTTGCAGGAATATTCGGAGACAGGCACAGAGCCTTGCTTTTGAGCTAGGTTCGTGCATACTCTGTTTATGGATTTGTGCTTTCCGAAGTAGAATTAAGATATCAATTTCTTTTAAATGTCACTGTTAATTGGAAGAAACAGAGAGGCTAGTGTCAAGTAACCTTGTATTATGACCAAGTTTACAACATGACGGCGCAATTTCCTCTTATGATACACCTAAGAAATCTTTCCATATTTTGAAATATAGCAGAAGAGAAAATTTCTTGTGGGAGCATCAGCTAGCCCTCCTTTTCAACTACATATTACCTTGTGTGTAGCAGCTGCAATAATAGACCAAATTATTTTCGAGTATCAATCAGGCATAGATAGCTGGGTGGAAAAGAAGATCAGGATGATCGATCCTCCCTAGATCAGGTATGGTGTGCTCTTTCTAGACTTGTAATGAGCAACTTTGAAGAGGATACGGTCCCAAAGACTCCAAGAAGTAACCCAAAAGCAAGAAGGATCACGTTTAGGGTTAGAACAGGCTTTGATATTTGAGCCCATGAAAGCTTGATGTAGAAGGCACAGGGGAAAACTATGCAAATGCTGACACTCACAAGGGAACCAGTAAGGCTGAGGACATGCTCAAAATATGGAACCGAAAGGGCTAGAGCTAGTATTAGCAGTAGCAGAAACGAACCCACAGCGCCTCTTATAACTGTCTTCGTCCTGGAGCTAATGGAATTAGGAAGGTTGTGTTCTAGCTGGATGGCGAAGGGTGCGAATTCGAGTGCATATTTGGTCATGGGTGTTAGCACTGTTGCCCACAGTGCAATCTTTGTGATGATATGATGTCGAGGCATGCTTAGGGTTATTTGAGAGCTGACTCCAGGGCCGAATAGTCTGGCCCCCATGAATGCTAGTGACGCGTAAAGTGCTGTCACCGATGCAAAGCTCACTATAGATACCTGGAACCAAACGTGAAGATTAAGGGTGAGCAAAATATTCTCAAGCATTACGTCAAAATTATGGAATATTTTATATTCAGAAAAGAAGAAAAGTAGTGTGATTTGATTTGATTTGATTTGAGGAGAAACTGAATTAATCAATTAGGAGTGATACCATTGTAAACTTGGATGGATCTTTCATGGATTTATACAAGTCGGGGAAAACGATGTGGCCAGCATAACTGAAGATGTAAAGGCCGGATATGGCAGGAATCTTGTGGAGGTGGAGTGCGGGTATACTGTGGTTCGCTTTCACAACTTGAAAGATGGCAGTGCATGCGACGGAAGTGAAGATGACGATGGACATGAGAATGCCGCCTGATGAGAGGAAAGATATGGAGGAAAGATCTCTCAGCCACAGGCTAGGAAGTGCTACCAGCACCCCCGTCAAGGTCAGCAGCTGAGATTTATATAATTTTGCCCATATTGGTAACCTAAGCTGTGTCCCTGCAAATACTGTTATAAGATTGTCATGAAGTGATATGGTGTAGGAGACTAGGGCCATGAAAATCTCCAAGTAAATGAAGGTTGCAGCTAAGAATCTTCCATTGGAGCCAAATGCATGTTGACCAATATCTGTGTAGCTCCTTGACTTGGGACTCTTAGCGAGGCATTTTCCGAGCAGGTGGGATGTATATGCACATATTACACCAAGTCCAGCTAGCAAGAACGCAGAAACCCATCCTCCATTTTCTAAAGCATAAGGAGTGGATAGCTGCCCAAGCCCTGCGACGGAAACACATGCGAATCAATCAGCCAAAAACTTCTTGTCCATTCACTCTAAGAAGATGGAATCAAGAGATTTGAGAGCCTTACCGATGAGCATTCCAATCATGTTGATGACAGAATGAGCAAAAGAACTATTAGCCTGATGCTCAACTTCTGCCTCGTTTACCACAGCACTCTTTAAATCCTGGGCGTCGTGATCACACTTGCTCCCTTTATTCTCCTCTACGCAAGCATCACAAGTAACCCGCTGCGGAGCCAATATCTCGCCATGCACCGCCTCACTGGCAACTTGAATACTCCGATGGGAGAGACAATCTGCAGATTCAGGGCAGAGTAATTTCCTGAAGGACTTCTGTATCTGGTTCCACATGATAAAACTCGTGGATACCCGAATTTGGAAAACAGAAAGAAATAGCGAAAACAATTAATGGGACGGTGTAATTGTAACTATAGCAGCTTGTATCCTAGGCAGAAACACCTAGTTGACGATGAAAAGGAAGTGATAGGGTGGGTATATTTATAGCAGAAGATGGATACAACGTCATACTATGCCTACCATTTGTAAGAATCTAGCCATTGTATCTGATTGGATTTCCAAGTGGTCTGAACCAAGTGGTACAATTGATCAAAGGGAATCTTCCAGGGGAGTTGGCAATTGGAACATGTTGCTTTCCGACCAATGTGAAGATACTGGAGCACACAGGCAGGGAAGCGTTGCTACTTCGGAACACATCCTGATGATGCCTCGAAGTCTGTGAATTAAGCATATGAATAAATCCAGGAGTACACCTTACCATAGGTTTAATATCCGGTCTGGTAGTCGGCTCGGTTTAAGATTTAGATTTCAAGTTTTGACTAAGTCATCGGGTTTTGATCGGGTTTATCAGGTCAATTTTTTTTTTAAAAAATCAAAATAATATCGTTTTAGTAAGAAAAAAAAATTTCTACAAGTTTGCAGTCAGGTCTTAATCGGGTCACATCAGGTTTTTTCTTTTCTTGTTTTTTTTTTAATCTAGCTTGGTTTCAGTCCTGAATTGGCTGGGCCGGGTTTTAAATCTATGCACCTGACTATATAATTTAAAAAAAAGAAGAAGAAGAACAGTCATTGAATATTATAGTTCAACTGAAATTAATATTTCATTTTTTCATAATAAAAAAAAATAAAAATAAAACCCCATTTAATAATGCGATGCCTTGATCTTTGCTTGGAGTATAGGAATATTTGATTAGGTTAGTTTTTGAGTTCTCTCGACTTCGGCTATGTTTTGCGTCATGCCTGGATGATTTTTAATTAAATAATTATTATATACATTAATTAAATCATTTTCCAAGAAATGCTTTTGGGCAATAATATGTTGGAGACTTGGAGGAGATCGTTAACACTAAATTATTGTTGCAAAATTCTTTAAAACCATTATAGTACTCAAAAAGACTATGCTTTCGGGCAATATTATGCTGGTATTCTACATGCATATCTGTTGTTAATTTTGTTTTAATTATTATTATTATCTATATACATTGTGTTTTCTAATGGTGTGTGTTTGTAAATTTTCCTCTACTTTTTCTTGGAAATAATTAAATCATCGGTCATTATAATGTTTTTGGAATAATTGAATAAGTTTTTTGAAGCAGATGTTCCAAATTAGAATTTTCATCTTTGATTGTTTATTAGTAGAATATTAATTGTTTCAAATTTTAAATCATTGAGCTGTAATAATTAGTATTTTTTTCAAAAGATTTCAAGTTTGAGCAATAATAATTTGTTGCATGTTTATGTTAAGTCCGTGAGGGGAGAGATTGATGACAAATGTTTTATCTACAGTGAGTCACAAAACACACAGACACGTATATTTGTTTGGGAATATATTTGGAATGGTTTTTTTAAAAAAAATTGAATTATTTTAAATTATTTTTTTATAATTTTAAATTGTTTTCATATACTAATATTAAAAATTATTTTTTAAAAAAAAAATTATGTTAATATATTTTCGAGCAAAATACATTATAAAAATATATATTATTTCATTTTTAAACACCTTGTTGTCTTTTTTTTTAGATTAACTCAGGTGTTCAGGTCAGCTTGCGTATATCTCAACTAATTTTATAGACTTTAAAGTTAATAATCATATAAATTTCTAATGACTCTAAAATTTACAGAATTTAAACTAGTAATTTCTAAAAAATAAATATAAAATCTACCTAATTCATCTATAATTATCGGGATCACCCACTTGCTTTCTAGAAGTCGTGGTGTTCGATGAAATTTGACTCTTTATGCTACGAAATCCATCGTACTGGTCCAGTTATCATCCCACTTATGCATGATAAATGCCGTATCAATTAGGTTCTATTTATTTGGAATGGATCCATATGGCTGCGTTGGCTGAGAATTGGATCCTTTGCTCTTATTCCCACGGTATGTTGTGTAAATCTTTTCGGTATCTTTGTGAGAATTTCCATAAGCAGTGCTTGGGGAAAGCACAGATGCCAAATGCCACACAGTGTGATATGACCACTGCTATCTGCCTGATGATGGGAAGGGAAGATAGTGGTGCCCAACATTCCAGTTGAAAATGTCACGTAGCCCTGTTTCTAAGAGGCAAAATTGCTCATGGAGAACGAATCCTGCAATTTTCTATTTAATAACAAGAATATATCGTGGAATAGCATACATAGAATATTTAAACCTCTCTTTTATGTTGCTCAGAAATTAAATACTTTCATTTTATTATTATTAATTTAGATATCTGGATAAGCTTGCGTATACCTCAACTAATCTCACATGCTTTAAAATTAATAACAATATAAACTTCTAGTAGCCCTAAAGTTTATAAAATTTAAACTGGTAATTTTTAAAAAATAAACTTAAAATCTAACCAGTTAAATTATAATCTCTAAAATTACCAGAAATTAGATACTTGAATGTGTACATGAACGCTCTAAATACATGAAAAAATCCTACTTTTTAGGCAAAATCAACCCAGCGATACACGTTATTCTCTCTTTCCAATTAATTTGGACAGCATCCGTATATATCCACGATGTCGGGCCCTTTAATTACTGTAGAAGAAAAATGAATCCCAAGGCCTTGTGTTGCATGCACATGGATTCCTTGGCCGCCCGACACCAGCCCAGAACTCTGACGCTGACAAGAATTTTAAATCACTGATATCTTTTCATCTTCTCTATCTTTCTTTCTTTATTTAATATTTATTTACACCGGCCATGGCTAGCCCTCTGAAAGAAGAATATATATATATACACACATCGTTTTTTCTTAAAATAAACATCATATGTGGTTGTTCGCCGGATGTCAGGTATTACGTTTTTCGGTACACGTCATTCCGAAGGCATTTGACAGGCAAACATTCCTCCACTGCCAAAAAGTTTGGAAAAAAATTATGCTTCTACTAGTTTCTTATGATAAATGAAAATTCTTGGTTCATGAAAAAAGACTAGGGAAAAAAACGGTGTATATATATATATATATATAGGGGTGACTGATGGCGGTTGGAACTTGTTTTTTAAAACATTTAAATTTTTTTTAGGTTTAATTTTTTTTATTTTATAATTGTTTTGATGTGATAATGTAAAAATAAATTTTAAAAAATAAAAATAAAATTATTTTAATGTATTTTTAAGCGAAATGCACTATAAAAAACAATATCTACCATACTCTCAAATCAACACTTATTTTATTTCCAACATATCCAATGCTAAAAGTTGAAACTAAAAAAAAAAAAAACTAAATTCACGAGACATGAATAACTCCATATAAAACAAGTTGAAACCTAATTCCTAGATTTCTTGATATTTAAGGATAAAATTTTAAAAAAAAAAGATTGAGTTGTTGGATGGTGAAATTGAAAAAAAAATCAATAAAAAAGAACTTGAAATAATGAATTGAGTTAACCAACATCTAGATTATAAGTTCAAAATAACTTTATAGAAAGAAAATAAAAAAATAAATTCTAATTAAAAAATATTTAGTTACACAAAAATAAATAAAAAGAATCAACTCGAGTTAACTTGTCAAACTCATAACCTTGATCAAAAGATTTGGATTACCCCATAAAAAGAAAAGAAAAATTCAAAACTCAATTTTTAACCGACTCAATGTTGAAAGATAAACTAAAAAAATCAATTAAAAATACATTAAAAAAATAATTTGAGTTGACTCATGTTAACCTATTAAAACCATGATCTAGTTAATGAGATCAAGATAAATTCATAAAAAGTAAATAAATAAAAAATTATGAAACCTCACATCCAATAGATATAACTAGTTACATAGCCTGCACGATGCCATAGGTCAATTATTTTTTGTATTTTAAAAAAAGTTAAGATCTAAAAGTATTACATCTTTCTGCAAAGTTATACCCAAGAGTTTTAGGTTTGGTTGTAACGCCTGACCCAAGAGTAATATTTATAATATTAATAATAACATTAAACTTACATGACCCAAATTTAAGTGGGTTTGACTGCAATACCAGAACCAATAGCATTGGACGTGGGTCTGGCTGCAAGGTCGTGTCATAAAAGTGTGATAATTAAAAAGAAAAAAACAAAGAAAAAAACCAACAGAAAGAAAAAAAACTAATGAAGAAAAGGAAAAAAAAATATGAATTAACCGGATTAACCCTTTAAACTAGGTTAACCCATCAAACCTTGAATTCGTGTTGTGAAAGTTTGATAACTAAATAGGAAAAAATAAATTAATGGATTAACCCATAATTAACTGGGCTAACTCGTCAAACCAGGTTAACCCGTCAAACTTAGAATCCATGTCATGAAAGTTTGGTAACTAAATAAAACGAAATTTAACATTAACAAACTAAACTAAACGAAAAAAAATAATAATTAAAAAGGACAAAAAAAGCAAAAAACAATTCCATGTTAACTCGTCAAACCAGGTTAACCCGTTAAACCCGAGATCCATGTCATTAATGTCTGGTAACTAAATAAAAAAAAGTGAACATTAATAAATTGAACTAAACAAAAAAAATTAATTAAAAAAATTTCGAGTTCACTCGTCAAACCATGTTAATTCGTTAAACTCAGGATCTATGTCATGAAAGTCTGATAACTAAATAAAAAAATTAACATTATCAAACTAAATTAAACCAAAAAAATTTATGAAAATAAAAAAAAAAAAAAATGACGGGTCAACCTAGAATTAACTGGGTTCACCCGTGAAACCAAGTTAATCCGTGAAACCTAGAATATGTGTCATGAAAGTCTAATAACTAAATAAAAAAAATTTAACATTAACAAACTAAACTAAACGAAAAAAATTAATTAAAAAGAAAAAAAAAACAAAAAAAAATTATGGGTTAACTTGTCAAACAAGGTTAACTCGTTAAACCCAAAAAATATGTCATGAAAGTCTGATAACTAAAATAAAAATTAACATTAACAAACTAAATTAAACAAAAAAAATTGTTAAAAGATAAAAAACAAAGAAAGAAGCAAAAAAAAAATCTCAAAAGGTATAAAAAAACAGCTAAAAAACCAATTTTTTTAAAAAAAAACTAAGGCTTCAATGTTTTGTTTTACTGTGGACTGCACTATGCAATCCACAATAAAATATTAATGCTTTTTAGTATATGTTACAATATTGAAGATTTAAATGAACAAAAACAACCTAAATCCATGAGACTGATATATAATCTAATAAAAAAAATCACTAAATAAATTTTTAAAATAATTAAATATTAAATAAAAAAATATAAAAATACAAAATAATATTATAATAAATATTATTTTATAAATGTAGTTAGACTTTTTAGAGTTTGGTTAATTAATCTACTAGCTAGTACCGTAGTGATTTATTATTTGCCATTGATTAATTTGGTCAGTTAGAGGTGGCAAATGGGTAAATAAGGATGGAGCTGGGTAATGTATTACCCCTTAAGGAATTTTTTTATAATAAAATGGCTATTAACAAAAGCTAATTTGCCTCGGAAAACATCGTTTGCTATGAGAGCGATCATTGTTTACTGAGATGGCATAGCAATATTGTTTTTTCACAGATTGTTTTAGTCATTATGGATAACTCAGCCCTTTTATATAGAGCATGATAAAAAAAATTAAATTATTTATAAAATAGATTTTTAAAATTGATGTACTGGGGCTCTTTCAAATTCTCAAGTTAGTTTTTTTTTTTTAATTATAACCAAATTAACTAAGAAATACTTTAATAAATATAAACTATATTTTAAAAAACAAAAAATAATTGGTATATACAAACACAAACACAAGCATGGAGGAGGCATCTATGATCTTTTAGTGGGGCATGGAGCATTTCTAGACTATCAATAATTACTTTTCACCATGTTGTTGGATTTACCGACTTAGGCTTTATAGACTTTTTATTTTTCTTCGATAAAAGTGAATTCTCTTATAGAGCCCGTATGCAATGAACAAGTAATGCCTGTACGGTTGTTTAATTCTATCTTTTTTTTTTATTTTTTATCTCATCTCGTGACCTTCTTATGCGAGATAAAGTAACCATTTATTATCTTATATCATCAGGGTAATGATCCATCAACCTTTTACTGCTTTTTATGAAGCACAAATAGAAGAATTTGTCATGGAAGCGGAAGAACTACTGAAACTGCACGAAATCCTCACAAGGGTTTATGCACAAAAACCAGGCAAACCCTTATGGGTTGTATCTGAAGACATGGAAAGGGAGTCACGGACTTCATGGAGATATAAAAAAGCATATAAGTTATCATGCTTGCATATCTACCATTTGAGTCTCCAACAATTATTCCAATAATTACATATCCAATTTGACCTATGGACGAATATGCAACCATACGTTTCATGCTTGTTTGAGTAATAGCAATGAGATTCCCTACTATCATGCTCAGAATAGCTAGGATTTTCAGAAGAAAATGCCATTCATTTGATGAGAAATAAAAAGGAATATCAAAAATTCAAGTGGCTGAAGCTAAAGCAGCTACTTTCGAAGTAACAGAAAGAAAAGCGTTTTTTTTTTTCTTATTATGATGACATGTGGCATTGATGATGAAATGGTTTATCATCGCGACACTTTTTTTTTTTTCATCTTTTCCTTCTCATTCCTTATAATTCACGTTAGCCATTCAATATTTTAAAGTTGTTATCTTATTTATTGAGATTTCAATTAGGTCTTTATTTTTTTGATTTCTAAGTTTCATTCTTGATTCTTTTGTAAATTTTTGATTTATTTTTAATTTTATCATTCAATCCCAATTTGTAACATGTTATTTTTTTTCAATATGGTCTTCATTCTTTTGATTTTTTTGATCCCTTTGTTAGATTGATTTTCTTTTTAATTTCACCCTTCAGTAAAAAAATTATAGTTGTTATCTTATTTATTTTTTATTTCAATTTTGATCCTTATTCTTTTAATTGCTATTTTTGTTTGTTTTAGATCCTTTTATCATGCTAATTTGGGTTGATTCAAGCTGATTTTTTTATTGTTTTTTAAATGTTCGATTAAGTTTATATATTTAATTAAAATGATATTTGACATTTATGGAGTTAATTGTAAAAATAATTTATACAGGGACTAAAATGTATTTGCCATAATAACAAGGACCAAAAATACTTCCAAATAAATATCCATTTGTAATAAAAATAAAATATAAGGACTATAATAATTTTCCTAACTTTTCAGGAACGAAAGTAAACATTGGCGCAACGCTTTATATTTAAATGGATTGGATGGCTATCCGCCACCCACCGCCATCAACCCATTTAGATTTGGGAATCCACACAATCCGCTGCCCAACAGGCCATGAACCGACGAGGGGTTGTAATTATATAGAGATGATTTGGTCATGTCGTAGTTTCACTAATAGAATCTTAAATTAATTCTAATTTATAAAAAATAAGGGCATGAAGGGAGATATAATTACACGTGTGAAAACAATAAAATTAAATTAAAGTTTTATATCCATATAATTTACCCAATTGAAGGCAAAAACGAGTAAAAAATATATTCAATTCCGGTATCAATGTATATATATATATATATATATATATATATATATATATATATATATATATATATATATCTATCCAACGGTTCTCCACCCAAATTTCTTTATATAAAAAAAAAAAATCATATTTAAAATTTTACTAGAAATAGATTATATGTGTTTTATTTAATGAAAATGAATCATAAAAAGTATATGAACCTTTAATAGATTAAGTTCGCTTCCAGCTAAAGCTTGAAAACTACCTCAAATGAAATAATTTCCAATGTTTTTAATATTAAATTTTCTAACAATTTTTTTTAAAATAATTAAATAAGATGATTTAAATAAATAAATACTAAGTCTAGGGTCTCTCCCCAGTGCCATACGAGCCCAAATATTCTATTTTGTTTTTAGATTTTTTACTATATAAACAACAAATTGTTTTTGTAATTTTTTAATATAATATTGAGGTTCTAAATTTTTAAAATTATATTAATAAAAAAAAAATTTCAAGACCAATTTCTCATTCATCACTAACTTATTTTAAACTTATTAATATTCTATGTTAAATTGAGAATAATTTACAACAAAATCTTAATTAAAAAAATGACTATATTTTTAATTTGAGCTAAAATATATTCATTAACAAAAACAAGTTCTTAAAAGAGAAAAAAGAAAGAAGAAATTAATCTCATGTGAATACGGAGGTGGAGGATGACCCTCCATCACCAACCCTAGAAATGACATGGCTGTACATAGGGTAAACGGAAACTGTAGATCAATGTGGTAGGGAAAGATTCTTGGATGCACACCTCTCTCTGTCTGTGATCAATGGCTAAATTTCTTAAACGAAGGGTCCACCTTATAAACTCTGATAATAAATGGACGTAGCATCAGAGAGAGAGAGAGAGAGAGAAGAAGGAGGAGGAGGAGAAGGAGGAGGAGGAGGAGGCAGGCATGAAGCATCGTGTTGACTGGGGGCCCGTGTGTTCCATGCAACTGACTCGTCGGAGATATACCACATGCATCTGCTCAACACCAACCCTGCATGCATTAGAGGTCCGGTTCCCATCCATCCATGGCAATTATGGCAATCTCACCACTTCTATTTCTCGATTTTTGTCCCTTTTCCCACCTAAACATAGTTTTCCAACGAAGAAACATTGTTTGGTGTCCAGGAAAATAATAACATCACTTGTCACTTCCTCGCATAATCATAAAACAGTAGCAGACATCATTAATTCAACCTGTTTTATTTCCCTTTTCATGGCGTGCACGTAAAATTAATTTCTGTGACAAAAGGAAGAGCAGTAGGCTCGCCTTTCTCTCTTATGTTACTTTTTGTACTAATTGTATGATGAAATCTTGTTTTGTCTTATAGAGACATGAGTGTTTTGACCGTTGCTGAGGATAGTACGTACGTGGAAGGTTTCATTTCTCATACAATATAATATAAATTATATTTTAGTTAAGTTTTTAGGTTAAAATAAATTTTTTACATGATGTTAAAGTTCTGTTAATTAAATAATTATGAGTTTAAATTTTATTATTTTTATTTTATTAAATAAAATTTAAGGGAGTGTTTTGGAACGTGGTGCAAATCGCGTTCCCTCAAAATTTAGATTTTTTTTTACTTAAAATAAATTTTTATTTTTATATTTTCAGATTATTTTGATGTGATGATGTTAAAAATAATTTTAAAAAATAAAAAAAATAATTTTAATATATTTTTAAGCGAAAATCACTTTGAACTGCTACCATTATTACAATCCCAAATACATTTTTAAAAACAAAATAGTGTAAAATCATATAAGATTCAAGTATAAAAAAAATTTATTTAAAAAATATTTTAAATAATAATATAAATTATATTTTAGATCTTAGTTAATAATTTAAATTTTTAAGTTAAGATAAATTTTTAATAATAAAAAAAGAGAGTAGAAGAGGTAAGCAGGGTATTACATAATGTTCTTTAACAAGAAATATTTGGTTCGTATTACACAACTCTTTTATCTCTAGATTAAAAATCTACCAAATCTTCGTCAAGATTTAGTTAATTAAAGTCTTTTCAAAGGTAATTATATAATGCTTGAAGACGTAGATATATAATTAACTGTGGGCTGATATATGGGTAAAACTCTACCTTGCAACCTTATATATATAAGGGTGGTTAGGTGTATGCAAATAAAGTTAACCTAAATATTTCATATATTTGTGTTTAGTTATTTTAATTAAAATTATATTATATCAAATATCAAATATTAAAGAGACCTTGAGCTTAAAATGATAGACCGAGCGACTTTTCGCTAACATTTTTGTGTATGTGTATCAAAAATATAGTTTTTAGACCTGATTTAGTGACTGGCTCGATCTAAAACCCGAGTTCCGGGTTTTGATCAAGTCATCGGGTTTTTATCGGGTCGTCCGAATCAATTTTAAAAAAAATAAAAAAAAAATATTATTTTAATTAAAAACAAAAATTAATGGGTTGCAACTAGATTTTGACTAATCATATTGAGTTTTTTTTTTTCAATCTAATCCGATTCTAATCTTAAATCTAATCCGATTCTAATCTTAAATTAACTAAGTTTTGATTTTACCTATTAAGCCGATCAAATTTAAAAACTATTATTAAAAGTATGAAAATGCGTCGTACGTTTTCAAGTTTCTTTTTCTTGTCACGTATATATATATATATATATATATATATAAAAGAAAATAATAGTAATAATAATGACCCAAAAAAGACAAAAGAGAAACACATGCTACGACTTGATAACTTACTTCTGTTGATATAGACTTATATAGCCAGACAGTCAACGTTCAAACAGTCAAGAAATTAGTATCAATAATTATAAAACTAGACGACATGCCCGCGCGCTGCCGCGGGCTTATAAAATAAATGTACTTGATAGTGTTATGATTGTGAATCAATGCTGAATAAATAATAGAAATTAAAGGTATAATATAACAAATATTTCATGATAGGAAAAAAAGTTATGTTGGTGATCAAAAACTCAGAGATTGAACAAAATGATTTGTAGATATCTATAGTGTTTTGTGAGGAAAGATACAGCGCTTTCGCTACATGATTTAGCTTTTTAGTTAATAAAAAGAACAAAAAAATTACAAAGCTAAATTTTCTACCAACTTAATATTAAAAAAAAAAACCAATAAAGATAATTTTGGAAGGAAAAAAACCCATGAGAAAAAACATTGTAGCAATTGACAATGTTATGTAAGGAAAACTATAGTGATTTTCCCTATAAAATAAAATAAAAAACCATTTAGAGAAATATTGTAGCAATCCACAGCGTTTTGTGAGAAAAACTACAACACTTTCCTTATATGATTTAGTTTTATTGTAATTATAATTTTTAACCAACTCAATATTAAAAAAAAATCGACAAAAATAATTTTGGAAAAAATAAAAAAAAAATCACATGGGAAAACACTGCAACAATTTATAGTGTTTTAAAGAAAAAAAATATAAAACTAAATTCTTAATCAGCTCAATATTAAAAAAAAATCGTCAGAGACAATTTTAGAAAAAAAAAAAACAAAACAAACACCAAAAAAATGAGAAAATATCATGTTGGAAACACTGTAACAATTCACAGTGTTTTGTGATGAAAGCTACAGTGCTTCCCCACATGATTTAGCCTTATTTGTAATGACTTATAATTGTAATTCATAAACAACTCAATATTAAAAAATAAAATAAAATTGGAAAGGATAATTTGAAAAAAATTATAAAAAAAAATCATGTGGAGAAACACTGTAGCAATCCACAATGTTTTATGAGCAAAGCTACAATGCTTTCCCCACATGATTAAGCTTTATTACAAAGTTAAATTCTAACCAACTCAATATTAAAAAAAATAAAATGGACGAAGATAATTTTCGAAAAAAATATTACAAAAAAAGAAAACACAAAAGAAACTGAAAAAAAAACTATATGAGAAAAAATTGTATTAATCCATAGTGTTTTGTGAGGAAAAACTTGTAATTGCAATTCTTAACCAGCTTAATATTTAAAAAATAAAATTGACAAAGATAATATTAGGGAAAAACATAACAAAACACAGGAAAAAACCATGTGAGAAAAAACACTGTAGCAATCAACAGTAATTTTTGAGGAAATTTACAGTGCTTTCCTCACATATTATAACTGTAATTTTTAACCAGCTCCATATTAAAAAATAAAATAAAAAAGATAATTTCAGAGAAAAAAAAAACCATGCGGAGAAACATTGTAGAAATCAACAATGTTTTAAAGAAAAAAATTACAAAACTAAACTTTCAATCAGCTCAATATTAAAAAAAATCAACAAATATAATTTTAAAAAATAAAAAAATAAAATAGAAAAAATATATGGAAAAACATCGCAGCACTCCACAATATTTTAAAGAAAAAAAATAGAAAGCAAAAATTTTAACCAAGTCAATATTTAAAAAGTAAAATCAACAAAAAAAATTTTGGAAAAAAAATTAATAAAAAAAATAGGAAAGTTGAAAAAAAAGGTAAATTAAAAAAAAAAAAAGAAAAGAAACGAAAAAAAAGAAGGAAAAGTTAGAAAAAAAAAAAAAAGATTAAAGCACTGTAACTTCTGCTAACTGATGAACTTTTCTCATTACAAAAAAAGTGTTTCTCCTTTGTCCACACAATTTCTCAGCAGCCAAAGAAACCCCATATTCAAACACATTAAAACCAAAAGCAAAAAAACCAAAAGCAAAAATTTTAACCAAGTGAATATTTAAAAAGTAAAATCAACAAAAAAAATTTTGAAAAAAAAATTAATAAAAAAAAATAGGAAAGTTGAAAAGAAAAGGTAAATTAAAAAAAAAAAGAAACAAAAAAAAAAGAAGGAAAAGTTAGAAAAAAAAAGAAGGATGAAAGCACTGTGGATTACTGTTGTAATCCACAGTGCTTTGTGTGTGGGGGAACAGTGATTCCCCCACACCATTTAGTATATTACTTAATATGAGAATCGCATTATATTATAATATATATAAATTGAGTTTACTATCATTATAAAATTAAAAAGAATATTTGCTACGACTTGATAACTTAATTCTGTTGATATAGACTTATATAGCCAGACAGTCAACGTTCAAACAGTCAAGAAATTAGTATCAATAATTATAAAATATGAGAATCGCATTATATTATAATATATATAAATTGAGTTTACTATCATTATAAAATTAAAAAGAATATTCAGGCCTTTTATATATATACACACACACACACACACACACACAATTAATTCACTACCAGGCTACATGTTTAACCAAATATTGGTTGATTTTGGTATTCATAATAGTTTTAGTTTGTTTTTTTATTTTTTCAAGTAAATATTTTGATATTTCATTGAAATTCTAATTTGGTAGGTATTTATTTTTATTATTATATCATTAAATAAAAAATAATTGAAAAAAATAAAATTATAAAAACCATAAAATCTATGATTCAGATCGTAAGTTTAGTTGATTAAGCTGCAAAATCTAGTTTAATTTAATAATTTGAATATTAAAAAATATAGTCTTGAATTATTTTTAAAAATAAAACATGTTTTTTTACCAATTATCTTAAATAATCTTTAAGCCTATTAAATCGATTAGATTATGCTAAAATAATTCTCACACAAATTAATTTGAAATTTAAATTAGACAAAATATCAAGTCCAAAATTTTTAAAGTTTATTTGATGGGTTGGGTGTACAATACCAAAGAGTTTCTTGTGGTTTAAATATCTTTCTAATTTCATTTTTTTTATCCAATTCACAGTTTAACATGGATAAAAAAAACTAGTTATTTTACTATTTGAGGGTGAGGGGTGATGGCATCTCTAAAGTTTTGAACCCCTAAAAATAATCTATTTTCCTTTATGGCTGTTTTGTTTCAACTTTAAAAGTTTCAAACTTGTACGGATACTATTTATATTGACATGTCACTTGTCAAATTGTAGTTACACCCTGGACTAGCTATTTTTAATAATACTAGTCGGTTAAATTCTAATATATTTATATGATAAGAGTTTGGGTTTTAAAATAATATATACATAATTAATGATAACTAACTTACATAAAAGAATTCCAAGACATTGAAATATTGATATATTAAAAAAAATGAACACTCGATTTTGTTAATTGGATATATTCTACAACTATTAATTTGTATTATAAAGAACTTTTTTAAAAATTAAAAGCTTTTTGAAGAATAATACTTGGATATTTAATTTAAATTTTAACCAAATACTAATACTAAGTTGTCTAACCTTAATATTATTAACTAAAAAGTTAAGATATAGGAAGTTTTTAATTAGGATGCTTAACAATTATATTAGCTATACTTTCTATTTATATAATTAGGGTTGTATATAATATTAATAGTGTAACCACACATGATCAAAATTATAAGCTATACAAGGTAACATACTTTTTTATATTTGTGTCCTAAGATTCAACATTGTATTTCCTATAATACATTTCCTCAAGTTGAAGGTGAAGCTTCCACACGAAGCTTTCACTCAGCTTGGACAAAAAATGAGAAAAGGTGGGAGGAGAGAGGTCTAATAGAAAATCAACGAGTTGATCCTTAAAAAAAATTAAGCGAACTTGAATCTCTTGCTTGGCAACTTTATCACGAACAAAGTGATAGTCAACCTCAATATATTTAATGCGAGCATGAAAGACATGAGTGGCCGATAGATAAGTAGCACCCAAGTTATCACACCGTAATGTAGTCAGAGAAACAATAGGAAGGAGCTCTGAAAGAAGAGAACGAATCCATTAAATTTCAACAGTACCATCAACTAAAGCCTTGTACTCAATTTCGATAGAGGAACGAGCAACGGTCCGTTGTTTCCCTGATTTCCACGAGATAGGGGTAGAACCAAGAAACACAAGATACTTACTCGTAGATTTTTGATTATCAACACTATCAACCCAATCAGCATCAGTGAAATCGCGAAAAAATAAAGAGTCACCATGAAAAATATATAGACCAAAAGAAATTGTAGCCTGTACATAGTGCAAAATACACTTGATAGCAGCCTAACAAGTTATAATGGGAGCACATGAAGACATACTTGCTCTGTGAAGAAAATCAAAACCATATTGGCATTGAGTGAACATAAGTCTCATAGATGTGGATTTAACCTCATTTCCCAAGAAATAATGGATGGAGTCGAGGTTCCGATCCTTGAACTCTGAGCTCAGTAACAAAATCAATTTAGTAAGTAAAGTTGAGTTACTTCCTGCAAGAAAAATGTTGTCAATATACACAAGTAAATTGACAATATCACCAACTATATACAAGATAAATAATGGCGTATCAATCTTAGAAGCACAAAAACCAATGGATAATAGATAATCACTCAAGTGATTATACCATGTCTAGGAAGCTTGTTTTAAACCATATAAGGACATATATAAACGACACCAATGAAGCTATGTTTCATCTTGCATCATATGATGCCAAGCAACACATCAATTTGCTTTATTAAAGGTGAAAGGCTCATGATCAGAAAAGGAAGCCAAACAAGAAGAAAAAAAGACAACAAGATGGGATGTATTATACTATTGTGAGTGAAGAACCATTTGTTGCTGATGTGGGACCTAAGTAGGAGGTGAACTACTAGAGACCGAAACACTTTCTATATCTTAACTTGGTATCAAAGCTTTTTCTCTCTATTTTTTTCAAACCCTATTCTATATGGGTCCTAGTCAAGACATCACATCTGCCATTGACTCTGCTGATGACAAACTTGCTATGTTAATCCTCTATTATATTCTGCCATCGGGTTCTTCTTCATCTTTGATTGTCCAACATCTACAAGTTTCTGTGTATTAGTGCCTTATTCCTCTTCCATTCTGACATATGGTTCTTCACCTTCTTTAATTATTCATCTCCATTGTCTGTTGGTGAGTTCCTAATTGCTCCTCTTGTTACCGGTTTGGACAGTGTGGTTGCGATTGCTTTTCAAATAACTTTTCGTGTCAAAATACATGCCAATGATGTTTTTTTATTTTGTTAAAAAAATTATTTTTGATATCAGCACATTAAAATGATTTGAAAATATTAAAAATCTATTAATTTGAAGTAAATAAAAAAACTAAAAATAATTTTTTTTCAAAAACGCTTTTGAAACGCAGAAACAAACAAGCTTTCTTTTTGCTCTTATTTCTCACATCAATTTTGTGGTTCCCTTAGCCCCCACACACAATAGGTTATTTTTTTAAAACTATCTCATATTACCTGCTTGTATTGAAGGATGCATATGAAACCTTATCTCCTAGGATAAAAAAAAGGAAGTGAAAAGAGGTTGCGGTAATAAAAAAAAAAAAGTAAAATAAAAATGATGATTATTAAAGAACTTTAAAATGCGTGGGGAAAGCACTGTAGTTTTGCCCACGCCTCTTATGCATCAGTGAATGAAAGCTTCTTTTTTTTTTCACGCCTCACTTTACTCATTACTAATATATTATTATATTATATTATATTATTTAATTGTCTTATTCTTTTTTTTTTGTTTTTAATTTTTTTTAATTTTTTTAATGATTTTTTTATTTAATTTAGTTTGTTGATGTTAAATTTCTTTCTATTTAATTATCAAACTTTCATAACATGTATCCTGACTTGACAGGTTAACTTGGTTTGATGAATTAACCCAGTTAATTTTAGGTAAACCCGTCTATTTTTTTTTTCTATTTAGTTATCAAGCTTTCATGACGTGAATTTCAGGTTTGACGGGTTAATCCAGTTAATTTATATTTTTTTTCTTTTTTTTTTCATTAGTTTTTTTTTCTATTGTTTTTTTTTTGTTTTTTTTAATTAATCTATTTAATTATCATACTTTTATGACACAATCTTGTATAACTCTAAAACGGGTAGGTTTTTCACTGTAGCAGCCAATTTTTTTTTTCTTTTACAGTAGGTTTTTTTTTCTTTTTTTTTTTCATTTTTTTTACATGTTTTTTCTTTTTTCTTTACCCAAAATTGATTTCTTCTTCTTCTTTTTTTTTTAAAAAAAAATTTTTGTTTCAAAATTATCTTTACTAATTCTTTTTTAAATATTGAGCTGGTTGAAAATTTAACTATGTAGTTTTTTTTTCTTTAAAACATTGTGGATTGCTATAATATTTTCATACATTGTTTTCTTTTTTCTTTTTATGATTTCTTTATTCCTTTTTTTTTTTCAAAATGGTCTTTGAAAAATTTATTTTTTTTATATTAAATTGGTTGAGAATTTAACTTTATAGTTTTTTTTTAAAAAAATATGGATTGCTACAGCGTTTCTCTTACATAGTTTTTGTTTTGCTGCAATGTTTCCTCACTTTTTTTTTTTAAAATTATCTTTATCGAATTTATTTTTTCAATATTGAGCTAGCTGATAATATAGCTTTAGCTTTCCTCACATGTTTTTTTTTTATTTGTTTTGCTTTTTTTTTTTTCTAAAATTGTCATTTTTTACATATTTTCTTTTTTTTTTGTTTTGTTTTTTTCAGAATTATTTTTGATGATTTTATTTTTTTACTATTGAGCTGGTTAAAAATTTAGTTTTTTTTGTTTTTTTGTTTAAAACACTATAACTTTCCCCACATGTTTTTTTTTTTTTTGGCTTTTGTTTCCATTTTTTTTGCATGTTTTTTGTCATTTCTTTTACCCAAAATTGACTTCTTCTTATTATTTTTTAAATAGCTTTTGTCGGTTTTTTTTTATATATTGAGCTGGTTGAGAACTTAGATTTGTAGTTTTTTTCAAAAAAAAAAAAACTATGAATTACTACAGTGTTTCCCTTACATGGTTTTTGTTTGGCTGCAGTGTTTCCCCCACATGTTTTTTTTTTAAATTATCTTTGTCGAATTTATTTTTTTAATATTGAGTTGGTTGATAATTTAGCTTTAGTTTTAGCTTTCACCACGTTTTTTTTTTTAAAAAAAATTCCCCATGTTTTTTCATTATAATTATAATTCTAATTATTATTATATTATATAACTGTTTTTTTCTTCTTTTTTAATGAATTTTTTTTGTTTGATTTAGTTTGTTAATGTTAAATTTTTTTTATTTAGTTATCAGATTTTCATGATATGAATTTCAGGTTTGATGGGTTAACCTGATTTGACGAATTATTTTTTTCATTTAGTTTAGTTTGTTAAAGTTAATTTTCTTTCTATTTAATTATCGAATTTTTATACTTTCATGACACGTATCCTGGGCTTGAAGGGCTAACTTGGTTTAATGAGTTAACCCGGTTAATTCTAGTTAAACCTGTTTTTTTTTTCTATTTAGTTATCAAACTTTCATGACGCGAATCCCAGGTTTTACAGGATAACCTGGATTAAAGGGTTAACCCAATTAATTCATTTTTTTTCTTTTTCTTCATTAGTTTTTTCCTTCCTGTTGATTTTTTTTCTTTGTTTTTTTTAATTAATCTATTTAATTATCATAATTTTATGACACGACCTTATAGCCAGACCACATCCAATATTCTTGGGTCCGGTGTTGCAGTTAGGCTCATTTAAACTTAGATCATGCAAGTTTAATTTTATTATTAATATTATAAATATTACTTTTAGGTCAGGCGTTATAGCCAAACCTAAGATTTTTTGGTATAACTTTACAGAAAAACCTAAGATTTTTTTGGTATAACTTTACAGAAAAACCTAAGATTTTTAAATTTTTATTTTTTTAATATTTTTTATGTAAAAAAAATAGCCCGCGGCATCGCGCGGGTCATGTATCTAGTAGTAACTATATATGATGTTGGTGGTGGTATTATATTAAGATGATGTGTGTTGCAATGATAACAGATGAGGTGATATTGGTGATGTAGTGATGGTCGTGGAAATGTGATGATTCGTTGTGGTAATATGATATCTTAAAAATAACATAAAAAACAACTATTTTAATTTCTAAATTTTTTCACACAAAAATATGCAATAATGCAACCGAACATACCATGTTTTATACATACATATATACATGTATACACACAAACAAAGCACTTTAAGTAGTTGATTGGTGTTTGAAAAAAAAGTGTAAAAAAATTACCATAGAGAAGGATTATTTGGGGTATTTATACACAACCAAAATTCTATATCAATAAATTTTATTTATTTATTTCAATGAATTTTTAACCTCAATTTATAAACTGTTACTCCGTTCCACGTAGAATTTCAACTTGAGATCTTTTAAGTATAGACGTGTACCTCACGCATATCTAAGCTCAATAATTGATTCCTTGTCCTAGCTAGTTGCTAAACAAACTCACATGATATGCAATCCAGCATTTAAATTTCGTTGAATCTCTTGGTTCTTTGCATATCTATAGTCACTATAACTATAGCAAAAGTTCAAGGAAGAAAACAATGATTAGTATAGATGATCTGTACGGGGTTCTATGTGCTGTAGTTCCTCTATATGTCACCATGTTCTTGGCTTATGCCTCTGTGAAATGGTGGAATATATTCACTCCTGAGCAATGTTCCGGCATCAACAGGTTCGTTGCTTACTTTGCAGTTCCACTCCTATCCATGGAGTTTATTTCAAGGATAAATCCGTACAAAATGGACCTTCTCTTCATGGCTGCTGATGGGGTTTCCAAAGTCTTGATCTTGGTGGTCTTGCTTTGCTGGGCTAATTTCTCAAGAAGAGGAAGCCTGGAATGGGCCATCACTCTTTTCTCTCTATCCACTCTCCCCAACACCCTTGTGATGGGGATCCCACTGCTAAAATCCATGTACGGGGATGATAAGGAAGGCCTTATGATCCAAGTTGTGGTGCTACAGTGCATCATCTGGTACACTTTATTGTTGTTTTTGTTTGAATACAGAGAAGCAAGACTAGCAATCTTAAAGAGCTTCAAGGGGAGCAGCAGCAGCAGCAGTTTTAGTAACAGTGAGAGGAGCAAGGGAAGTTTCAAGGGTGTTGGGGAAGTACTTGGAAGCTGTGGAGGTAATGCAGATGAAATTGTTAATGTTATTGTTTCAACCCCTACAAGCCAAGAGATTACTGAAAATGTCAACACCAAGGTATTCTGAACTAGCAGTTAGGACATCATTTCTTGAAGTAAATTAATCCAGATTTAAAGCTCAAGTATTTGACTTATCAAAACAAAAGTACCAAAGCTCAATTACTTTTTCAACTTTTTTAATGATCTTGCTACTTCCCTCCCTCCTTAATATATTGTACTTGTTTGGCTAGATATGGAATAATGAAGCCCCAAATAGTGGACAATTCGGTAACAATCTTGTCAAAGGCAGGTCTTGGAATGGCGATGTTTAGCCTTGGTAAGACTAGAGCAGTCCTTTCATCTATTTCTGTGGGTTCGTTTTTTGTTTCCTCATATTCAACATCAAGAATCATTCGCACATGTATGGTTAATTACGATCACATTCAAAGCTGATTGAAATTTCTCAACTGTAATTAAGGACTGTTCATGGCCCTGCAACCAAGAATCATAGCCTGTGGAAACAGAATGGCTGTTTATGGGATGCTTGCAAGGTTTTTAGCTGGTCCAGCAGTAATGGCAGTAGCTTCCATTGGAGTAGGCCTGAGAGGGACCACGTTGAAACTATCCATCGTGCAAGCCGCCTTGCCGCAGGGAATCGTCCCTTTTGTGTTTGCTAGAGAATACGGTCTCCATCCAGATGTATTAAGCACTGCGTAAGTTGGAACTCTACGATAATTTATTTCAGGTCCATGGGATTAGATCAGTTAAACTCTAGTCCTGTGATCGATCTTAAAACAAGCTAGAAGAAGGAACCGAGGTTTCAGTGCATTTCAATGCGTCAGAGGCTGTTCTTCTGGAGATTCTGGTCAAGAAATCCAGGGACCAGAGTTTAACAGTGCTAAGACCTCAGGGATCTAAAATAACTTGATCACCATTTCTTTCTTATTCCTTCACAGCTCGTCACTGGTATGTTCTGAGTGATTTTATTTTGCAGGGTGATATTTGGAATGATAGTGTCTCTGCCCATCACAATACTTTACTACATTTTTCTTGGCCTCTGATACAAGAGCGTGAAGATTGTGGTTTGAATCCACACATCCTGCCATCGTCATACGGCGACAGCGTTTTGATTCAAGCATGATCTGCACTCTGGTTTTTCTTCAATCATGTTCATCCGCATGAATGAGGACGAAGCTTCACTGCAAAGTCTCAGCCACATCAGTGAATTAAGTTTGCTAATATTTATAACCCCATTTTACTGCGATTTACAGATCATTCAGAGACAGTTTTTGTTTCTTGTAGTAAATTAGCTAGGATGTGTGTAGTTTCCATGGAGAGAACATTGATTTGAACTTAAAATTTCATGTTCAAATCTCCCAGGAATGAAGATGGAGAATTTTATCGAATAAGAAAGGGTACTTTTATAGTTTTTTGCGATTCAAGGACTAATTAATATTCCTGCTATCATCAAAAACGAAGAACAACACAAATTCCAAAAGATGTAAAGCATGTGTTCAAGGGAAAATATTTGTTGACAACATGTTGTCAATAAACAATGGTGACAATGAGAGGCGGCAAGGTCAAAATAAGGATAAGAATTTCACGTGAGGAGACGGGGCAACCCACGTATTACATGGGAAATAAAGGCTAGTTTAACCATGTGACGCCACATGTCCCTTAAAATTAGAATTAATTTAAGAAAAATGAATTAAAATAATAAATACAGTTTGGAACTTGGCTTGTTAATTAAGGTTAACAAGCCATTCGAACCAGTGTGAGAACGCACCCCGTTCGTAAAAAAAAAAAAAAAAAAAAATTATCAAAATTTTTTTTATATATATTTTAAATTATTTTGATATATTTATTTTAAAAAAAAAATTTAAAAAAAATTTCATTTTAATATATTTCAACATGAAAAATATTTTAAAAAACAATTATAATCATATTTTCATATAAATTTTTAAAAAAATTTAAATTTGTATTAACTCAACTAATGTAGGTTGATGAGTTGCTACATTAGGCTAGTGATTTAGCTTTTGAGCTGATTTAATTGTTTGATTAATTATGTGTTTAGTTTTTTAGTTAGAGTGAGTGTATTTATATTATGAAAAACTATAATATATATATATATATATATATAACGATTAGTATGCAATGTTATAAATAAGGATTGATTTTAACAACACTCTTCCAATTATTTTTTATCCTAATTTTTTTATTTAATTATATGATAATAAAATATATGAATTTTTTTTGTATTAAATATTTTTTAAAAGAAAAAAAAAAACAGCCACATAGGATTAAGATAACAAAAATAGATTTTTAATAATAAATGATGACATTATATATTTTTAAAAGTTAAATAAAACTTGAATATTAATAACAAAACTGTAATTGTATTTTTAAAATTAAGAGATAAAAAAACATTAAACAAAAAAAATAAAAAAAATAATAAAACCCAGATGTTGTGGCTTAGCCCATTAAACTTATGATTTAAATTATGGACGCATCTGAATTATAATTTATATTTAATTTAAATATAAAATAACCAAAAAAAACTCATACCCATCAACTTTTGAAAAAAAAGACCAAGCATGTTGTGCACTTGGGTTTAAGTCTTGTTTTTTTTAAAAAAAAAAAAAGCAAACAACCCTATTTTTTAGAGAGAAAAAAAACAGATAGACAAACAACATTTTGCATGTTAAGGCAATTGGCATGTTGTCTACCAGCCTGAATATTTTTAACGACTGTGGTGACAAAAAAAGAAAATCAAGGCTTTAAAGGTGATGTTAAGGTGATTGAAATAAATTAGAAGTCTAGGTGTTTTTTTTTATTGCTAGACTTCTATTTTTGAATTTGATCATTCCATATTGTATTTTTTGTAGGATTGGAATTAATGATTTATTTTGATTATCTAAACATGATGATCTCGTAATATCAAGGAAAACTTTTGGTGTTTGGTTAATGCTCAACTTCGAAAAAAAAAAAAAAATATATTGGTTTAAAATAATAAAGGCTTCAATGACTACACTTTAAACTAAAATAAATATGAGTGACTAATGAAATGATAACAATACCTTCATTTATAATATAACCATCAAAGACACTAAACAAAAAATCTTTTTTCCTTCCTTCCTTTTCTCTCTCTCTCTCTTTCTCTCTCTCTCTCTCTCTTCCTTCCTTCTCAACTTACAACCAATGAAGAACTTGTGATTTCTCTTAAATATAACAACATAATTACTATTTAAATTTAACTTTTTTTATTAAAATCATTTTTTTAATTGTTTTAATTTGTTGATTTTAAAAATAATTTTTAAAAAATAAAAAAAAATTATTTTTCAGCATACTGGTTTAAAACAATAAAGCAGATTGATGGTCTCCTTGACCAACTCTGTTCTGTATGTTTCGTGAGTGATGTATAAATAAAATAAAATTAATAGCTGGTTGGAACCCTTTATTCTCCCCAATAAAATAAAAAAATAAGTGTCACTTTCGTCCTTCATGGCTGAAATTTCATCTCCAGGAATCTTGAATGCTCCAAGTTACAAGTGTTGAATGAGTAAAAATCTTTCTTGAGGAACCATCTAGGTGGTGGTTCAATGGTAAAAGTTTGGGACTAAAAGGTTTACTTTTTCTGTGGTCTCAGATTCGAGTCTTGGGTTGCTCATATGATGGCCACTAGAGTCTTATATGATCGTTAATTTCAGGGCCCATGGAATAAGTCGAGGTATGCGCAAGCTGGCCCGGATACCTACATTAATCTAAAAAAAAAATCTTCCTCAAGGTCAAAACATGGCAAACATAGTTTTCCCTGGGGAAATTTCATACAAATTTGGAAAAGGAAATTGAATTGACATTCTTGTTTTTTTTTTTTTTTTTTTTTGAAGAGATCGATATGGACATTGACTTTCATCACAAGCCTACCAACACTACCGGGAAATTCAGCTGAAAAAGGGGTTGAAAATTGAGATTACTACTCAATTTTTAAAAAATCAATTTGTAATGTGAATATAACTACAGAAATTGCAAATTTGATGTCAATACCGAAACAAAAGAGAAGAACTGTTAGAGAACCTAGAACGACATATCACCGAGCTGAAAATTAATGTGCTCTTGTCGTTGTACTTGGAATGCCTGTCGGCCATGCTTCCACGAACCATTGGCTTGTTCTCGCCTTTCATTTTATGTCGATGCAGTAGCAGCAGTCCCATGTGATGCGTCCGGTACTAATATTACCCTCAACTGCCACATTCCTCTTTCTTTAACCAAGTTTTTCCTAATCGTCTTTTTCAGTTAAATTATTTATTTAATTCTGTAATAAAATAATTTAATATTTATTATTTAAGGATACTTTTATTTTTTATTAAATTATATTTATTGAATATAATTTTTTAAAAAAACTTGTTGGCAAATAACAAGATAGATGGTCCTCACACTATTTAGATCACTTGTATTGGGTCATTTAATTACCAAACGCTGTTTTTTAAGGAGACATTTGAAAGGTCTCGGCACCATGACTTGATAAGGCAACGCATATTTCAAGATTATTTGCGGTTAGGTGTCGGTTGCTATTTCTTTTTCGTTCCTTCTTCTCTCTCTCTCTATACTTAGATTTTTGCGCTAATATCTTAAAAATTCAAGAACAATCTTTTAATTTGTTGATTCTTTAGATTTGGTTTATTTTTTATTATGTTTTTTTTTATCTTGAATAATTTATAAAAATGGTATGCGTTCAATTTTATCCCTCTTAAATTTTTGCATCTTTCAAATTTGGTCCACTTTATTTTAATTGCTATTTTTGTTGAAAATAATTTTTAAAACTGATTTTTTTTATGATTTTACCCTCCTTTGGTTTTTTTTTTTTCTTATCAAGTTTAATATCTATTCTTTTGATTGTTAGTTTTCTTGCTTTGACATGTTTTTAAAATTGATATTTTAAAATTGATTCATAATAAACTTTTTGATTGTACCTAGATCCAAGGTTTCATGGGTTATAAGTTTTTAATATTTGACCAGATTTAGGATGTTTGTTTGGGTTTGCTTGGTTTTTTTTCTTTTTTTTCTAAGCTAGTTTTTTTCCTTTTCATCCTTCAGTATTTATTCAATTGAAAACTAGAATTTTTTTTTATTTGAAAATGACTCGGCCTTTTTGTTTATCGTTCTTTGTTGGGTTTTTTTTTGCTAATTCTTTAAATTTATATTTTTTTTCCATTCCCATCCTTCAATATTTGAAATGATTTTTTTATACAATTTATAAGGTTAGAATTCTTTTTCTATTTATCCCCTATATTTTATTTTTCTTTTGAATTTAGTTCTCATTCTTTTAATTGATATTTGTTTTACTTGAGATAAAAAAATCAATTATTTTTATTTTTTTCTCTAGGATTTTCCACTGATTTTAAAAATGATATGGGTTTTCTTAGGTTTTTTTAATTGTTGTTCTTTGTTGGATTTATTTTGGCTACACAATATTAAGTTGGTTAGAAATTAAGCTTCTTGATTCAGTCTAAGTTTATGATTTAATGGGTTACGAATTCGAGATCTTTTTTTCAGGTTCGGAAGATTCATCTAGGATTTCTTGGGGTTTTTTTTCCTTTTTTTAAAGTTGATATAATTTTTTTTTTATCAGTTATCATTTATATCACTAGTGATTAGGCTTTTGTTTGTTTGTTTATTAGCCTTCTATATGACTTTTGTAATCATGTATTTTTTGCTGTTTACCTTTTTCTTGGTTTGTCTATATATCAACATTTTTTCATCAATCTTATCTATGTCCCGAGTCACGTTTTAAAAAAAAATTTAATACATGCTTATGTCATAAAATTACAAGTGTTTTTTTTTTAATTTCATCATCTTTTTTTTTCTTTATTTTTCGAATTTGGTCCCTGTTTTTTTATTGCTATTGGTTTTGTTTTGTATATTTTTTTAGATTTTTTTTTATAATTTCATCCCCCATGAGTTTTTTTATATCAAATTTGATTCCCATTCATTTTATTGCTATCTTTTTTTGCTTTTGTAAGTTTTTAAAATTGATATTTATTTCATGATTTCATTCTTCAAAATTAAATTGATTGAAAATTAAGTTTCTTGATTCAACTTAGGTCCAAGATTTCACGGATTTTGAATTTTAGAGATTAAACTAAGTTTAAGAGGTTTATTTATTTGTTTTCCTCTTCTTTTTTTTTCTTTTTTTTTCATGTTTTTTAATATTATTTTTTACTTTTTAAAAAAAATGTTTGCTTTGTTATTTGTTTTCTTTAGCTTTTATAAGGTTAGTCTTGGATTCATGACTAAAATCATCAATTTTAAAGGTTAACACAGATTGATTTTAGTTTTTTTAAAAATATTTATTTTAATTTTATCATTTAAAATTTAAGGTATTAAAATTAATCTTTATATATTTTTTTCTCTTTCCTTTCAAGTTGTCTTTTTTTTCTTGTTTTTTTTTCCTATAAAGTTATTACAATTTTATATTCATTATCATGTTGTTTGTAAGTTAACCCAGTTTAATTAGTTTTTTTTTCTTGTTTTTTATTTTTAATTTCACCATTCAACATTTAATTTTTTATACTCCAAATGAACTCATGTCATTTTTTTTAATCTTTTTTTTATTGTCATTTTTTATTTTTATTTTATTCATTATAATTATATTTTTTATTTAAATTACTAATTGGGTCTCAAATTTTTTGCCTAGCATCTCATTTTACATTGAAAAAGAATTTGACTAGCACGCGAAGAGGAGGCCATAAATCTAGCTTGTACTAAGTCTAGCACTACCAAAACATGCCAATCGGTCGTATATGCATTCTTTGCTGGTGGCTGTTCTATTTTATACAATAATACACATCCCTCATTCATGTGTATACAGGAAACTGAGATAAGCAAAATGAATCAAGACTTGTACATTAACTACATGTAATTTCAGACTGTATCCAATTTATTACAACTGAGACGAAGACACCATACCCTACCAGTGAAGCCGGAAACTGGCAGCCTGCATAAGCGGGTGGGCAAAGTACGCACCTAGAGTCAATGCAGTGATTGACAAATATGGCAACCGCAAGAATTCCTTGTAATAATCTTTAGGTAACTTTTGACGACCATCAAGGATAGCTGCAAAAGGGACTATGCTGGTTCGCTTCTTTACAGCTTCAAAAGCCTCCCCGTATCTCGTTGCTAATCTCCTGTCCCCATTCCAGACACCAAATAAATGGTGTCCAATTAAACCAACAGATGCAGCAACAGTCACAGAGTTCCCAATCCAAACTGTATGAGCCAAGCACCACATCACCTGCCCAACCATCTGTAAAGAAATACAGCAATAAATGTAGATTTCTTTCACAACTCTGTTTGAGTGACTGTAAGTGTGTGGGTGCGCACAGGTGAGAGAGAGAGAGACCATAGAGAGGGGTGTTTCAGCATTAAATAGGATCCATCATTATTTTGATTTATTTTGATAGCCCTCAAAAGTATCTAAAGACAAAATATGGCTACATTTGCATAAGCAAGTTATCAGGTTCAGTTCAGCAAGTATCTTATGAAAGTGTATTTCAGTTACAAAGAGTGACGTGTCATGACTTAGAAGAGATGGAATGGATTTCATCCTCATGTCTTGGCTGAAAGGTCACATTTTTTCCAGCCAAAATAGATTAAATTCAATGATGCTGAAAGGATCCAGATATCCAACTCATCATAGTTAAGTAGCACTAGCTCATGACACGATCTTTAAGAGGGAAGTGGATTACTGGAATAGCTTAACAAGTGAGGTTGACTCTTAGAAACCATCAGAGTCATAAAGAAGTAGCTTATTTTTTACTCTAATTATTGAAATAGGAAACAAGTTTCATTCAACTGCTTGGTAAATGGCCAATCAAATAAATACCATACCTGCGGGTGTCTGGTAATTCTCATTATTCCAGTTTCCCAGAGATGCATTTTAGGCTTGTCAACTGCCGCTACTTCTAATAGATTAAAAGTTGAAGGATAAAGGAAAAGGAAGGAGATAAAATTAGAAAGCCACACAAGTTGATGTACCGCAGGAGCACTTTGAAGCTCCCATAACTGGATGCCGTCATATCTGTGATTGATGAAGTACACCTGCAGCACGGCCATTCAGAAGTCAGCCAGGGGCTGTTGTAGATTGTATTGACGAGGAATTCAGAAAAACTGAAAACCACTAAGATTGTGGAGGGGGCATGTTGTACATTGTATAAAAGGATCAGGAACTCACAACAGTGCTAACAGCCAATGGAAGAGAAACTCCTGCAAACAAAACACGAAATGCACGTTCTCCAATAAGTTTTTCGCCCATGTCTCTGAGACTTGCCAGGCCACTGTGGACGGTGGCGAAAATTAGAATAAGGATGAACATAACCACCTGCAAATATTTCAAGTAGGCTTCAATTACATGTAAAAAAGTAAAGTGATGTATAGATCTCACATAACAAAGGAACCAAAATAACAAATGAATATTTACGATGCCAAATCTCTTACATACAATCAACAAGGTAAGTAATCTGATATTTGTTTCATAAACCTATAAATCATCAATATCCATATATCCATTCGTGAAGAATTCTGCAAAATCCATTTACTTTCTATTCTATTAGCCTGGACGCATAACTGCAAGGGGTTGGAACTTTTCATTCAGCATGTTCCTTGCGACCTCAAACATATCATTTCAGGCAGCTCCATAGGCATTCCCAGGTTAAAGCACTAAAGCAGGTCGTCCCACGTCAGTCAAGCAAAAGGGGTTAGCATCTCATAGAGATTAATTTATCCATTATTCAAAAACTTAAAATGACCAGTTTGCACGCAAAAAATAGCCACCAAAGCAGAATCGTAGACTTCTTGCTGATCACACCTGACCAGACCGAAAGATAAGCGAAAAGGTCTCTCACATCCATATTTTACGTCCAAAAATGCACTTGTCTAAGAAAAAATTTCGCTCACCTTAAACGTTGATAGCTAGCTATGTCAGTGGAATAGATATACATATATAAACGAAGTGATACATAAGCAACTTACAAGGCTAAGATGAAGAGTATAATTCATAAGGTAGGCCTGCTCGAACCATTTTAGTGACAGATTTCTGTGCGTGAAAATTCCATATGCTCGATTCAGCAATAAAACAAAAAATAAATAAATAAAACCCACCTCAGGGCTTTCTGAGAGACTCGAAACAGCACTGATGAAATCCTTTCCGAACCCAGTAGAGTTATCAATCCAAGCCACGTCAAGCACAAACAAAACAACACCCAAAATCAAACTGAAATATATCCAAGAAGATACCTTCTGCTTCCCCAATTCGAACGCGGCTGAATCCTCACCTACAAGTGGTGTGGGGGCAGAGGTATCAGTGTCAGCATCTCTGGTGGAGATTCTTGTAGCAAATTTCTTGAAACCCAGAAAAGGAAGGGTGGGTTTGAGGAATTTTGGATTATTATTATTATTAGAGGGTTTTGTTAGATTTAGGAGAGTAAAAGCTGAGGTACGCCGAAGCGTAAGAGGTAGTTGTCTACGAGTTAGGTTATTTGGATGATGGGGTGAGGTCAAAAATGGGTTCGAGAGAAGAAGGGAGGAGGCCATGTTACAGATACGAGGGAGAGGGGGTTTCTGTTATTCTAAGACTAGTAGTGGTTTGGGAAACATTTTAGTGGAGAAGAAGGAGAAAGAGAATCTGGAGGAAGTGATGCTTTTGGGTAGGGAGTTTTGTATTTTTTTTATGAGGAAGGAAAGTACGAATCAGCAGACCACTTCAATACGACACCGTTAAACGTTTGTTAAACGATTGAATTTTTATCTTCAAATTAATTTTTTTTAGTATTTTTAGATTAATTTTTATATATTAATATTAAAAAATATATTATTTTAATATGATTTTTAATAAAAATATATTTTAAAAAGCAATTGCTACTGCATGAAATAAGTTCTAAAATCATATTTATACTTTCTAGTAAATTTTTTGAAATATACTTATGTTTTAAGTCTAATTATTAACTTTGAATTTGATAATTTTGATTAGTAAAATAAAAAAATAAAATTAAGTTGATATTTTTATAGTATATTATATTTTATTTATTTAACCTGAATTTAATGAATTAAATTTAAAAAATATGACATAAGAAGAAATGTGTGAATTTAGAAATTTAATAAATTCTTTCAAATCCACCAACATGTTTTTAAAATAATCAAGTTTTTAAATTTATATTTTTAAAATAATCTTAATTCACATGCAAATTTGTTTAAGAATACTTTTATTATCAAATAAAAAAAATATTAAAGAAAGAAAGAAAGTGTAGAAGCTAACCATCATGTATTTTTTATCACGATACTGGCATGAAAAAAAAATATTACCACCGTAGTTTTGAAATTCAATCTGATCTAGTAAATCAATTCAAAACTCGACTGATTCAAGATTAGAATCAAGCGACTCGGTTGACCTGGTTATAACCCGTTGACGTCGTAACAATATAAAAAAGAAATCTTAAAAAATAAAACATAAATATAGTCCAAAATGTAAATTGAATATTTATTTCAGGTTTTGTAAGATTTTTTACGCGTTGAGATTAAATTCCTAATTTTATTTCAGGTCTTAAATATGCAATTGACACCTAAATTGGTGCATTTTGTAAGAGATTATTTTTTCCACAGCCCCTAAAACATGTGATTTCTAATGTAAGTGAGTGGGGCATGAATCAAAACTTGAAAATTAGAAAATCAAACTAGTTTAGAAGTGTCAATCAAATGGATTGCAATTCATCTGGTTCTTTTGCCCGTCAATGATGAATTGAATATTTGGTGGCATCCTTTCCTTTTGAACCAACTTCTTTGGTACTGTTTAAGAGCGGGATAACATGAATTTTTAAAATGTTTTTTACTTGAAAATAAATAAAAATAATATATATTTTTTATTTTTTAAAAATTATTTTTGATATTAACACATTAAAACTATCCAAAAACACAAAACAAATTAATTTTAAATAAAAAAATTACGAAACATGATTTCAATTATAAAAACAAACGGCAAAACAAATAAAAAAAACAAAAAGGTTAATTAAAAATTAGTTATTGCTATCACATTCATTTTTTTTTTATTAATAATTATTTTAATCTTAATCGATTTGGTTCAAGACCCAAGTCATCATGTGATCCCAAACCAACCCTAATTTTTTTTTTTAATAAATAAAAATGATTTCATTTTAGTGTACTGTAACTTGTCGAAGTATAAAATGAATAATTAATAAGGGGAGTGAAAACAGGAAATTCGGCTTTGCTTTCTGTCTTTTTATAGTCTAGCAAGTGTCGTCCTCACCCTTTTAAGGAAACAAAGAAACACTTGAGCCAACGCTTGAATCCTGTTAGAAGAATGTCGCTTGGGACTCACTCTATCTACGTGACGAAGGTAGTCTACATCGCAAAGGAGTTCATGTTAAGGAAATAAAGAATAAAAGAAAGATCAAGAGAATGAAGACTGTAGCCAGAAATGATTGGTGGCTTAATCTACAAGAGAGGCAAGTGAGAATTGAGCCCACCCCCCCAAAAGAGAATTATCAAGATCAATCAAGAAAATATATTATGAAAAAAACGTTGGTTTGTGGGGCTCTTTCTCCTCTCTGCAAATTGGAAGCAAAAACATGTAGATATATTAGGTTGAGTTGTACAGTTTAACTAACCACCCACTAGCTCCAACCCACTCCATGGAGTCTAATATTACTCTCACACATGCACACAACACCAAAGTTGGGTGGATCTTAACATTTCCAGATACAAATCATTCTAGCTTGTGCAAAAAGACAACCTACAGCAACCTAATATAACAGCTAGCTCTATATATTCTGGTGTTGATTCTTTCCATGCTCTAATTTCCGTGTTCTTGTTCGATCCCGGCACTAATCCTGAATGCCTGCATTCCCTTTTGGATTTTGTGTTTGATTTTGTCCTGTAAGGAGGATACGCGGGATCATATGGAGAGATTTGTAGTTCTTCCATTCTCCATCGCCTGTGCTTGTCACTCCAGTGTTGATGTGGCCTCCAGTGAATCCTGCAAGAAACCAAGACCCGAAACCAAATCACATGCATCAAGTATTTCTCTCCTCCCCTTCTCTCAGGTATGGAACCCTTTTTCATGATTATTTGATTACCATTTAACTGTTTTTCTCTCTCTTTTCTCTGTTTTGTTGAAGGAGGACAAGAAGGGGAGGAAAGCTCTTGTAAAGAAAAGACGAAGAACAGTACACTTGGTTTCCTGCTGGCTCTTCCAAAGCCTTGCATATCCAGTAGCATGCACAAATTGATTAGAGGCATTAAGACTCTCTCCCAAGTATTTGGTAAGATTGTTTTTACTTCTTGCCCATTAATACAATCGCTTGAACACATAATCAGTACTTGAATACAGATCAATGATCACACAATACATGTTAATTACAACCTAGAAATTGAAACTAAGCAGAATTAATAACAGTAAAATAACACAGCGCCTGAATTAGGACAGGAATGTCAAGTCCAGGCAAGATGAAAGCACTCATGATCCCCTTCCGTGTACAATGGCAGCTTGGCGGTGACTTCATTGAGGAAATTAGAATCTGAATTCTGAAGGGACCATTTCTGTGATGTCTGATGAGATGTTAAAATCGTTTCAATTTCGAAAGTAGGCCCTTTCCTCTTTTAGGTGGCCATTAACTTATCATTTCTGTCGTTATCCGCCCTCCTGTTTCCGGACCAGACATTCTTATCACCGGAACTAAGACTGTTTTTCTTTTTGAGGTGAAGGGTGCTTCCCTCTCACTCATTTCTTCTGGTGCTAGCTGGGGTTAATTATATATCAACCAAGTTAGCTAACATCTACTCAATCATTATTGATTTTAAAGTTAACCATAGAATTCCAACTAATTTAACAAGCTAATTACCTTGAAATTAAATCCCAGGTTTCCGCTATTCGGTCTTCATGTTATCTTGATTCGTTTCAATATTTCTCTTGGTATTTTACCATTCTCATGTATGAATTAATGCTACCCACATGTTCCTCACTCCACCTTCGACTCAAAATGCAGTGTACAAGGAAGAAGACGAGGAGCTAATGGAAAGAGAGATGGAAATCGGATATCCAACTGATGTGAAGCATGTAACACACATAGGATTGGATGGAACTACGATGACAAATCCTATAAAGGGCTGGGAATGCCTGAAATCTCCAGAAATAATTCCATTCCCTTCATTTACTTTAAGGCAGTTCGAGCTTGCAATGGCTGCACAAGCTCATGGACCTCTTGTTGGGGTCGATCATTCCAAGCTTGTTTGATTCATTGATTTTTCTTTTCATTTCCTGATCTTGTTTCTTTGACACTAGATGACTGATGTGATGAAGATTGATCAATGTTTTTGATGGCGGCACTGGTTGCAGTGATGTGTTTTTGGTGTTGTGTGGGACCTTGACAATGTTTTTCTGGGTGGCCATTGAAATTGTTCTTGCAATCCATTCTCAATATTTGCTTGTTTTGGCGTGGGTGGACGTGTCGAAGGACCGCACCAGTAGCGTAGCTCAAGTTTCTTCCCTTTATATTTTGAAAATTTCTTGATGTTAAAAAGGTGGTGGTTTTGCCACTTGACTGTAGCTGAAATGATAGTAGCATCTTTTTATTTATTCTAAGAGATCTTCAATTTCTTTTTATAACAAAGAAAGGGCGGTTTTTAAAATATTAAAAGCATCTGGGGTAAAAAAAGAATTTTGTAATATTTCCCAAATTATGAAGGAGATTTTTGTTAAATCTTATGGTTAATGTAATTTTTCACACTACCAAATATATTTTTGCCGCAATTCCAAGTATATTTGTAATAAATTACTTTTTATTTAAAAATATTAATTTTTTAATAAAATAATGCCAAACATACTTGTAATAAATAAATAAAAATCATAAATTATTGAAACAAACAGACTTTAAGTTATTTTTCAAAATATTTTTTATTTGAAAATATATTAAAATAATATTTTTTATTTTTTAAAAATTAATTTTTATATTAAAATAATTTAAAAACACAAAAAAATATTAATTTAAAAAAAATTTAATTTTTTTTATAAATATTTTTAAAATTTAAAAATAAAACAAGGTCGAAGCCATAATCCAAGCGTAACAACACCCTCACGGCCCGGCCCAAGCTAGCAAAACTTCACCGCTTCTTATCTCAGTTGTCTCTCTAAAGAAGAAGGGTTTTTCTAGCTCGCCAGGTAGAGAGGCTAAAGCAAGCGTCTTCTCGCATCATCAAATTCTCGGCGACGCCATGGCTAATACTACCACTCCCAGTCTGTACTATCTATTTCTTTCCTTTTTATTATGTATTTGTACGGACGGTCACGATCTGTAATTAATTATATTTTTGGGGTGTTTTGTGCAGCAATGGCAAGGTCTTTCCTTCAAGTAGCAGCCACAGAGGAGGTTGCTCCTCCTCTCCGTGCTGTTCAGATCGAAGGACTGGTACTTTTTCATATTTAACATTGTTAATAATCTTTTAAAGAAAATTACAAGTTAAAGTTGAGATTTAATAAAATAAAGTTTATTTACAGGCTGTGTTGAAAATAATCAAACACTGCAAGGAGTTTTCACCGTCTTTAGTGACTGGGCAGCTTCTAGGATTGGATGTTGGTAGCGTTCTTGAAGTTACCAACTGTTTCCCTTTCCCGGTATGCTTTTTATTATTATTTTAATTTTTGAAAACTCTGATTGGTTTCGGAATTTGATTAATTATTGATATTATTATGCAGATTAGGGAAGAGGATGAGGAGATTGAAGCAGAAGGTGCTAATTACCAGCTTGAGATGATGAGGTGCTTGAGAGAGGTCAATGTCGACAATAACACTGTTGGATGGTCAGTTTCTTTTGATAACTTTTTTCTTTGTCTGAAAGTTTTTCCTTCTCGATTGTTTGCTTGCTTGAAGTTTTGATTTTTTTTGTAATATTAATTTCTTAATCATGAAGAGATCTCAAATGCTTGCTTTTTGTGGTATTGTTTCTTATTTTTTGGATAGCACAGACGCTTTCTTGCTATGATGCTCTAGTTATTTCCATGTTTGATCCGAATAAAACAAATCACATTGCATTGGAATTGCAAGAACAGGAAAATGTTTTTTTTTTTTTGTTGAGATTTCACTTTTCACTTTTTGTTACTTTTCCTTATTTCTTGGACTATATCCATCATGACACGGAGTGAATGGATTTGGCTGTTGTTATACACAAAATTAACCAAGAAGAGATGAAGTCTAGGATAGGAAGAACATGCCAAACTTGATTGCAGATCATACTTGGATTGTGGAAAATCATTAAATTTATCTGGGAAGGACCGGTTTTGGACCTCATTATTGCTTGTTTCTTTTTCGTTGGCAATAAATGGCAGTTAAAAAAAAAGGAATGATTTTCTGTTTTGAGTATAAATTCTTGGGACATATGGGTTTTCCTTAATAAATTATATTTTATCAGCAGCATTTATTTAAAAAGTTTCTACCTTGAGACTCATTTTGAAATGACTTAAATGGTCTTTTATGAGTTTGGTGTTCCCTCATTGTATTGCTACACATTACAATGTTACACACAAACATGTTTGTATCTCTTCTCTGAATGTCTCTAAAGTCCATTATAAGAAGTCACAATGTGGACCTGTTCCCACTTTATACC
Source organism: Populus tomentosa (assembly GCA_018804465.1). Classification (NCBI taxonomy): domain Eukaryota; kingdom Viridiplantae; phylum Streptophyta; class Magnoliopsida; order Malpighiales; family Salicaceae; genus Populus; species Populus tomentosa. The sequence goes on from CM031995.1 coordinate 9,876,977, forward strand.
ATGAGTCCTTTGCTTTCATTGATGCTTTTCTAAACAGAACTAATTTTCCTTCAAAATAAATGTACGTGTATACATCTGCATGTACATGTCTAGAATTTGCTTGTACAATCCGTGATCTGTTATTCTCTTCTCAATTTACAGGTATCAGTCAATGTTGTTTGGTTGTTTTCAAACAGTGGAATTGATCGAGACATTTATGAATTATCAGGTACAGAGGTTTAATCACTGTTTTCTTTTTTGATTTGGCATGCACACAATCTGAATGATTTACTCATCTCTAATTCATTTTACCTTTGCATATTTAAAATATCATTTCACCTGAGGCTCTTGGATTATAGCAGGTGTGGTGGGTTAGGAGATTGGGGGGAATAGGTTATTGGTGAGGATTGGGATATGTTCAAGAGTATAGTGATAAAAATAGGTAAAGGATAATGGATATGGGGTTTATAAACTGAAATGGAGGTAAATTTATAAGGCTACCAGCATCTCGCTAATAGGGTTCCTAGGAATCACACTAGAAGATTAGCATCACATCTAGTGTTCATATGATTCCCTCCTCCAAAGCATACAGTTGAAATTCCCAATCACTAATTCATCTGTCAAAAGTGGGTTTTCACAAATATAGATATTAAGTAAGAAGGTGCCCTAAGGAGGTGCTCCTTAGGTGGAGCCAACTGGCCATCCAGTACTTTAGAAAATCTTACAAATTACAATTCTATGTTTTAGAAGATAATCTTCTTTAAGCTAGTTCTTGTTGGGGAGCATCAAATACACTTGTTTGCTTTAGTATTAGTTTTTCCCATATCTTCAAAGATCACAGAAAGATTATGAATTCTAATTGTTTCAGCTTCTGCATCAGTGTATTTATCTCAAAAGGAAATAAAAGCATTTGCATTTATTTCATTTTCTTGTTTTTTCAATTCTTCTTTGGGTTCATTTAAATTTCTACAGCTTTGAACATTAACCGTGATGAAGATTAACTTAGTGTCCAGTTTCAGGAAGCGGGTTTTGAATAAATTTGAATTCATTTGGTTGCCACTACTTAGTATGGTAGCTTTCCACTCTCAATTGCTTCATTTCTCGAACTTTCTTTTGAATGCAGGAAAATATTAGACGGTGTGTTTGTATAATTTATGATCCTTCAAGAGCTAACCAAGGTGTTTTAGCTCTCAAGGCTCTGAAGCTTTCTGATTCTTTCATGGATCTGTATCGCAATAACAATTTTACTGGAGAGAAGTAAGAAGTTTTCCTGAGACAAAGTTGGATAACTGGATTTGAACTATTTAATGCAATCCCATCATGATGTCTCTTTTGCTTCCATAGGTTGAGGGAGAAAAACTTGTCATGGGTGGATATTTTTGAGGAAATTCCTGTAAGATTTTGAAGCTTTTTATTTTATTTTTACTCATGCAAGATGAATAAAATTTTGCTATGACTTCATGGAATTGTGAAAAATGTAGCATGAAGAAAGGTATCTGTTTGTATTTGAATAACATTCTTCTTTTTGCACTCAGATCAAAGTTTCAAATTCTGCACTTATTAGTGCCTTTATGACTGAGCTAGAAGATGATACACCAGTGACCCAGGTACAATGTTAATGTTTTGAGCGACTATTCGGGAACCTAAACTTCATGTTTGTAATTTGTCCTACTTGTGTTTTCTATGCCAGTGTGATTATGACCGCCTGCAATTATCAACCAGTCCATATTTGGAAAGGAATGTAGAATTTTTGATTGAATGCATGGATGATTTGTCAATGGAGCAGCAGAAGGTTAGTGTTGTTGTTATCCAATATTATCAAACAGAATAAAAAGTTATCCTTACATGATAATGCCTTGCAGTTCCAATATTACTATCGGAACCTGTCTCGCCAGCAAGCTCAGCAGCAAGCATGGCTTCAAAAGAGAAGGTAAAATGTTGGTTTAATTGTTCATTGCTCCCTGGCTATTTAGCTGTTTAATTGGATGGATTGTACCATGTTCGGGGTTGTGTAAGTTGGGATTTCTACTGGTCCTTTGGATGTGTTCTTGTGTATATAAGTACTAACTTTTCATAGAGCTGATGTTTTTATGTCCCTTCAGCCAAAGATGAGGTGGGAAGTGGGAACTATTATTTTCAGATAGTCACTTCCTTTTGCTATGGATACTTTGACAGGCACTTGACACTGTTTTCCTTCTAAGTTGGTTGAATGGGGCAAGTACCACAGGGCACTTCTCTAAGCCTAAGAAACCAATTTCATCCATAGCCTGGCATGAATCGCCACCCCATTCACAGATTAGAGCTGTCTTGTTTATGTGTGTAAGTTGTGGATATGGGACATATCTGTTGGGGTATTGATGTGTATGCACGCGCACACAGAGGACTAGGGAGAGGGAGAGGGAGATGTTTAGAAAGACTCTGGGGGTTTTAAAATTAAGATATAATCTCTTAATAGCTCTTGATCAGTGGATTAGATCCAACACTTATCCACTTCAAAAAAAAAAAAAAAAAAGGGCTGTAGAAGAAAAACCTGTCAGCTTTAGAGCTGAGTGTGGTCATTTTGAATTAGGATTCTCCTTGCAAATGTGTCTGATTTTCACTATTTTTTTCTTGGTTGCTATTTATTTTGGATTCATTGTGTTTTGTAGGTCAGAGAACATGTCACGCAAAGCTGCAGGAGAAGAACCCTTGCCTGAGGAGGATCCTTTAAATCCCATCTTCAAACCAATCCCTGAACCATCACGGTTGGATTGTTTCCTGATAACCAATCAAATAGCAAATTATTGTAACCAAATCAATGGGTATGTTACTGATCTAAAAGACTGGTTGATATCATATCCTGTAATGCCTTGTCTCCTGCAAGAAAGCTTGACTATTATCTGTCATTTATGAGTTTATTGGCTTCTACTTCTGTGTTGAATCTCAACTGCCTTGGGAAATTCTGATATAGATTCTGGCTGTTTTCTGATGTCTTCTATGCTTTCCACATCATTATCTGTTTTTTAGCTTCGTAGTATGTGCTTCTTAGAGTTGCTATCTTTTTAGACAAAACACTTTGATCTTAACTTTTGCTGACAGCATGAAATTTGGGCACAAAGTGCCCCAGTGCGCTTCTGTCCTCGGTGTCAAAATTGTATTGCTCTGTTATGTCATCTTCTGCAAATTGACTTTAAAAATCCCAAACCAATCTAATTGCAGTCAAGTTTTTCCTTTTAATCGATAGAATTGATGCTGGGTATGGATTTTTGTAGTTTGATTGCATTCAAAAGTCAAGTGTGTTTTCTTTGCAAATAATTATTCAAGATCAACTCCTTGTTTTTTGTCTGAAGGGGGATAATACTTTCTTAGCCATTGAGCCTGGAGGAATTGTAATAGAAGAGATTTTGTTTCTCCTTGTGACAAATTTACCTATTTATTTGAGAATTGAGAAAGCAAAATTGCATAATCTAGAAGGGATGATGTGTCTGTAACTTTTATTGTTGTTGCTCTGGGTCTGGGAGCTAAAACTCTGCTCTCGCTCTGGTCACTCTTATCCATTGCCTCACATTGTTGATGTTTATAGTCTCACTATCTTTGTGTTCCTTAACATTGCAGGGTTTCTGGGCAGAGCTTCAGCCGATTATATTTGATGAAGGCTTTGCATGAGAATTGATGCAATGTGAAGTTTGAATGGCCAGTCATGCCTCATTTCACAATTGTTTTTTGCTTTTGTAGCCTTTGTTGATTAGGAAGAGGATGGATTCTTGGTAGGATGCCCTCTTGGATGAAAATGAAAGAATTTGGGGTAAGGAACAATTCATGCGTAATCGTGTCTTCATTTGAAAATGATTCTAGAATGTAACTTATCGTTGTTTTAAATCGACTCTTATAAGAGAGACTTGGATGGTTGAAAAATGAGCAATTTTACATGAACTTGCCTCTCCCTGGTGCATGTTTGATTTGTGAGAAAGAGTCCACTAGAATTTGGACTTGAAACCTCTGAATTAACAAGGGTGTCTACTAGGAAACTCACCCCCACCAACTGTAGAATAAGATTTTAATAGAAAATATATATCCAGCTTTGCTAACATCTGATTTGATACTGCCTAATTCAATTTAAGATTTGGATGATTAATAAAAATATAGTTTGAAAAAAAAAATCAAGATATTTTTAGTAAATATTAAAATAATATATTAAATTGATTTATATTAATTTATTAAATTTATAACTCGAGTCATAATATCAAGTAATATAGTTTGAATTCAATTATAAATTTTTATTCTCAATTAATTTATTATTAAATAATAAAATTTTAAAAAATCAATTATAAAAATAATAATTACAAAAATTCTTCTATAATTTATCTTGAACCGCAATATTAAAATAATTTGATAGAAAAAAAAAATTGAAATGTTATAAAACTCAACTTTTAATAAATAAAAATTAAAGTATTCAATAAATAAAATATTAAATAATAAAAAATCATTTTCTTCACAATTATTCCTTGTTAATAGGAATCTTCCCACCTGTTGATTAGGACTTATTTTTATTAAGATACTGTAAGGGGTTGCTTTGATTATTATTTTTTTAAAAGCAAAACAATCAACTACTGTCTTGATTTCATAAAAACCATTATGTTTGGTATTGAGAAGTTGTTACTAGTCGTTAATTTTTTATGTGCTTGAAAACAATTAGTAGTTTTTAATGCGGACAAGCTAGCAGTGTACAGTCACAGATATATAAAAGTACATGAGCTCTGTACCAGGTTACAAGTGAGCCCGTGGGCCACTGAGTTTTTACCCACGGCTCAAGAAGCTCTCTTTTTGTGAGTAAAGCAATCAAACTTGGGCCTGTTTTTTTATGGTTTTATTGGCGTCTGATTCGCTGCAGCCCTCGTTAGCACGAGAGATAACTGTACAAATCACTCGTAGGAACCACTCTATTTTACATTTTAAAAAAAAAAAAGTACCTACTTAAGCGTCTCTCTTTGTGACCTGAAAATGGTTTCTCCTTCAAATCCACTGTCGAACAGCATCAGGTTTCTTTGGATAATGTTTTCCCATCCTAAAACCCAAATTCCTCAAAGGGTTTGGTTCTTATAACTAGAGCTTGCAATTCAAACTAGGGAATGGTGTCTGAGGGTTTTAGATCCATATCCAACTTGTAGCCACTATATCCAACGACACCACTCCATGACCATGAAAGATACAAGATAACAAACACATTAGGAGATTCTTCAGGACAGCAGTCTCTGGTACCAGCAGACAACTCCTTCCACGAATGATTGAGATCCAATCACAAACAGCAAAATTTTGCTTCTTGCATGCACATAGTAGTTAGCGGCCATCGAAATCCACAGCCATCAAAATAGAAATCTAATCTCTTCAGGCCCGGCTAAACTGAGCCAGCTACTGAGACATTCGATGTTAAGGGTAATTCCCAAATAATGAGACAATAAAGTTATTTTCAACTCTGTAGAGAGGAATGAAGATATTATGTTTTCAAATTAATGCAACCAAAAGAACTCTTCAAACAAAGAAAGATCCAACAGATTCACTCCTTTAAGAGAATAACATTCCTGCTAAAACAAAATGGAACTACTAGAAATGACAACCGATAATGTAAATCTAAACATCCAAATACAGTTGTCCAGGAAACTTAAGCAGTCTATATAGCAAAAACTCCCTCAGGTGCATGCTTACTTCTCAGAAGAGTTTGGTCCACGCTTCTTCCCAAATCCAACAACTGTAAACAGAACACAGAAAAATCATCACATTCAAAATAGAAAAAACAAGCAGAATCTCAACATAGATGAGATTGAGCTAAGAAGCTATCTGAAGTGAAATCATCACATTCAAAATAGAAAAAACAAGCAGAATCTCAAAATTGATGAGATTGAGCTAAGAAGCTATCTGAAGCCACGTAGTTCATGTGATGTTATGGTTACGCCAGTATGATAATACAAGAATTTTCTAAGCCCTAAACAGAATAAAAGCATTACGCAACGAAATAGTTTCCCAACAAAAGAAAGCCCAAGCAGCACTTCCCTTTCTCTTAGTCTATGCCATTTCGACATGCATTTCACCAATCTCTACCCCACCCTGAAATCACTGCTACCTCACCCTAAATTACAGCTAAATTTATTTAGCGGTAGCTTTAAAGGACTGAAATGTACTTGCACCCACATCCAGGAACAGCACTCCACAAAATCCAAGTTCTAATAACAAAAAAGGGGCCACAGCATCCCCTTCTTCCCACCCCTCAAACCATTACAAAGTGCTCAGTGATTTCCTATAACAACCAGACCTTAAACTAAATACACTAAGGGAATAAAAATGAATCTAAGGCTCAAAGTGATCACAACCCTAATAACCTGACACGAGCTTATAAAAGAAGTTCGTTTAGCTTAAAAAGAAAAAAAAAAAAAAGATGTAAGAGAGAGAAACTGACCGGCGGTGACAAAGCGGCGATTGTACTGCATGCGCTTGTGGGCACGGCCTCTAGGCTTCTTCTTCTTATCTTGCTTGGCCACTTTTGGGGTTTGACCTCTCACCTTCCCTGCACGAGCCAGCGATCCGTGTACCTTGCCTGAGAACAATCCAAATCAAAATCAATCAATCACAGAATGGTTTTAAATATTAAATTGGTAGCTTGGGACTGAGACAGGAACTGTCTGGTTCTAGGGTAAGGGTTTTACCCATGATTGTTAGATATTCTTCTTCTTTGCCTGCTGCTGTGAATGGGAGAGAGGCTGCGCTCTGTGCGTGTAGATTTTGGGGTTAGGGTTTTCGATGCGGGCGAGTTGTATTTAAAGGGTTTTCTCTAAATAACCGACATGTCTTTTGTGTCCCAATCTGAAACCAGTGTCGTTCACTAAAAAGTTCATCATTCCTTATCAACAAACGACACGTCACTGGAAAAATTAAGGTGTTAACGTACAAAATTAAGTCATTTCTAATTTACAAAATTAATTTCGTGCCAAGCGTATTATGGACCTTTTATTTTCCTTATTTCATGGTTAGAGATATTTTTAAATTAATTTATATATCAATTGAAACTAAAATTCTTTTTAACAATTTCAAAAATAAATCCTATCTAGTGCATACAAGGAATTTCAAAAATATTTTTATCATATTTTATGTGGATTACAGATCAATTGAAATATAGGAAGAAAATCTATATATTTTAATCACAAACCGTAAAAGTTTTCAAATTCTTTATGAATTCAAATTCAACATTTCTGTTAGATTTGAATGCACTAATGCAAACTCTCAAAAGTCTTCAATCCCTATTATCAGCACAAGCAAACATATATAGCTTGAAGATGATATTTTCAGGATTAGTTTGTCAATTAAAACTAATTATTTTCAGGTATATTAAAAATACACCCCTCACATTGATTAAATATATTTTAAAAAATTAATAAATCCTCATTACTCTTTGACCTATGATGGGAGCAGGCGAGCAGCAAACCATCTTTACTACTAGATAAACAGTGATCAATAGGATAATAGTAGTGATGAAATAAAGAAAATTAAATAAATTAAATAATTAATGCTAACTTGAATATGCAGCATGAATTCCTTCCCATAATAATAATAATCCTCCCCTAAGCTAATAAAAAGATAAATAATTATCAATAAGCTAGTAGTGATTCAGCCCTATTTAATTTTGCGTTTTAAAAGTATTTTTAAAAAAAATATATTTTTTTTTATTTACTTTAATTTAATATTTTTTGGTATTTTTAAATTATTTTGATGCATTGATATTAAAAATAATTTTTAAAAAATAAAAAAATATATTATTTTAATATCTTTATAAATAAAAAAAAACATTTTAAAAAACAAACCTTACTCCCAACTATACTATTAAAAATAATAATTAATGCTAACTTGAATGTGTAGTAGGAATCCTTCCCATTTAATTTTTTATTTTTTTTATCAAAAAAAAACCACCCCAAGGTGGACTCATACCAGGAGAAGAATTAGAGGGGCTGGTAGGTGTAGGCCTGCAAGGAATTTGTTTTTTTTTTCAGCTCCCTTTAATAAATTATATTTTTAGCTTTTATAAAAAATTAAATTTTAACCCCGTTAACTTTCTTTTTTCTAATATAACCCTTACAAACTAAAATACCTAGCTCCGTCACTGACTTGGAAGAACAATCGGTAACTGGATATAAAATAAAGAGAATTTCATTTGTTTATTGTGGATTGAAATATCCCCTGCATAAGCCAAAGAACGTGAATCAATGCTGAAATTCTCGACTGCGTTTCATCAAACTTAAAACAATATCTGTGATCCAGAACACAGAAGAACTAGTTCTTGGTCTCCTTTTGGCTATGAAGCTCAAGGTCTAGGATTGAAGCCATGGATCCTGTACGGGAATAACCTAAATAAATAAAAATAATATGATAATTTAATTATACACAATAGAACAAAAATACAAAATTATCCCTCCATAGCAAACAAACAAATTCTCTCTTCCAAGAGTATTGATATAATTTAACAACGTAAAACCAAAAAGAAAAAATTATGTCTTGTCTCTGATAAATTTTAAAATGTCAAAATGATCCCATTATAAAAGCAATTCTATCTCCAGTCATTAGCCTACCCTTTTCTTTTCTTTTCTATCTCCAGGTGAAAAATGATTTCACCACAGCTTTATTTTTTTTAATAATAATATAATATTAGGACAAGTCTAGCCCCTGTTCTGTCATCGAAGACATAATATACATTAAATACTGAAAGTGAACCCACTCTGAGCATCCTATTGAATTATTGACTAGTTTCATTGATGACAATGGGATGCCGGTGCAACGAGGGGAGGATGGACAACTAAACAACCAAAAACCAAAAATTCAAACAGAATGCGGCACTGAATAGCAATACAATTTTCAGAAATCTAAAGGAAAAGGTAGAACAAGACATAAAGAGAAAAACAAGAGGATGCCTTTGTTTTTGTAGTAGTAGAAAGTTTAAATAACATATTTGGATCGCTTCTTAGAAAATCTCCATTCTTTGTGGAACTGGGGTCTTGATGACCTGCAATATTTGCACCACTTCTGCCATGGAAGGCCTGCTAGAAGGTATTTGAGAGGTGCACACAAGGGCCAATTTGAGCACTGGCATTACCTCATCCTCAGGATAATCCCCCATGCTTGGATCTACACAATCCAAGGCATTACCTTGTTCAAGCAAAACCCTCACATGATCATTTTGTATCACCACGTTGTCTTCACCGTATTCCACCGGCCTTCTTCCAGTTACCAGCTCAAGAATCAAGACTCCAAAACCATATATATCACACTTCTCATTGATCCTCAAGCTCTGGCATGCTAGTTCTGGTGCCACATATCCCAATGCACTCTGAAATCTACTACTCATAACATGCCTATCCAGCTTTGTCAAGAGCCTTGCAAGTCCAAAATCCGAAATCTTTGGGTTGAAATTTTCGTCAAGAAGGATGTTGCTTGGTTTTATGTTATAATGAATGATGGGTGGACGGAAAGAGTGATGCAAGTGTGCTAGTCCCTTCGCTGTTCCAAGCACAATCTTGAATCTGTTGGCCCATGAAAGAGGTGGAGTAGACGTTAGCCTTTCATGGAGTTTGGATTGTAAGCTGCCATTAGGTGCATATTCTGATACCAATAGCTGCAACTGAGGAGTCCAGTAATACCCTTTTAATGACAAGAGATTTGGGTGCCTTGCCTTTCCCAACACTCGAACTTCTCGATCAAAATCTTCTGGATATTGGATAATGTCTGATGTAATGAGCTTTTTAATTACTACCATCCTTGCCTCCGAACCCAGTGAGACCTTGTAAACAGTTCCAAATACTCCTTGACCTATCTCAGCAGCCTTATTAAGGAGTGATTCTGGATTATTGATCCAATCAGGGGATGATTTCGAATCGAACAGGACCAGCTTGCCTGTGACTAGATTTCCGGACTTGGAAGAGCTCGAGCACATGCTTTCCAAGGCATGGTCCACAAATGCAAGCCTCTTCCGGACAGATACATTTAGCAGGCATATGAGTATCACTCCAAACACAATGAATATAGCTGCTGAAATTGCAATGATAGCCGAAACACTGAAGAACATATGGTGACGGAACCTTGCCGGGCGAGAGGATTCACTTCTTGGTTTCTGACCATCCCCTTGATTTCCATAGGCATTTGGATCGAGGACAAGAGGCTTGGGAACATTCATTTTACATGGTCCCTTCAACAAGGGTGAGCAAATTCCCAAATTCCCCTGCAACGCACTTTGATCCAAACTTGGAAATATGCCCCCAACAGGAAGCCTGCCTATGAGCTTGTTGTAGGATATATTTACAGCCAAGAGATTCTCCAGTTTTCCAAGCTCTTGTGGTACCTCTCCAGTCAGCTCATTGAACTCCAATTTCAGAATCTTGAGCTTGTCTAGCCTTGAAATGGACTTGGGAATGGAACCGCTCAAATTATTCTGGGACAAGCTCCTACATAGAAAATAAAAGGAATTCACATTTGGTATGTAAAAAAGCATTGAATAATCCATTAGTTGGAGCTTTGGGGGAATTGATACAAGACTTACAGCAAATACAGTGATGAACAATTTCCAATCTCTTCAGGGACTTGGCCCACCAATGAATTTCCATCCAATTGAAGGATGTTCAAACTTCCAGACTCGCATATGTCTGCAGGAATTGAGCCAGCTAAAGCATTGCTTCGAAGATCCAAAACTGTCAAGTTCTGAAAGTAGCCAAGCTCAGGTGGCATTCTTGATTCCAGATTGTTCCAGGACAAATTCAAGTATCTCAAATCAGATGAGAGACCCATTTCTACAGGAATATGTCCTGTGAGATTGTTCCTTGAAAGGTCCAGAGTGTGAAGAGATGTAAAGAAAGTACTTGAACCTGATGGAATTGTACCTATCAATCCATTGTGTGCAAAATCCACTTCCTCTAGCCCTAGATCAAACAAGCCTTCTGGTATGCTACCATTAAAGCTGTTACCTCTCAACCGAATCACTGATAGCATCGAACAGGAAACGATTGAGGCGGGGATGTTGCCAAGGAGTTCGTTATTGGACAAACTCAAGTAGCGCAGTGATTTCAAGTCACCAATGGATGATGAGATGCTACCAGTTAGAGCATTGCTTGACAAGTCCAGGTATTCCAGGTTGCTCAGGCTACCAATCCACCGAGGGAACTCACCTGTCAACATATTCTTGGATACACTTAAATAGTTTATTGAACTCAGCCTCTGAAGTGACTCCGGCAGTGCTCCACTAAAAAGATTGCTGCTTAAATCCAATCTATTCAGGTGCGGGCACAGTCCAATATCTACAGGTAGTGGCCCGGAAAAGCGATTTCCCTGTAATTGGAGCTCTTTCAAGTTGTGAATGGCTGATACCCCTTGTGGCACGGACCCGGAAAATTCGTTGTGTGAAAGATCCAGTTTTCGAAGCCGCTCCAGTGACCAAATCCCAGTAACAAAATCCGGGTCACCGGAGAAATAGTTGCTGGACAGATCGATAGTGTTCAAAGAAGAGCAGCTCAATAGTGAACTAGGAATTGGCCCTTGAAGCAAATTCCCTGCTAAAGAAAGATAACGAAGGGAAAAGGAGTTTCGAAAAAGATCATCAGGGAGTGGTCCTGAGAATGAATTCTCAGAAAGATCAAGAAACTTAATGGAGCTCATATTGTCAAGAAAAGATGGAATGAGGCCTGAAAGACTGTTGTGACTGAGGTTAAGACTTTCAAGACTTGAAATGAGACCAAACTCAGGGCTAAAGTCACCGCTAAAATTGTTATGGGACAATGATAATGCCTTCACATGCTGCAACTTCTGGAGCCCTTTACCCAATCTTCCTGATAATCCCAATCCATCAAGTGAGACCTGAGAAACCCTGCCGCTCACGGGATTGCACTCTATGAACTTCCATGAACACGGGGAGTCATCATCTTCGTTCCATGAGCTGAGATAGGAAGATGGATCACTAAGATCTGACTTGAAAACAATCAGCCCTAAGACATCATCATTGATCTGTATCGGCACACTATCACTTCCGGTGCAACCTCTAAGCGAAGCAACTGAAGAAACCAGGAAATACAGCAACAAATGGGAAAACCCCATCTCTAGCTAATAGTAGCTATTAACAACCCTAAACTCTCTCTACCTGGTTCCTGGTTATGGAGATACCAAGAAATCAGACATAAGCTATTGAGATAGTACTCTACTGAAAAAGGAAATCTAGCATGAGTGACTGTTGGTGTTTGCATGTACTAGCTAGAAAGAAAAGGATGTTACACTAACTGTGTGTTCACGAGAAAGTAAGGGTGACAGAGAGCATTTTTTTATTTTTTTCCCTTCCAAAATGGAGTCTATCTAGTGGTCCTTCACGCCTTGTACAAATCAAGAGGAGGAGGAGGAGGAGGCGGAGGAGGTGAGAGACTAAAACATTAAACAAACTGTGAAGTAAAAATACCTCTCAAGCTTAAAGAAAGGGGCATGTTGGAGGTTATTTCCTTTACATGGTAATAATTTTGCTCAAGGTTGGACCGCAGAGACCGAGCCACTGGGTCCAGCATTTTGCATGGGTCTCCTCATCTCGAGTCTTGACAGATTCCCAGCTCCTACCGAGTCGTTTCTTTTGTCTACAAGCTGCATGACATGTCTCTGTTGCGACCAAACTTGTCGTTCCTTAAAGCACCTTCTTGCTTCTTTCTTGTTTGTCTTCCTTCTTCACTTTCTGTTCGAAATTTCAATAATTTAACAGCTCATGACACTGCTGTTACGAGTTCAACTCAACTTTTAGTTTCCATATAATAATGATAACTCAAGCTGCTTCTTCTACTTTGCTGCTGGAAATGCGTACTTTGCCTCAAACTTTACACCATTTAAGGTTTGTGGCTCTTTTGCAATATTCGTGAAAGATAGCGTGTAGAAGATCATGTATTATCAAGTGACAGCGACTCTTATTTAATTAGCTCCAAATGTCAATTAATCATAGCTCAACTGATAATGATAAATGAATTTTTTTTTTTTTTAGAAGAACCTGAAGCTCAATTTCAAACCTCTCAGTTGTAATCCAACAAAAAAGGAAGAAGAAAAATCTAGATAGTTAATTTGTCTGATTAACACACCATCTAGGTCTTATCATGTTGATGTTAAAATATTTGAGCGGATTTTTCTACTTAATTAACAATTTGTTTGTGTAGTATTTTCCCACAAGTCGGATTAGATATTTTTTAAGAAAAAGTTAAAATAAATATTTAAATCTTATTAACGTGTTTTCATAAAGAAAATAAAGAAAAAAAAAACCATGTAGAGATTGATACAATATAACCTAGTTAATTTGATAGGTTTAAAAACAACCGAAAAAATAGCTTGATTAAAAAAAATTAAGATGATATTAAAAAAAATATTAAGATAACAACATATTGAATCGACCATGATTAATTTGTGTTAACATGTAAAATTCTTCATCAAGATCATGAGATTGTAATTACCTCATAGACAGTATATCAAAAAACATATTGAAGTTTAATTTTTAATCAATCCAATATTAAATAATGAAATTGAAAAAAACCAATTAAAACAAAGACAAGAAAAACTTGAGTCAACCATGATTAACATGTCTAACCTTAATTATAAAATCAGGATAATCCAATAGAAAATAAATTAAAACAAATTATGAAGCTCAATTCTAAATTAATCCAACATTGAATAATAAAATTATATATGTGTGTGTGTGTGTGTGTCTTGAGTCAACTTAGTTTAACCCACCAAACCATTAACCTATGTCATAAAACTGTGATAACTTTATATAAAATAAATCGAAACAAACTATAAAACTTAATTCTCAATCAATCAAATGATGAAAGATGAAATTGAAAAAAAAATCAATTACAAAAAAAAAACCTGAAAAAATCTAAATCAATCGAGTTAATATGTAAAACTTATGATCTGGGTCATGAGATTAGATAATCTCATAGAAAACAAGATAAACTAAATTATAAAACTCAATTTCAAATAAATCTAATATTAAAAATAAAAATTTTAAATAATAAAAAAAAATTATAAAAAAAAATTTTCCCTCCTCAATTATTCCTTATCAATCCCATTTCATAATAAGATATTTATATTGACTAATGATGTATTAGTGAGATCCAACAACCATTTTTTTTTTTTTAGTCCTTTAAAGGCTGGCCAACGAGCTCGTGGATACTTCTTACATATCTCTCAATACACAAGTAGTTAGGCAGCAATACTCATTTTGCGCCGCACAATCTTACATGTGTGTTGGGGATTTTGTAAAATAATAGCTAAAGTGAATTTTTTAGAAATATATTAAAGTAATATTTTTTATTTAAAAAAAATTAATATAAAATTATTAAAAAACGTTACTTTAAAATAAAATAAATAAAAGTATTTTTAAAATAAAAAACAAACAGTAACTAGCTCGTATTCTCCGGGGCTTCGCATCATAGACATTTTATTTATTTATTTAACTCCTAACGAGAGGTATAAAGAGACCAAAATATAGCAAGGAATATTCTGCCTTATCTCTAATAATCTCATCATGTTATCTCATGGATTCTTTCAACTAGAATTCGCAGTGTAGACTTTCTCTTTGAAAAATGGTGCTTCATTCACGTGATATTGTAAGAGTTTGTTGACATTTTTTTTTTATATATAATCCGGGATGTCCGGGTCAGTTTGCGCGCACCACAACTAATCTTCAGGTTCACTAAACCTCTTGCAAGCCCAGTGAGCATGTAAGGTACCACGGGGATGATAGGAGTACACAAGTGGAGTTTGAACCCTGGTGTGGAGGAAGGAAACAAGTTCCTTCTCAACCACTAGGCCACAACCCCATGTGTGAGTTTGTTGACATATTTATTTTTATGGGTAGTTGTGGTTATTTTTTAAAATGTTTTTTGTATTAAACTACATCAAAATAATATTTTTTTATTTTAAAAAAAAATCATTTTAAAATCAGCGTATTAAAACAATTCAAAACACATACAAAAATTAATTTTAAATTAACAAATTTTAAATTTTTATGAAATGTGATTCGTGTTTCTAAACATTTTCTATAAATGAGACAAACTTTTTTTTCAAGTCTATTTTAAAAAAGGAATTCACTCTATTAATATTCCCTTATTTGTTCATATTTTCACTAATATATCATTTTGAGAGTAGATGTAATTCCAAAGAAGATGTACCTCTCAAAAGCATATATAAAACAAAATGGAATTAATTTTAAGAAATTGAAAAAAACTTCAAAACCCAAAAAAAATCTTAAAAATTAATTATTCTTTTTATAGCATGAAAGATATAAACACAAAAAAGTACCATAAATTCCTTTTCTCTCTTTCCTCCCTTATTTTAATTATATATTTTTTATTTTTAGATTATTTTGATATGTAAAGATTTAATTTTTAAAAATAAAAATTATAAAATATTTTAAAATTATTTAGCTGAAAAATGAGTACTCCGCTGGTCCAATCCAAAACAAGATGGGGAAATTCACAAGATCCAAACAATCTTCACGGGATTCCATTGCTATTTTTCCAGCTCCACAGGCTATTTCTTTGTCAAGATGGGCCCACACCCCCATCCTATCATTCAAATTAACACTTCCCATTTCTTCCTTTCATTGTCCCCTTCTGATTGCGGGGTCGCCGTTTCCCATGTTGATTTTTAACGCAAAATAAAAATATACCAGATGATGATTACTCGCAATGTAAAATAAATTTTCAAGTCTTATTAATATGTTTTTTTTTAATAATATGATATAATTTAATTGATTTAATAGATTTAAAAATAATTTAAATTATTGATAAAAATATAGTTTAATTTAAAATAAAAAATAAGATAATATATTTTTTAAAATATTGAAGTGATAATATATTACAAGAGTATTTATTTATGTGATAGCTTTAGCTTTTAAGATAAACCGCATAAACAACATGTTTGATAATGTTAAAACTTAATTTATTATTTGTGTGGGACTCATATAATTTATGTTGAGACCATCAGTTTGACAAAAGCAGCTGAGAGTTGCTTCTCTCCCTGTCACATATGTGTAAAGTGAATTAATGCACTCCGTATTTTTCACTTCAAGAAATAAACAGTGCCCGGTGAATTAATTCACTTTGTACTATTCACATAAACAATGTCTCCACTATTCATTGAACCGCTTCCGACCTATTTTTTTTAAAAAAATTATGTTTTACTCGAAAAATTAGTGTTTAATATTATTCAATAACACTACAAAAATTAGAAGGAGATCGCATGATGACATAGCATTTGGAGAATTTGATCGCAATTTTAATTTTGTCTCTAATGATATTTTATCTGATTTTGTAGCAGGCTCAAAAAACCATGTAAACTATAATCCTTATTGAATGAATTTCATACGAGATGAAATTGTAGATAAGCTAATGGAACAATAAAAAAATATTTGATATAAAGTATTATTTATTTAATGATATAATAATGGTAGTTAAATTTACAATATTTAAATTAAAAACCATCAATATATATATTAGTTATTTTATAATTTCAATTTGAAAAGTATGTTTAACTAAACACATTAAACTACTTTTTATTCAATCACAATTTTAACCACATATATAAATATCAAATCAACCTCAACTAAAAATAATTTTTATAAAACAACTTTTTTCACACCACAACCATAAAAGCTACCATAATACCAAACATCCCAGACATCAACTCGAATTAACTCCCGTCAACGTTTCAAATCTGTTATTCGATTCATTAGATCCTGATAATTTTATAAAAAAAAAATTTATTAAATTCAATTCTCAATCAAATTAATATTTAAATCAATAGTAAATAAAAAAAACCTTTAGGATAAAGGAAAAAAAAAACTGTTGAGGACCAAACTAAATGGATAAAAAGTTTGATGAACAAACTAAAAAAGCAAAAAAGACCGAGGGAACGAGGTAGGAACTTTACATAACAAACAATGCTATAAATAAAGAAATGTGAGAGAAAGAATCAGCATGGTGAATTTTCATCTTCTTTCAATTAATATTAACTTGATATGTTGCCGCTGTTTGCCGAGGGCCAAACAAATTTTATATATAAAAAAAATGATGGGTTAAAAAAAATCCATGGTGAGTCTTTAATGGGATTAGGGTTCAAAAGAATTTTTTCTTGGACTAAGAAAGAATTAAAAATCAAGAGACACTGGAAGGTCGCGAATAAATGGGACTTGAGCCCTTGACATCATACAAGCAATCAAGAAATGAAGAAGGAGAATCATGTTAGATTTTAAATTTGTTTTTTAAAAGTTACAAGTTTGAGTTCTTTTAAGTTATATAATTATTAATTTTAAAGCTTATAAAATTAATCAAAATACATAATTTTAAAAAAAATGTAGTTAGTTCGTGGCAGATTTTAAGTGGGTGAAAAATGAGTATTTCTTTTTCTCTGGAACTTTGGTGGTTGGCTTTGTAGAAGCTTTGTGGAATCCAAGTTGAGTAATCCGCTGGTGATGGTTTCTAGTAAAAGAGGAATGGAGTTTTTGTCAAGGAAATGGAAGATTCGTCGGCGATGCAGAACGACTGGACCTCTGAGATATACAGAGGCTTCAAATGATTTTGAACTCTCGTTAAATAAATGGGAAAGAAAAACGAAGATAGATGGGTTTTACCTCCGAGAGAATGTCAGGTCCGCATTGCGAATTGCTTGATGTTGCAAATCATGGTGTCCTGTTTGATCTCCACTTAAAACCCAGTACAAAACTCACTCAAAATAGAAGCTGGCCACGCTGGGGTTACAAGCGCAAGGGGAGACGGTGCAAAACTTGAAAGAAAAATGGAGTTGACGAAGACGTCTTTCATTCCATGTAATGATCAAAGTGTTACTGTACATGCTCTCTAAGCAAAGTTCTAACGAGGAGTGTCTTGTTCTATCCTCATCTTTGATTTCAATCAGACCTAATGAATACAACACAAAATGGTGGATACAAGATTGAGCAGCAAGCTCGTGAAGAAGATGCTTTGACACACAATCACAAGTAGGAATCGAGATACCCATATTTATGTCTTTTGTTATACTGTAGCAAGCTCGCATAAGTCCGGTCCCAGATTCCGATAGACAAAGATTCATCATCCGGGCTGAGAGCTACTCCTGAAATCTCACCAAAGAAATCAATCTCTTGCCGCTTTCTGTAGTCATCTCGTGTGCTATAAACATGCACAAAATCTGCAGGTTCAGCTACGAACATGAATTGGCCATCTGATGAGAAACGAATTGAACGAACCGCACCCAAGTTTCCCTTGAGTATCACAGTAGGCGATGACAACTTTCTTATATCCCACACCCGGCAAGTTTTATCCTGATTCCCTGTGGCAAAAACACGTCCATCCGGGTGCCATGCTGATGCAAAAGAATAATCGGAATGTCCTTCTACAGTGGATACAGTCTGCCATAATATCAACACGGTTATGATTTAAGAATGCAAACAATATTCAGTGTCTCAACTGAATAACCAAGAATTACAAAAAAAACAGAGTTTAAAAAAACATGCTTTTAGAACACGAACTTCACTTGAAAAATAATAAGAAAAAAATGTAGTGCATCATCAGACAGAAGGCAGGGATGATTGCTTCTGGCATTCCAGAAATTATGAGCATGGAAGACGACAAATAGAAAACAAGGTTACACTTCCCTACATAAATTTCCAACTGGACTAATACAGAAGAAGAAAAAAGCATAGTTGATGGGGGCAGGTGGGGTACTGAATGTTTTCCAGTTAGTTTTTTATACACTTGCCTGTCTTGAAAGCAACATAATTCTTCTCTGGGAAAAATAGAGATACCAATTTCTTTGACTTAAAAAAAAACTTAAGATGGAGAACTTGTTGTACCTTCCCACTCTGTGAATCCACCAGCAATCCATCCAAGTTATCTCCGACAACTGTCATTAGCCTACGGTCTGGACTCATTGATGTGTGCTGCAATAAAAACAAGTTTAGTCATCAAATTGGAAGCTGGGAAAGTCAGCAGCTATAGAGTTCCACAACAGATGATGACTAGAGATTGAAGAGTCAAGGACCTTGAAGACGCTTCAAAAACCTGCCTTGTGCAGGTGATTAACACCCAGTCTGGAACACTCCAAATTGGACAAAACAAGTTGAATTTGGATTTGTTGATCCCAATTCATGAGTTGGAAACCAAAATTAGTTAGGAGAAATGAATTGAAATTACAACTCAAATGGATCGGTAGAGCCGAGACCGAGACTTATTTTGGTAAGATTTGTCAATTCCTATTTTATGATGCTAGCTTTAACTCAATTATGCTTTTGTTCTTCCAAATAGTTTTGAATAGAAAATCCACTTGCAATCAATTCTATCAATTCATTTATAAACTGCTCTGAATAGACTTCTAATACATTTTGATTGTTTAATTTCTTTTTTCCTTCTACAATTATTGTAGTGGCATCTTCCATCTATTTTATGCATATGAAAAGAAATTGATGGAGAAAACTCAATTCCCAGTTAGCAGTTCCCCTATATGTGTTGTTCCTTTCTAACAGTGAATATTCATGTAGCAGTCATACAGAAAGTGGGGACAGAAACAAAAAAAATCAACCACAAAATGCATATCAGATTTTCTTGTAAGTGATGAGGATGGCTCACATTCACCGGCCAAGGGAAACGAAAGTGATTCAAAAGCTGAAATGTCTCCAAGTCATATTCTCTAAGACCACAATCATTGTTGGATGCCATGAATT
The DNA here is from genome assembly GCA_018804465.1 of Populus tomentosa. Lineage (NCBI taxonomy): Eukaryota > Viridiplantae > Streptophyta > Magnoliopsida > Malpighiales > Salicaceae > Populus > Populus tomentosa. The sequence continues at coordinate 9,896,694 of CM031995.1, forward strand.
TGATTCCACCCCTGCAAGAACAGTTCCCATATCAATCTGTAATAGCTAAAAACAATTTATGATACTGAGCAAATACAAAATAATCTTACTACCTCATGCCATCATATATCTCAATAGCATTCGTGATGGCATTATCATCATATGTCGTGCGGGTACAAAAGCTAACTCCCTGCTTATCCAAACGCTGCAGCAGATAAATTAACAGGTTAGAAAAAGACTTCCAGAAAAGATGCATGAGCAGCCTATTGGTCTTTCCATAATTTTGATTGTATCTTATTTTATTTTTCCTATTTGCAGGAGCAGAAGATGTTTGAAACCCAGGAAAAGTAGAGCTAAAATCACATTCTGTTAGCTTTCCAAAACCTTGGCTCATAAAATACAATGTTAACAATTTCAGCAGTTCATCAAATGAACGAACTGTGAAATGAAAATCTAAAAGATATGTGGCAGAAAGAAGTAAATATCCATGCCTGTTGCAAACATTCAGCATGTACCAGGCCCTGCTGATGAGATATTGAACATGTGATAAACAGGAGAGGTACACAATTATCCACATGAACATGGCCATGGCCTACTACTGACATCTAACTTCATCAGTCTCAATTCATTCTTTTCTTTTCTTTCATGAAAAAGAAGACTTCATTGAAGAAGGAAAAAAAGGTAATGGTTAAAACTCAATTTCAATTAACTAATAAACATTTACCATGAAACTTGTCCATGATTTTATTTCTTATTACATCTGACAGGACTTATATCCTGACTGATACAACATGTACGTCGCTTGTGGCAGCTAACATCAGAGGCTCCAAATCCAAGGACTGCAGAATCCTGTGGAGGAGTGCAGAGCATGGTTCTTCTTCTTTTTATCCTAAACTGTGCATATTTCCATTTCAGGATCCAATATCATTGTCCAATTTCATATTCGAAACGGGGGTTTCAAATGTTCCCCCTAAATGCTACATGGCAACATTGAGGACATGATCTTTTAATTCTTATGTCTAAACTCTGAAGTATGAAATGAAATGAAGGGCAAAGACAGAGTTGACACAAAGCAAATGTGTTAAAAAACATTTATTGAACCCTCCAAACACCCAGCATTCGCCAAAGGAAAAATAAAAAGAATGCTTGCAACAAGCTTTCTATTTCCTTTTCCCCAGTAGCTTATCTTCCAGTTCACATCCATCCTCACTTCATGTTTCACATCAGCACAGCTCAATCCAGCAGCTTTGCAAGATGCAAATGTAGAAACTGAGTCAAGTCACCACAACACAGAACCTGTAATTAATATTTAACCATATAGATCTAACTTACTGATGTTTTGCCTAATTCTCTTCATATGGAAAAACAAAACAATCTCATATAGATCTTCCCACCAATTGCATCCAAATTGATGTGCATATTCCAATAATCCCTTCCATATTTCTCTTTCTCAACTTAATTCCAATCCTCCTATTGCCTCTTTGTTCACTACACTACTTGATCTCAGGCTACAGTAATACCTTTGCAACCTCAAATTAACTCTTGTATGACAAGTTATGCAAATAATCAAATTGTTTGCGACCCATAAAAGCCTTTGTTCAACTGGCTCCCTGAAAATTCTACCAGCCAGATTCTTCACTTTGATGCCATATTATGTTATTAGCCTCTAAACTTGATCTTTCCAATTCCTATTCAGCTCAGAAGCTCTAAACCTTTTATCAACGATAACAATAACCTCTGATAACTGCCTCCACATATAAAATCAACGCTGACCACATGTATGTTCTCAGCCATGCAGCATCAGAAATGGAAACTGTTCGGCAGTACAAGATGGAGGACAACAGAAAGTCACTCATTATGCAATCATCATTAGGACAACGCATCAGAACAGTCTTTATACAAAGTAGAACTGCAATTAATCATTTTCATCAACTTCCTAATGCTGCTAAATAGCAGGCAAAGGAGCAGAACAACACCTTGTTCACTCAAGTAACATTTCAAAATACTTCACAAACACTCAAGTGTATTAAAATGGTAATATAAGCACATTAGCTCAACTCAGAGTGAAAAGGTAAAAAGAAAAAGAAAATGCTTTATATATAAAGCATAAAAGACCTATCATCAAGCTCATTCTGAATGGTTAAAATTAGAAATTCCACTGCAGAATTGAAAATAGGATAATGGCATTTCCTACTGTTAAATTCTAGTAAGAGCACAGCCACCCTCAAAATGCCTGCAAAGAATCTTCTAAATGATAGTACAATTTATTTATTTGAAGCGCTGTGTCTTGTATGGTAATCCAACACATGAGGTCAAGAACAGGGCTCAAAATAAAATAAGACTACAAAAAACCTTACCACTTTATACAAGCTAACAAATGAAGAAAGAGTTGCTGAGATATCAACTCACTTTGCAAGTAAGCTCTCCTTGGAAGCCTCCAGCAACAAGAAAATTATCTTTGACTGCTATAGTGCTAATTTGAGTTTGGGTGAAACCTTCTAACAAACTTCCAGCATGTTTCTGTATTGCAAACAATTATGAGTTGACAAACAGATTCGTTATTAACTGTGAAAGTCAACATGGAAATGATCATAATACCTCAGACGGTGCTACATGTCCTGCAAAATTGATGACCTCAGACAAATTGCCAGATATGGATGACCAGTGCATGACTGAATAATTCGACACCAGATATACATCATGTTTCGAAGTGGCCCAAACCAAGTTCCTGAGCTGCACAACCATAGCACAACAAAAGGCTCTGAAGTGTCCAGTGGGCAATATAACTAGCAAAGGTAGATAAAGTCAGCTAACATGCAATATGGCTTTAAAGGAAACTTGCTACTATGTGCAGTCCAAAGAGAAAAAAACAACACATAGTCGCCACTTATAAATACAGAAACAAATTGTTCTAAGAATAACACACTAACATTTAAGGATAGAAGTCCTAAAACTAAACAGATAGCTAGCAACATTTAATCAGAGCAAGTTTCGTTTCTCTTTCCCTATTTCAGAAGGATGTCAAGACAGCTCAAACACAAACACAAACGACGAGGCTTTTACATAGACAAGTACATACAAGAATCTGCTATTCGCATACAGAAGTTGCAAAATCCACAAACCTGAAAATGAAGTATAGTGGGCTTAACCGATCTAGTATTATGGAAGAATTCATAGTAGTAGCCTCCCTTCTCCATTTGTTTGCACTCCTAAAACAACCAAGTACAATAATCACAAAGAATTATGAAACCCAGAAAGCAAGTTAATAACAAACAATATCAAGAGTATTAAAGTACCTTATCGACAGCTTCGCCGGATAACGGAATGTTCTCATAATTCTTGTACTGCTCAAGCCTGGTCAATCTGTACTTTTCCCTGGTTATATTCAATCTTTCCCAGGGAATACCCTGTATGTCTTGCCCATTCCTGGCCTGCCCAGAAGATGTATCTGTAGCCTTGGTAAGCTGCTCATTTTTTACCAAGAATTCCAGATTAATTAATTTTGTAAATTCTACCTGAAATAAAATACTCATCCATAAAAAAATATATACCAAAACTACCAAAAAATAAGTTGAGAAGAATACCAAGTCGTATTCATTGGCTTCAACATCTTCCACACCGTCGGCGGCTCCTCCATCCATTTCATCGACGAAATCGACCATTTCTGCCTCTTCCGCCATGTAATTCATATCCCCCAACCGCTGGAAGTAGGACATGTGCTATTTATGCATATATATAACGTCTGCTACAAATACAAAAGAAAATCAACTCCAACGTCAATAAAAATCATATGCCTTTGTAATTATATAATATGATATATTTTATCCATATTCATGAAACGTTGAGAAAGAACAATACCAAACTCACACAAACAATTGCAGGTTGCAACAGAACATCCAATCCAAGTTAATTATTAAGAAACAACTAATAAATTCGACAATTTCAAGGGTGTGCTTAGCATCCATGCCATGCCATGATAGATTAGCCGAAGAGTATTAGCCTCAGAAATATGGATTAAAACCCCACCATAAAAAATCACAGAAAAGAAAAAAGAGGCAAACAACTGTTGCTAGATTACACGAGAAGAATTAAAAAGGAGGGATTCTCTTACGCACACAGAAATTAACAATTCAGAGAGAGCAAATTGCTGAGAGGAGACGAAATTCTCTGCAAGGAAAATTGATAAATTATTATATATGGTGGGGGCACATTTTTCTACTTTAATTTAACAATGTGCTGGTGGTTCATGGAATGATGGGATCTGAGAGAAATAAGAAGATTGGGTTATCGAAATTAATTATATTATTTGTCGGCAAAACCATCTTCTCTTATAATCCATTGCTTGTGGGCACGCACCGCCCCTTTTGCATGTTTATCTGCTCTTTAATTGTTTTCTTTTTTTTATTATATTTTTATTTTTATAAATAATGAAATATTATTTTAATGTATTTATAAATAAGAAATATTTTAAAATATAATATCTATCATTCTACAAAATAGTCACGGAGAACAGCCCGGCAAGACAATATGCATGCATGTGAAAAATAATATTACCAAGTTCTTATTTGGCAAGCAATCTTATCTTCTTCAAGCTCCCCAGCAACGACAACCAAATGTTGGAGAAGAAGAAGGCTACAAAAGTGTTTATATAAAAAATAGAACCCTAAACATTATAATTTATCCAACATCTTAATATTAATAGCAACACAGCCTTATTATTATTATTATTATTATTATTATGAATTTCCATCCGTGTATAAAAAAATCCCTTTTTTTTTTCCTTGCTATGGTTTGGACTTAAGTTAATTCGTCGTCATCTTTTGTGCGTTTTTCCCGACCTAAAAACCCATAGCTTCTAGCATATATTTGACTTGGAAATGGATTTTTGGACTGTGGTGTTAAAGAAACGCTTGTGAAGAAGAAGAAGGCTGAGGTGAACAAAAATTCGATATCTGCACTTATAAAAAAAATTATAATCAAATGTCAAATAAACAAGTCTACCTGAATTTCTTTTTAATTGAGTTCTTTTATTTTTAATTTTTTCACTTAAGTGTTTGGACCTCAATTGTTTCTTTTTTTATTTTACTTCCTAAAAATTTTGATTTTTTTTTTTACTTAAAATGAAAAAACAAAATTATATTTTTCAAATTGTTTTGATGTGTTGAAATCAAAAATAATTTTTTTAAAATAAAAAATACTTCATTTTAATGTATTTCTAAAGGAAAAGCACGTTGAACCGTCACCGCTACTACAATCTCAAACAAGAATATATTCGTTACTGTATGAACTCACCTCTGATTTTTATATATATATAAAAAATATGGCTTTTTCCTTTTTCACATTTTCTTTTTTTTTTTTTTGTTTTTTTTCTCAATTTTTTTTTTTAATATTTACTTAATATTGAATTTGTCTTGATAAATTATTTCTGTTGTTTTTTATGAATTCTTTTAAAGTTAAACAGCTCTTTTTACCAGGCATTCAAATTATCTTGAGACTCGTTAAGTTGATTGGATAACATCAAAATAAATTTTATATAATTTAATTTTAAACTCGAGTTAAACAATAAATCAAATTGGTTGATTTTAAAATTGATCCACTAGAATATGTTAATTACAATATTAAATGATTCACTTCAACTTAATACATTTTCACGTTGAATTATTTTTATTCAATAAATCAGGTCAGTTAATTTTAAAATTAATCCACTAGATTATATTAATAATAATATCAAATAACTCACTTCAACTTAATACTTTTATGTTGATTTTTTTTTTATTCAAGTCATGCCAAAGCATAATGTTGCGCTTGAAGTAGTTAGAATTTTATATATATATATATATATATATATATATATATATATATATATAAGGATTATAAATATGTGTGTGTGTAATAAATGTACTATTTATTATAAATAGTAAGAATTTGATTATCACAGGATGAATTGAAAATAAAAGAGGAATCAACATCTAAACGCGTGAATCAAAAGCAAAATGTTTTACACATATTGTAGGCCATCGGCTTTATTTTTTATCGATGATTTATTTTTTATTGTAGATTAATGGCTGATAGTTCCTAGTATCTCACAATTTACCTCTGTTTTTTTTTCCCCTATTGTGCTTTCATTTTATTTATTCTTATCTAATATATACACTTCGTATATTTCTCCCCTTTTGCTATTATTTTGCCTAAAAAATTTTAACCATAAAGCATGGGAAATACTACTAGTTTTAAAACTTGTGTTGTGGTCGCGGGTGGAATCCCAAATTAAATTTTAACACGGTAAAAACATGTGTTAATATTACAAATAAATTTTATTGTATCATGAATTTTTAAAAATAAAAAAATAAAAAAATATTATTTACACTTAATAAAATATATTATCATGTTTTATCAAGATTTAATATGATTAATCCCGATAAATTATCTAGATTTGACTGCATCAAATTCAAAATAATTTAAAAAATAAATACAGATCATGCTTCACATAAAAATCATACCGATTTAAACAACGTTGGCAAGATTCTTTAACTGTCTGTTTAACAGTGTGGTTATGATTGGTTTTGAAAGTATTTTTTGTGATGAAATACATCAAAATGATATTTTTTATTTTAAAAAATTATTTTTAAAAATCAACGCATCAAAACAATCAAAAATATAAAAAAATAATTTTTAATAAAATAAAATAAATAAATTTTTTTAGAAACAATACCTCTCTTTTAACTCTCAAAGGATGGCATAACACACGTTTACCAAATAAATATATACTTCTCGAGAGATGCTTGAGAATGTAACCCAAAAAATGTGAAAAACAAAACAATACATAGAAGAACCTGTTTTTTTAATTTCATGGCTCGATAAAATTGAAGATCTCGAATACGAGTTTGATTCATTTTATAGCAAAAAAAAGAAAAAGAAAAAGTGGGGGACACGTGGACAACCTGAATTTTCCTTTCATGGTGGGCAAGGAGCTTCAATCACAACGGGGACGACGAGGCAATGGAATCATTGCATATGGTCGTGTAGGCCACCTTGCTTACAATTTAAAATTGTATTTCTGATTTATGTCACCCATGGCTCGATGCATCATATAATAAAAAAATAAAAAAATAAAAATACACAAACCCATCATCATCATTCATTCGGAGGCATGCTTTTGCCTTCTAGAGAGAGGGCTTCATCTCGAGAATTTCCAAAGTCATTATCATCATCATCGACCCATCGCATCTTCATGGCTTTAACACCACAAGCGTCATTTATATGGTGATGGAGAATATAATAATAATTATTTTTTAAAATAATATTTTTTTATTTTTTAAAATTTATTTTTAATATTAATATATTAAAATAATCTAAAAATATTAATTTAAAGTAAAAAAAAAATTTTAAATTTTTTTTTTTAAATACTTTTAAAACAAAAAAAATAAAAAATGCTACTATAATAAAACCCTAGCCATGCACTGTCCCACTTAGCCACGTGTACACTTATATGATGCTAGCATTCCTAATATCATTATTACATCAACATGTACATTGTGTAATGTCAAAAAGCGTTTCTCTTGGCCTACCATACACTTCTCACCTCACCTGTGTTTATCGTCCGGGTGAAGTGGAGTTTTCAAAAATGTTTTTTTAAATTAAAAATAAATTAATATAATATTTTTTATAATTTATTTTTTATATTAATATATTAAAATTATTCAAAAAAATATAAAAAAACATCAATCTATTTTCTTCAAGCAAAAAATAATTTAAAAAATATATTGTAATGCAAAAGCAAAATACTCACGTAAAGAAATGTGCGTTGCTTGCTATATAGGAAAATTCTCTCTCTCTCTCTTTTTTTCCTACCCCACTCTTTATCATCTCTAGTGACTTGATCTTAACTAGATTGATCAAGTATGTGATTTTTGTGAGAGGAATAATTGATAATCTTGTCAAGCTCATATCTACATCAAAAAAGGAAAACAAAACTTAAATGTGGTCCAAAAAAATAAAAATAAAAAACCACCTTTTTTGTGATTTGTGTGAGAGCACTGAGAGGAATAATAGATAATCTAATTTTTTTTTACTTAATTTGTTTTTATTTTATAAAAAAATGTTTGATAGAACTACATATCCATTATTGAGCCCATTTTAGATGAGTTGACACAGTTTAGGAGTGCGATGCAAACCGTGTTTTAAAAAATATTTTAAAAAAAAAATTAATTTTTTTTACATGTTTTGGATCGTTTTGATGTACTAATTTTAAAAATAATTTTTTAAAAATTAAACAAAATTATTTAAAATATTTTAATATAAAAAATACTTTAAAAAATAATTACAACCAAACTTTCACATTTTAAGCTAATATTTAGACAATCAGAGTATACATGCGTTCGCTATTGCACAAAAAAGTTTGGTCTCGAAATAAAGTGCTATCCTTAAAAACACGAGATTAATTAAATTTTGGTCAGTTATTTATGTTAAAATTAATAAAAAAAAAAAAACAAAACTACAAGAATTGTACATCTTTATTGTTCCATCCTAGGATGAAACAATAATAAACAAAGCACAGAGCATTTCCATTTGCCAGCTATCCAACCCTAGACAAGGTATATTTAAATTTGTTTAGTATTATTGTATTATATTTTGTTTTAATTATTGTGCTGTGTTATTTTAAGAGACAGACAAGGAGCATTACTTGACAGCTTTGCATTTAAGAAAAAAAAATTGTTTTTTTTTTTCCAAAGAAGGTAACAGATCTCATGATAAATTATTTTATTTTTAATTAAAAGCAAGGGTGCCCGGCTTTGAAATTAGATCACCCATGCAGCCCACTGCCCAGCAGCCTAGTTAATGCTGGAATGAACTGCTTACGGGCTGGTTTTATGGACTGTCCTACGGTAGTCTGCCCTTGAATCCTCTGATAAGTCCTTTTTTGGTTTGGGCTTTGCCCCTTTCCTCATCACCAAAAACAGAAACAATATTTATAAATAGGGATTTCGATTAGTATTGATGAGTTGCATTTTTTTATATATATTTATATATTATTTGTTATTTGGTAAAAAACTTAGGTATTTATAAATTATTTATTAGGTTCAAGTATTAATAGGTATTTATTATCTATTATTATTTATTAATCAATAAAAAATAAAATAGTTAATATATATATATATATATATATATATATATATATATATCAGGTTAAATTCAAACATGTTTTGGATCAATTTTGATAATATTCATACTTCATCTATTATCTATCAAGAAGAAAAAAGTTATCGATATCAAACTAGATATTTGTTGATAATATTCGCTAGCTAAGGATAGATTGGACGTGAGATCGTGAGACCAATCAAACATCACCTTAAAAATCATTATTTAGGCAGCAAACAATGCTGAACATATAACTTGAAGATGGCCACCAAATAATAATTGATTATAGTGATGATTCTTCTTCTCGTCATCAAAGAATAATTAATAGAATGTTGTATTGAGATTTTGATGTAAAAGTTGAAGTTCCTAAAAGTGGTTGTTCTAATAATAATGATTATATAAGGTAGCATTTTGATTCCTATATAAAAAGAGAGATTTCAGCAACAAGAAAGTAATTTTGAAGCCAAATATTTTTATAATTCTAGATCTTTTATTGATTGGAATCAACCACTAATATTAATTGTGGATGAGGAAGATGATTTCAAAAGAGAAGATTTTGATTTAAAAATCTCAATATATAACAAAACTAAAAATGCTAAAGAAGTTCATATTACGTTAATTGAGGAGCACATTGTGGAAGTTGTTTTAGAATTGTTTGTTAATGAACAAAATAATAGAGAATACACTTCTTATTTGATTAAAAAAAATTGTAAAATTAATGAATTTAAAGTTTAGTTCTTGGACAAAAAAGTTTGAACTTGTCGATGTTTCCGACAGTATTCCAAAAACAATTGCCAATAGTTCAAAACATAATAGAGGATAAAAAATGGAGGAGTTGAGTTGTTGTTTTATAACGATTCAAGGAACATCCATGACACGAAAAGTAATGTAATTGATATTAAAAGATTTTAGTTTAAGGCTTGCATAAAGGATCATATAAGTGCTTTGATTTGACATCTTCAAGATTGGGAAAAGAATTATCTAAACTCAAGATGGTTTTTCTCAACTGGAGAAACTTGACATGAGAATGTCTTCAAATGATCCTATTAATGCTACTTGAATTTAGGTTGACAATACAAATGCCCTCCTCAAATAATCATACAAGTGCTTGATTGTGTTTCATGTTGGCTTCTGAGCCAACTTTGAGCTTAAAATACGATATTTTCATATAATCCAACCATTCATGCATTAAAGTTTTATATATAAAGTTATGATTGTTTTAATTTTTGTGTTACTAGAAAGTCAAAACATGAAATAGTTAATATTTATCAAAGTCATTTATTTGAGTATTAAATATATCATTTTAATGGGGAAATCTTTTGACTTAAATTTGAGTTTAAAGTTGTTAATTTAGCCTTTTAGCAATCTATGTATCTCCTTTGTGAATAGTAGATTTATCTCCTTTGCGAATGGAACGGCTGGAATAAAATTGGAACATTCTGACCAGAACTTAGACGGGATTTATAGAATGGGCTGAGATTCTGAGCAAGATGAAATTTATTTTAATTTGTTCCGTTTTTTAAACCGGAACTTGATACACCGGCTATTCTAGACAGAACAAAATGAAATTGACACCCTTGCGCTGGGTAGAACTAAAAGAGTTTTCTTTAAATATCTCAATACAACAACGATAAAGCTATTCTGATAGACTGATGATGCCTAATTAGTTTTACAGCTTAAATACATGCACATACCTGGAATCGGTTGTGGAAAACATTTGGTCAATCGGAAAACATAACGTCCCGCATAAGAAGCACAAAATCGTCAACCAAATTCGATCACACGAAAAATAAGAAAGCAACCACTTCAACACATCAATTGCATCCTCGTTCCTGAAGAAAAGAAATTCAGTTTATGCAGACATGTTTCATGTAATTGCACATAATAGAGCACCGTTTTCCTGATGCTAGCATTTTTCTTATCTAGTAATTCACATGATTCTTCAAGCAAGACAATTATTGACTTGCAGAGTAATAAACAGGAGAAGATGATGGTGCATTTGCAGTTCCATTACCACGAGCAATTTCATCATGTTTCCAATAACACTGTGCAGACAGATTTTTGGCTCTGACAATAGCACTTGCCAAATTTAATTCTAAAAACCAGGATAAACTCTTCCTATAAAATATTTGTACCAAAAAGGAAAAGAAAAATTCAATTGTTAAAACTCAAGCAAATGCTATCTAGAAGTGGTGTTGGAACAGAACCCCATGCTCCTTTGACATCGCCTAGTGCAGGTACCATCCAACAGTAGATTGGTTGCCTTTGATCAATCCACACCCCTTCCAACATCCTAAAAGGATATTCATAAGAGAAGGAGAACTAACATTGCTCAATCATATGCTCAACTAACTGCATCATCATCACAGTATCTTTGGAATCAATATCACATAAAGTCATCTGAAAGACCAAAGCAGCAATAATTATTTTTCCAGAATGAATATCTACATGTATCAACTAGCAACTATCAATCCAATCACAGGATTGTGCATGGCCTGCCCACCAAACTGATTTGATGCATAATTTACACCATATTTATTTTTAACAAAGGGACCATTTGGAAGTGACTTGCTTTTACTAAATTTCACCAGTGAAGACAAACAAGCTGCAAAAATGAATTCCTTCTGAATTTGCAACAATATTATAAGGGGCAGTTGAAGCCAGGAACTTCCTGTTTTGTTTGGGGGAAGGGATGAGAACTTATTATATTTCTTTATTTTGATGTCTAAAGGGATGATATCATTTGTATGGAAACAAACAAACAAACAAACAGTCAAAATTGTTGAAACATACAGAGAATAAGAAGTGCCGAGCGGGAAGAACAGGGGCAATCATATGATTTTATGTAGAAAACAATAAATAAAAAAGAAAAAAGCAAGGTTGCAAATCTAAAAAAAAAAGAGAGAAAAACTGTTAAATGTCATAAACACAGAGACAAAATTAGAAATTATGTACCTCCGCTCATGCTCAAGAAAAAAAACTCATACAAAAACCACTTTAGAGTATACCCATGATGCTGAAAAGCATGAAAAAAAGAGCAGTCACTAATTCAGAGGCCGTTGAGTGACTAGCTTTGGTGTGAGACATACCAGAGTCAGCTATCTTTATGCATCTCAATACTGATCCACTGTTGTTTCCATCAAGAAATTCATCCATTATTTGTCCCACTTCAATTGCCTGTAAAACATGAAGCCTTAATGAAGGTACAAAGTAGAGTTTAATGGCAATTTCTGCACAGAAACATAGATCTCTTCATAACCTATAAGGTCACTTGGAGCTGAGAAAATCTGTTCTGAGTATCATGCAGCTGTATGCTGGATTCTTGATGATGCCCAAATCAACTAATAGAAATGCTGAAATATCCTGCTTTCCATTCAGGAAGAAAAGTCTCTGCATAGGAAACAAAATTCAAAGAACACCTTAGTTGTAAAGCAGAGCAACATCCTTGTCTTAGTTCCACCATGACTAACTCAAGCAATGAAAGTCAAGAACACCTCAGTACATCAGACATGGGATTCAGCTTTAGAAGATATCTTAGAACCAATTCCTATTCTATCCAAAATAGCAGCCGGTAGGAATGTGCTGGTAAATCAAAACTAATGTGAAAGAAGTTAAGATACTTGTTGACACACCACAAGGAGAAATATATTATCTAACAGAAAAATATTTATATCATACCCCATCTTCATAGGAAGAAAAAATAGATGCGATTAGATCCTGCTTTCTTGTAACCCAAGCACCATTCTGAAGCCTCAATAAATCACAGAAAATTACAAAGGAGTCCCACCAGAGAAACATGAGGAGCATAGTGCATTAGAACTAGAATTTAGTATGAAAAAAAGATTGTGTTGCCTCCATTTACTGATTTACAGCCACAGTTAGGCATGGAGTTTTTTTTTTGGAAATAATTATCATGCACATTCCATTTAGATATCCAAATTACAGAATAGGGAAGATAGAATAACAGAAGTAAAAGTTGAACCTGTAACCCTCCATGAAATTTGTTTCTTACTATCTCCGTAGGATATTAAAGCCTCTTAAAAATCACACTTGCAGAACCATCTGAAATCCTAGATCAATATGTTTGTTTAAAGTTAGTTTGTCTAAGCATGCATGGTATCCCTAAGATTTTAATCTCAGTTTCTAAACGCTTTCCTCCATTTGAAGCCTTTCAAATTTGAGTACATTGCCTCAAGCATGAAAGCGTAAATGGCATATGAAAGTACAGCTTTTGAAAAAGCTTGCCATCTGCGGCAATCTTTATAGTGCTTAAGGCATTTCTTCATTGCTTTGCCTTCAGACACAGTTCAAGAACAACCTTCTCAAACAGATGTTCAAAGTGTCAAATAAGTCAATCATCCAATATGTGTTGCGGACTTGATGAGAAGGAAATTATTATTTTGTTTTTTTAATTGAATGTCACAGGACACATGATTAGTTGAAGGTCATCATTTCATTCCATTACATTTTAATGCTAACATATCACAGCTGTAAAACTATTACCGATGAATCAATACTGAAATTATTGACTCTAGCTTAAAATTTAGCACATCTTGCAAACATGAAAAATCAGCTATACTGTCCAGGAATATTCACTCAAATATGTTTAGATTAATTCATTTTGATTTTACTCTCTGGAAAAGATCAATCCATGAAAGACAGTACTAGATGGGAAGTAGATTGCTAAACCTATAAACCATGAAAATTAATGGGAACAGAGAATTTCAAATGTTCAATAATTAGCATGAACAAACCTCATAAATCAAGGATTATGTTAACTTTTTAGCAAAGATCCAATCATGTGTGAACTAGCAAAAACCAATTAAGGACCAAGGAAGCACCATATTTTGTTGAGCATGTCTGTTTTTAGCATTCTTGTATCCATGCATAAAAGGATAAATTCTTGATCACCAAAAATATAAAAGATGTTTGACCCGTATCTGTCCACGCAGCAAATCTCTTACTGTGTAGTCATCCAAAGCCAATTTGTTGCTTTAGGAGCATAAACTTTGGAAACAACCAAATTTAGGAGGACCCATCCGTAATGCTCCATACATTACACGGGCAAGACAATGCGTTATGACTTTGTTTTACTGAGCTAGTAAATTATAAAAGCACATAGAGAGAGAAGAGAGAGTTGAAAGACCTAGTAATAAAAGACCTTAATTTTTTTTAAAAAAGATTTATACCTAAAGATTTCTAACTACAGCGGTGTCGTTTGGATTTCTTTCCGTCTCCATTGGAGACATCATTCTTCCATTTTCATTTTCAACGAGGTCTGAGATTCAGAATAACAAAATAATTAGACAACCGGAGAAGAAATTAAGAGAGATGAATGGATGTGCGGTGCGGTGCATACAGTCAGTACCTGAGGCTGAAGCTGAGTCGGGGATGATATTGATAAGGGTGGAAATGGAATTGAAAAGGAGAGTGGCGATTGGGGAGGAATCTTCTGCGCTTCCCCACCAATCGGCTCAAGCTCTTCCCTTCCCGCAACATTCTTCCCGCTTCTGCTTCTGCTTCTGGCTGCTCCTTACCCTAATCAAAATAAAATCTTCTAGGGTAAGCAGCCATGACCAGGGAGAACTCGTTTTTTTCCATTTGTTTATCCCGCCATGCGACATTGCAGCATTGGTTTTAATTTAGGCCCATTTGTTTGTCTACTTGAAAATAACTTTTTTTAAAGTGGATTTTTGAAAAATAGATTATTTTTTTATATTTAGTAATATCATTAAAAAAAAATTAAAAAATATGTTTTTTAGTGTTTTACTATGTAATAAGGTGAAAAATAATTTATCACTATTTAACTTTTTTTTTAGTTTACAAAAAAAATACAGATAAAATCTTATAAATAAAAAAGTTAAGTGATTAAATTGAAAAAAAATTCTAATTTTATAAATTATTTTAAATAAAATAAATAAAAATAAAATACAGAAAACAAAATTGAGAGATAATGAAATTAAAAAAATTATAATTTTATAAATTATTTCAAATAAAAATAAATAACAATAAAAAAATACAGACCAAATATAGTTGATAAAATTTTCAATTAAAAAAATGATAAGAAAAAAATAAATAATAAAGTTATATAAAAATCAAATTAAGCTAAATTTTAAAAAATGGAATTGAAAAAAATATATTCAAAATAAAATATATAACAATAAAAAAATTAATAATTAAATTTGATATAACCAATAAATAAGAAGATATTTATGAAATTTACATAACTTTTAAAAAATATTTTTTATTTAAAATAAAAAAAATTTAAAAAATTAAGTCAGTTTTTTTAATTGAAAAGTGTTTTTTATTGATCAATTTTTAAAAAATAAATAAAAAAAAGTTTTGAAAAATTATTTTTAGTGTAATTACAAGATTTGTAACTCATCTTACTAAATAATAAGATAAGTTATTCTATTATAATAAATAAAAATTATTTTATAGTTTATATGTTGAAGACACGTATTGCTGTGTTTATGAATGACCGTATAAAGTGTTATTAAACTATATACACAAGATCACGTGTTAATTTTTTTTTTTTTTTTTTATTAACGTGGGTGTCCGGGCTAGCTTGCGCGCACCTCGACTAATCCCACGGGCCCTGAAGTTAACGACCATGTAAGCCTCCAGTGGCCATCATATGAGCAATCTAGGGATTGAACCTGAGACCACAGAGAGAGCAAATCTCTTGATCCCAAGCTTTTACCGCTGGGCCACCACCTAGATGGTTAATCACGTGTTAATATTGACTGAGTTAGTACCTGGCATTTTCTTTTAGTAATTGAACTATATATATGGCCTGCTTGATGTGGTCGTGGGCCAATTAATAAACAATATAAATAATTATTGTAATAGTAATTGGAAATGTTAGATTCTGGTGAATCTGGGTAATCGTTATGTATAGATGTTTTGCTCTTGTATCATGTCATATCCATATTATTTAAATTTGACAAATATATTAGATCCGTGCCAATCCTAAGGCTTAGGTGCATATGTTTGGCTTGCCATTACCACTCGTTTTAGGTTTTAATATGGTGGCTAGACTAGACACCTAGATTTGATATCCACATCAAACTCAAAAAATTGTATCTTGCAATTATTTGAAAACAATTAAAACATTTTTATATCCAATTTTATTTTTATTGAAACTCAAGAATGATTTTATATTTAAAATATTTCAATAAAAAAAAATAATGAAGCCTCTCAATACATGTATATTTTCTTCCCTCAAGAACAAAACATGGTTGTATCTCAACTATTTATTTTTTTAAAATAAAAAAATAAAAAAAACCTCTAACTTAAAAGTTAAAATTTTGTTCTTTAAAAGACAAATCAGTATCTATAATGTAACTTAAAAAATATTTAAGGAATCATTTTATTTCTAATTAATTTTTTAATATCAAATATATTCTATAAAAAAAAAAAATTATATTTATAATTGTATGCTTAACAAGTTTTTTTGTTAAGAATAATTATGTTATTATACTGCTTATAATAATAATATGTGTTTAAGTAAATATTAAAAAAATCTCTGATCGCTTTTAGTATATATTATAAAGAAATTTTAGTTTATTCGAACAATAAACTAAAGTAATCATACAACCTGTTCAGTAACTATAACAGCATACATAACAATAACAGCATACATACATACATACATACATATATATATATATATACATATATATATATATATATATATATATATATATATATTTTGGAGAACACAATCAAATTAAAGCTACTAATTACTATTTATATATATAGTTTATATTTGACATTCTAACAATTTTTGGAGCTGAACAAGATATGACGCTTGTTTCTGGGCTTTTTAAAAGTCAGAGAGGGACTTATATGCATCTCAGAAAGAGCACTCAATGGGAGGAAGGCGGACTTGAGGAAACAATTGGTTTGGGATGGGATAGACATAAACAAAGCCATTGTTTTTTAATTAGTGACAGTGACAGTCTCAAGACTTTACCACGAACATTTGAGGAGAGTTCAGAAAATATAGGTTTGGGAATTTTTCTTTTCTTTAAAGAAGATGGGATGTACTAATTGATCAGTGGTCAAAACACAAGCGTGTCGATCTATACTGATCCAATTCTTTTTCTAGCTTCCCTATTATCTCTTGGAGCTTCTCTATCATACTATCTTTCTCTGCGATTGTCTGCGACAGCCTTGAATTCTCATTGCTAAGTGCTTCAAACTGGTTTACTATTCCTTCAATCTGTGCTTCAATGGCTTCATCACTCAACTCAAACGCGCTCTCCACCAGCCTCACAACTCGCCATAAACTCACGACTACAAGCAATCCTCCACCCTTCTTCCCCAAGAACGTTTCCAAGAATAACGCTCCGATAACAACAGCACCGTCGACAACATAACCTGGCCGCTTAAAGAAGGAGCTGCCAAAACCCACGACTAGAGCAACTGACTTGGCAGAAAGGAGGCTCAGTATACAAATCCCTGCCAGATGGTACCAAACTTTGTGTTTCTTATAATGGTCTTCTTCCGGGGTGCATGATTGTACAGAAGATGAAAGTTCAAGGATAGTTAAGATGACGTCAAGGAGAAGCAGTGAGATTGTAAGAACATGAACTGGGGTTGATTCCAGGAACTTGATTAAGTGGTTTCTCCATGGTTCTCTACTCGGGTCGAGTACTAGTTTAGGATTGCAGAGGTGCATCCATTTTTGCCTTCTGTGCCGGCTTTTGATCAGATTTTGGACCAAGTGCTCTACTGTTTCAACAGAGATGGAATCACTTGGAGGTTGAGATTGCAGGATTCCTGAAGAACCGGTGATTCTTGGTGGGTTATTCATTGATGAAGAATATAATGGTGTCTGGTACCAGCTTGATGTGATAATTTATATAATAATTATGCCAACGAGAAATTGTTTTTATTTAAAAGGCACGTGAAGTGCAAGGAAGGCTGAGGGATGCATACTTTGGAGTTACGTTAAAAACCACATCAAATTGGTGTTCTTGATTTCGTCGTGGAAGAGGCGTCAAGTATTGATAAACCTACAATTTCTGTCTCTTTTCTCCATGATGAACTTAACCGACCGCCATCCCGTGAAGCGGTTCTCTGAAGAATGAGTTGGATAACATTTTCCACGACTTCATGATTTATGTATTTTAGAAGGAAAGGCAAGATTGCGTCTTTTAGAATGGTTGGGTAAGAGTAATTAAATGTCTAGTTTTTGTTTTTATTAATATATAATTGTTTTAGTTTTTTTAGTGTAGTGTAATAATGCCAAAACTAATAACTTTGCATCTGTAATCATTAATCATACTTTTAAATGGGTCCAGATTCTTTGATTTGTCCACTTAAAAATATCTAGGCTAGGCTAACTATTTCATCAGTAAAATATATATATATATATATATATATATATATATTAAGATGGAAATAAAAATGAAAAAATTCATATACAGTGATAAAAATATTTTCATCAGTTTTAAAAATTATTTTTTAACTATTTCTTTTTAATTTTTATTTTCTTCATAATCTTTTTTCTATAAGTATCGATATTAAAAACTTCACATAACGATGGACCTGAACAAAACCCAACTTAATTTAAAAAAGTATAGTTATTAATTTTAATACCAAGTCTAAATATTATGTGAATAACGTGGAATTGTAGCATGGAGTTCAAATTGAAGTGCATGTTATAACACCCAATTCAAACTTCAGTTAATTTTTTGTTTTATCCTAAAATAAAAGATATTTTTGAACTAGTTTGTAGATCAATTATTTATTTTTGTTTTCAAATAGTTTAAAAAAGGTACCTCTAAAAAAAAAGGTTTGGTTCATTCAACAGGTTTAATAAATTATAAAAGTTTAAACTTATAAAAATCCAGATAACCATCATGCCAAATCAATCATCACTGAACTTGTTTAAAAACAAAAGAAAGATACACGTATAATTGGTGAAATTTTTTATATTTAAAAATTTAATTGTCCATATAGTATGCTGTAACTACTATAAAAAAATAATTATAGAAAATTTTTGTAAAAATTTAAATATAATTTAATGATTAGATAAAAAAATTATAATTTATAAAATATGATCGAATAAAAAATCATAGTTATTTAAATTTTTATTCTAGTTTTGTATAAAAAGATTTTCTTTTAATTTTGATTTATTTTACTATTTTATAAATATATTTATTACATCATCCATGTAATTAATTTATTTATAGGAAATCATTATTTAGTTATAATAAAATGATACGAGGAAAGTCACGCATCAACATCAGCTGTTACTTGACTCGTTTAAACACTAAAAAAAAAGTATATCTAGTTACGAACCAATGACAGAGAAGACGGCACCTGAAACTGTCGGCTCAAATACTCTGGATTCGAGAGGACAAGCTCTGGTCAACGAATTTATGCGATTCGAAAAAAAGTATAATAACCATGACGGATTTGGATATAATTCACTTTTGTACTGCAGCTTATATTTATTTTTACTTCAAATTAATATATTTTTAAAAATTTTAATAAACTTATATAAAAATTAATTTTTTAAAAATAAAAAAATATTATTTTAATACATTTCCGAGCAAAAAACATTTTGAAAAACAATCACAATCATACTCATAAACATACAAGTTTACTTTTAAGATAGAAAAATGTCCATTCTATAGGCTGGGGTTGTGTTTTTTTGTTTTTATTAATGTTAGTGTTTGGACTAACTTACATATGTTTTAATTAATTTTACAGATTTTAAAATTAATGACTTTATAAATCTCTAATAGTTCTAAAAAAATTTAAATTTATAATTATTAAAAATAAAATTATAATCTAATCAATAAAATTATTTTTTAATTTATGTTTAATTCCATAGCCTTATGTTGCCCTCGCGCCATGTCACGGCTTATGTCATTATATAGTCAGGACTTGCATTTCTCGCCAGCCACTAAGGTTAAAGTCTGCATTATTAATTAGAAGGAAGAACAATAAGATATTTGGAGTAAATTTTGTTCCTTATAAAAGGTTAATAAAGCTTTTTAGACAAAATCATAAAAAACCCTGAATTTCCACCATTGCTTTTTAGATTTCTAAACTGTTTTTTAGATACTCTAGCTCAGACACCGGAAGAGATGTCTGAGCTAGAATCCATTGCTTCTGCAGATTCTGTAAAGGGTGATAGATATGGAAGCAACATCTCTACGCATCAGAACTCTGAAACTCCACCATTGTCGTCGTGGAAAGCTATATAAAGGAAGGCTTTTTACCATCTCTATCGACACTTCGAGACGTTTTCAAATATTTTGAATTTTTTTATAATAAAAAAAATATGTTTTCAAATCTTTTATTTTTAGATGTTAAAAATAACTTTTTTAAAATAATTTTTTTTTATTTTAATATAATTTTTAATAAAAAATACTTGAAACCACCACCAACTACAATCCCCATCAAACATTACCCACAACTACATTATCCTACAGTGTGTGTGTGAAGTTGTGCTTTGCTTTGGAGTTTAGTTAAACTATGCCTTTCAGATGTAAGCTACCTCACTATTTTTTTTATTTTAATTTTTGTAATAAGGGCATGTTTGGAACAATAAGTTTTTCTGATATCCCATAGTTATTCATTAATTTTCACTTTAATCCCTGTAGTTTTTAGAAATTGTTATAGTCTGTATTTTCTTTGCCTTACAATGAGGCCCTAAATTGATTTTTTTCCCCTTCTCTATTTGATTGAAAAATATTTTCTACTCTCTACAAATACATTCATGTAATTAGGTACCTAGGTCAAAAAGGACAATCTTGGTAATATTAGCTCATTTTTTCATTTCTTAATCATGGAGTCCCTACATAACTTTTTTTTTTTCATATGCTATACACAATATAATTTGTGATTTTATAAAAATTATAGTTTATAATCATCCAATCATTGCAATTTAAAAAATTATAAAGATAAAATAAAAACATGATGAATCTTTATACCAAGCTAGAAATGGTATCTTTTTACGGATAAAGTTTTCGAGATTGTCATGTCTCCTAATGTAATCAAGACATTCAGGGACAAAACAGATATCTATGGATTGAGAATTTGAGATTTCAACACGCATGATCCGGTTGTTACTTCTATTTATGACTTGTGAAGAAATAAAATATTTCATGCCACCCTCTAATCAAATAAATTAATAATTATTTATATAAATAAAATTAAATTATTAACAATAACAAAAAAAATTAAAAAAAATTAAGAGATAGATATAGATTAATATATTTGATACTGTAAAATAAGATATTTACTCATTTGTGTTTACTGAATTTGTTTATTAAAATCAATAAAAAATAATAGAAATAGAAATAAATACGGATTGAATTGGAAAAAACAATATATTAAAAATTATAATTCAAACACTAAATTAAAAACATTTAAAACTTTTATAATAGAATCAAGAACTAAAATAAACAATAAAAAATATAAGAACTAAAATTGATAAATCTAAAGATAAGAGGACAAACATGCACCATCTCTGGAAAAGAGAGAAAATCAAGAAGAAAAAAAAAATCACCAGCAACAAACTGGCCATCATCTACCACCACGCGCCATCTCGTAAGAAAACGAACACAATGATACATCTGAGAATATGGTAGAAGGGCAAGTTTGGTCACTAGATGGCGCTACATGCGCCACCAAAACATCACAAATGACATCCATTGCCATTTTTTAATAAAAAAGTAGTTTTATTTTAGTTATTAGTATCGCGACAACCAATCATTCTCTTTATTTCATTATTTTTCAACAGCTTTCTCTCTTTTCTCTCTAACTCAAAGATTGAAAATAAAACAAAATCAACTTTTGGACATTATAAAAAATTTCATAAATTTCAGATAAGCCATGTTTTTGTTAAAGTTTTAATCGGGAGCCTAATTTCATATAATTACATTGTAAAATGTAATTGAAAGAAAAAAATTAGATATACTATTCATTGTTCATATAAAATAGTGGTCACCCTTCGATTATTTTAGTTTTTGTAACTAGTTTACTTCTTGTGCTATGCTACAGGTTGGACTAAATAAGTTTTGAACATAAAAAAAAAATATCCAAAATGTGGGGGAATTCATTAACATTATCATTAAACCTAGTCTAGCAAGTTGAATTTAAAAACTTCCGACTTGAGTACTAGCCAAGTCTAAGATTTTAATTAAATCATATAGGGGTTGTTTTGATATGACTTGATTAACTAGACGAGTCCAAAAAAAAAATCAAAGGAAAAAATGACATAAAAACAAAAACTAGACGTTTGAGTTTAAAGGCAATCTGGATGACCGATAAAAAAAAAGTTTGACTTTAAAAAAAAAATTGAAGCTAACATTTTTTTATATATACAAACATTGAAATGATGACATATTAGATTGATTGTAGTTAACTTGAATTAACTTATTAAACTTGTGACCTGAGTTATGAATTTACATGAGTTCTATAACATTTTTTTTTTTTACTTATATTATAAGAAATAAAAACTAATTCAAAATCAACTTAATGTTAAATGATGAAAAAACAATAAAAAAATTCATCAGAACCCAATTTTAAAGGTTTTTTTTTTTTTTAAAAAAAAAAAATCAAGTCAGACACTTGGGTATAAGTGGCCCAATATATCATGACCTGGATCAGGAACATATACGATTGATAAAAAGATAGTTGACTTTAAAATAAGAATTGAAGCTGTCATCTTTTTTTTATATATAAAAAAAAGCAAACGATGATATATTGGATCGATTTCAATCAATATAGGTTAACTCATTAAACCCGTAGCCTAGGTTATGGATTCCAATGAGTTCAATAATATTTTTTTTATTGTAATTATATGATAAAAAAATTAATTTAAAATCAACTCAATATTAAATAATAAAACTGAAAAGAAAAATCATCAAAAACCCAATATTAAAGATTTTTTTTTAAAATAAGACCAGGCATGTGGGTTTAAATGCCCTAATATATAAAAGTCCTCGAAAGAAAAACCTGGGTTAGACTATTTTTCTATCATATTGTTTACTATATTTTTTTTTTAAAAAAGAAACAAATATATACCATGCCCAACTCAAAATGATTATTAGTTAAGAGTTTTTTTAGTTTTTTCAATCTATTTTCACCGCAATACACATAATAAAACACTATAAATATTTTTTTAAACCACTTACAAACCTTTAAATGTTCTAAAATCACTTTAAAAAACCAAAATATATCTTTTTTCAAACATATTTATATATAAAAAGAACCCACCAACACTAAACTCTCCGAGTGACCCAAGTTTGATCATTTTTTATGTCAATAACAAAATAACTAACCATTTTCTCTCTTTAGCAGTTTTTTCAATAATTTTTTTCTCCTCTCTAACTCAGGGATTACAAGCATATAGAAAATAAAAACCAAAACAAAAATTGTTGAAAATTAAGTGTTTTAATTTAGAGCATAGTTTCATATAATTAGACAATAAAAAGATACAACTGGAAAAACAAAAAAGTTGGAAAAAAAAAGGGACAAGCGGTTCACCTGCTGCCCCACTTCAGATTTTTTAGTTTTTGTTATAATTATAATTATAATAATACGCATTCATCATTCGATAAATTCAGATCACAGATTGCACGCGCATAGAGGTTCTACTTGCTCTCCATAATTACATATCAAAAGAGAAACTAGGAAAATCCATCTTCTTGTACCGAAGCAGGAACTCGGTAACGATAAAATCAGATAGCGGAAACATTTATTAACTTTAGATGGAGCACAAAACTTCCACAATTTTAGAACACTTCAAAGGCATCTGAAATCCGCAAGCAGCAGCGAGATAACGGACATGGCATCGTGCCTTTATGTAGCTTTCCATGATGAAAGAGGGGGAGTATCTGAATTCTTGTGTGTAAACATGGAACCATCATATCTGTCACCCTTTACAGCACCTGCAGAGGCGATTGATTCGAGTTCAGCCATTTCTTCTGGTGTTAGTTTGACAGACAAAGCCCCAACGTTCTGGTTGAAGTTTTCGATCTTGGTAGTTCCAGGAATTGGGCATACATCATCACCCTGGTGGTGTACCCAGGCCAATGCTAGTTGTGATGGAGTGCACTGTTTCCTTGCGGCGATTTCATTAACCCGCTCAAATAGTTGTCTGTTATGGTCTAGATTTTCAGGTTGGAACCTAGGCAGATGCTGAGGCAATTGAAACACTAATTTCAGAAGCTAAGCTTGAAACAACTCATCAAAAAGGAAATTATCATTGATGTACGGTTTATGCAAGGCATTCCATATGTACTTGTAGCATGTCCTACTTGCTCACTGTAAGATAACAGGAACAACTTTTCCGTAACACATCAAAATATCAAAAGCAAAAAACATATGTTCTCTAACAAACCAAACTAATCATCATGATGTTGTATACTATGCAGGTTCTATGGGTGCAAACATGCCAAATTGCCTTAATATAAAGTGAGTGAACAGACTTTACGAAGCCAAAAGCACTGAATTCGGACCATCGGAAAAAGAAGGTATTCTACCCATGAGCTTGTGTTTCTCTAGCCCTCTGTTTAGTGCATGACTGAGAAATCAAAAGATTCAAGCAAAAACATTAAACATGCAGAACTCTTTGTTTGGACATGGGACAAACTAAAGCCCTTGACTTAATGTTTTATTTGATTGAACCTGTTGCAGGATCTTCAATTACAGCACCTAAATACTATGGTTTATAAGTTCTAACAGAATTGACAGGCTAGGAAATGGGAAAATAGGCTTTGGGTGGGTATCGGGGTGTGTGCAGCTTAAGTTTGTGGTTTATAAGCTATCCAGGTGCTATTTGAATCACAATCTTGAATCAATCCAAGGTGGAAAACATCTTTGTTGGAATAAAGCAACTATGAAGGAAATGCTAGCTAAAATATCATGATCTCAAAGCAGGAACTCTCTCTCTACGAAAGTGTTTTTTTACAGAGTTTTGACTCCAAACCACTCCATAAAATGGAAGAGGCAGAGTTTTCTGAGGCCTGTAAGTTAACCAATATGTAACCCACCAAAGGAGGAGATATAATTTGTCAAATTCCTTCTTTTCCAAACTATAAAAGTTTTATTTTAGCACAATTGGTTATTTACGGCAGATGTATTACAGACAGAAACTCTGTATTCTCAAAGAGCAGTACGAACCTTTCGGAAGTCACCCTCTGTAAAGCTCTCAACCAACTTAGGCCCTGATGAAAAGAATCCTCGTCCTAGAGGACTGTATGCAACAATCCCAATGCCAAGTTCTCTGAGAAATTAGAAGATAAGATCAGAATCTGCATATCCAAGCATCCTATAATCATTTTAAAGCTTTAGTTATTTTGATCTCGAAAAGAAATTAGTTTTTCTCATTAATGCCTCACCTGCAGGTAGGAACAATCTCTTCCTCCACATCTCTTGACCACAATGACCACTCCAATTGCACAGCAGTTACCGGATGAACAGCATGAGCTCTTCTGATTGTTGAAGCAGAGGCCTCAGACAGACCTATATACTTTATTTTACCTTCTTCAACTAGTTTCTTGAGCTCCCCCATCTAGCAAAGGAAAGCATTATGACTGCTCAACAACAAGATATTTGAAACTAGAACGCATATATAAAAGGGACACCTAGTAGTAACAATGTGAGCATCGATCAGACTACAAGAGAAAATGTCAATGCACATAACACACAAGGCAGCATCAGTACCATGACTACTCTTATGATTCAGTGGATTCATGTCAAAGTGTAAGGGTTTTTGTATATATCCCCCGAAACAATATAAAAACACATCTACAAGCAAAAGGAAAATTTTATCCATCGATTAAATATTTAATTAGAACTCTATATATATAGAAAAATAATTAAAGAGAAATACCGTGACTTCAATGGGAACTTTGGTATCAATGCGATGCTGGTAATAAAGATCAATGCAGTCAAGTTGAAGGCGTTTCAAGCTGGCCTCACAAGCAGCTCTCACATAAGCAGGATCCCCTCGAATCTCCCTCTTGCCGTCTTGAAAGCTAATACCAAATTTGGTAGCTAGTTCAACGTTCTCTCTCAATCCTGATCTGGCCTTCAAAGCCTTGCCCAGAAGGATTTCGTTGGTGTGGGGTCCATAAATATCAGAGGTATCGAGGAAAGTGACACCGGAGCTGATGGCATGGTGGATGAGGGCGATCATGTCGGATTCAGGTTTTGGAGGGCCATAGAAGGCAGACATGCCCATGCATCCAAGTCCCTGTGCTGATACTTCAAGGCCCTGTGATCCCAGCTTGATCCTTTTCACTGCTGCTGCCATCTCTTTCTCTCCTGTTCTTAACTAATTAGCTTTTCAAGAATGAAGGACTCTCTGTGTGTGCGTGAGCTCAACTCAACAGCAATCAATACCGATAATGGCGTAGCGAACGAAACTGCTATAAATAAAGTGAGGGAGTGTGTCTGAGACCTTCATATTTCCATGGTGGTGATGGTTGGTGCCGTCAAGAGCATTTTTCCTTTCCCCGTGTCCCAACTACCAATCAGACACCTAAAATGTTGCTGACGTAAGGACTTGCGTAATGTTAGAATTTTCTTTTTCCTTGTTTTTTTCTCGCTTTTAAGCGTTATTTTTCTCACCGTTGATTTACAAGGTGTCTCAATATTTATCCTAAAACTTTGATCTGTATTAATTAGATGCCTTGACTTTCCCTGTAGTCCCAATTTCCGTCAATTTTAGTCCGTTACGGTAATGGAAAATATGCATAAATTTGAATTTCATCCCTGAAGTTTATGGAATAACTGAAAATAACCCAAAAGGTATTAAAAACTTTAAAAGAAACATAGATAGATTGAATTTAATAAAATTAAAAACTATAAAAAATAAAAGATTATTTTTAGCAAACATAATTGAGAGAACTTGTGTGCTTGAGTTTCTAAAGAAACACCAAATCCTTCCAATTTCAATTCTCATTTTCCATCGACAACATCATCTTTGATACGGTAATTTCAACATCATTTTCCATCAAGACCATGCAAACCCTTCTCCAATTTTTGTGCAGAATAAATTAATCAAGAATCCGTTCATAAAATTTGATGACTCTTCTTGTTTGGCAATGTAGTTGCGATTGCTTTTCAAATAACTTTTCATGCTAATAATATTTTTTTTATTTTTTAAAAATTATTTTTAACATCAGCACATCAAAATAATTTAAAAACACTAAAAAAATATTAATTTGAAGTTAATAAAAAATTAAAAAATTTTCAAATTTTTGCATAAATGCTTTTGAAATGCAGAAACAAACAAGTCCTGACTACAACAATGACAAAACCAACCTAATCCATTGTCAACATCTTCAGTGAAATCATAAAATTATATAATTTTACAAGTCAACACAAACACAAACACAAACACACACACACACACACATGTATATATAATCAAATTAAAAACTTAAAAATCAGTAAAATCGATCTCTTACAAAATTAATAAAATTGTTAAACTTGGTTCAAACTTGACCTTAAAATATCTACTGATCAATTTTGCGAGATTGAATATATCTTTCAAACCTTATATTGGATTGATTTGAAATTTTAAAAGGAATATTATATATATAAAACTATATTTTGATATATTTTCAGGTTAAAAAGAGTTTGAGAATATATTATTTTAAAGAGTTAATATTATTAGATAACTTTTATTAAATCTATCAAATTATATTTTCATATACTATTTGAAACATATCTATAACTCAATTCTTTGCATGAACTAACATTTATGATATTGAATTTATTTGGTTCTCGTCTTATTGAACTATCAAATTTGCTCTTGTTTAAGTTTGATAGTATATCTTAATGGAGAATGGGATATCTTCAAAATGGAAGTAACAAAAATTAAACTTGGAAGTAACAAAACTTCAAAATGGATATCTTAATGGAGAACTCGCATTGTATGTGTGCCAACATTGGTTCTAAAGTTGCAAGCTTTTTACTTTGTCTTTTTTGTTCAAATAAAAGGTGATAATGAAATTGTATATCTTGCGTCTTTTTTAATTATTATTATTTGAGATTGTAAATAACGATAATAAAAAATATATAATCATAATATTATTTGTTATAAATGAACATTTATAGTTTAATTGGAAATCTAATTATAGTTATTTTTTAAAGTGTTTTTCAAAATGCATCAAAATAATATATATTTTTTATTTTTTAAAAATTATTTTTGATATCAACACATCAAAATAATTTAAAAACACTAAAAAAATATTAATTTAAAACAAAAAAAATAATTTTTTTTAAATTTTTTTAGAAACACATTTAAAAAGAAAAAATAAACTGGCTTTAGTGTTTCATACACAGGACACATTATACTCCATCTTTTTTATTTTTTTTTAATGAAAAGTGAAGACCTCCTCCTCCTCCTCCTCCTCCTCAAGTAATAAATACATTAAACAAGATTATAAGAAAAGGATCACACAAATATTAGGTAGAATTAATCAAAGGAATGCCATCACATAGTTAAAGCACTAGAAATGTACGAAAATTGCAGATTGTAATTTTGAAACTGTATGCTTGGCAGGGCTCACTACTCAGGAACTTCTTTTTTCTTTATTGTCAATCCAATATGAATTAGCTTTTTTTTTTTTTTTTGTGTTAATATCTCATTGAAGTATCAATGAAATGATCCCACTCTTCTTCCACTCCAATCCCAGATAATTTCATCTTCCAGCTGTTCTCTTCTGCAAAACCATTACTAGGATCCCTCCCCTTGTTGATATTATTTCTCACTTTTCCTATTCTATGCAGGACTCCCTTCAATGTTATGTCGAATGCATCTTCAAGGGTCTCTAATTTAGACCTGGGATCTGCATATATTACTCTTGGGATCAGCTTTATGACCTCCTTTCTCATCGCCAACATTTCGTTGTCCGAGATTTGAAGTAATACCTGCTTGATGCTGACAAACCCGTCTTTTACTAGGTCGATTGGTATGAACACGGAATATCTCCAGTAATCCCTCTGTAAATGCCATGTATACTGCGCGTAAGCAGAGAATGGATGGAAGAAGACAGGAATGCAACCAGCCAAAATCGAGTCGAAAATGGATCTCCTGGTGTAGGAGTCCCCGGGAGGCTGTAAGCAGAAAACCGAGTCTTGAAACGCTTTAATCACTTCAGCAGGGTTATCACATCTGCTTTCGCCCCCAGAATTACAACGAAGAAAGTTGCATGTCCTCCTTGAAGCTAAACATTGGTGGATAATCTCCTTTCGTATAGAATCGTTCGCACTAGGTCTCGGGGCGCCTGCGAAAGCAAACAGGTAGCGCCTGTTATGGCTCTGCATTCTGTTTTGCCACCGGAATACCTCATCGTCGCTCGAAGGATGGAAATAAGTGGGATATGGTATTGCAAATTCATTGCTCCATGAGGTTGTTTCGATTGACAACGCTGTCAGGTTCATAGATTCAGGCAAGGTCATAAGCTTGCTACCCCAATCGGAGTCATGATCAGTTTGTCTTCGAAAATCCCAACCAATCCTACCCAGAACAAAGAAATGGTCTCTTCCCCACATCCTTTTCCATTCAGGCTGCTGCGCAAGCCACTTGACAAGATCAGAACCTAAAGAGTCCCTCATTGATGTGTTGTAACCCCAAAGGTAGCGTCCGGCATCCAAGCCAGCAAAGAACGGCACATAAATGGCGTTGGCGAACGATGAGTTCTTAGTCAAACACTTGTACTTCTTCATCCTCTCATGAAATATGACTTCTAAAAGGAACTGGTTGGTTGTAAACCAGGTCTTTTCGGACAAAACCCCCTCAGAATTCTCAACCTGAGGACCGAAGCCCGAGTTCGTCAAGAACGGGCACATGTCTAACCATTTCACAAGTACAGAGCAATTTTTCAGTACATCATCATTGAATCGGCGAGGAAGATGATGAACATATATGTACCGACCCTCGCAAGAATCTGCTGGTCTCCTGGTTCTCGCAGCCAATGTAGTATTCTTGTTCACAGCAAGATTATTTGCTTGATCAAGAGACTCAATTACATCAATAAAAGGATTATCAGTATCGACTGATGGATCAGGAGAAGCGTTTTGGTTGAACATTTGAGGGGCATCAAGAGAGTGATTAGGTTTATGGGCATGGAGGTTGTTAAAGGAACTGACAAAGACGCTGATTAAAGAGGTGGCGCTGTTTGTTCCATCGGCACTTAAAACAGAATAATCAAAAGCCTTTAAAAACACAGCGAAGAAGGAGAAGGCAACAAGGAAGACAAACCAGTTTCGGATAATGGCTGGTCTCTTCATTCTCTCAACAGCACAGCATTTTCCAACCAGCGAAAGAATCCCAATAAACCCGAAGAAGACCTAAAACACAAAAAACCCTGAGTCTCGAATAGTTGTATAAGAAGCAATCATGGTGTTTACAGAGTGAGCAAGAGAGAGTTTTATGAGAAGAATGATTAAAGGAGGTACTAGAAGCTGGATTTTCTTCCCTTTCTTTTGTTTCTGGATTTTATTGGCAATGATAATATGGCTCTGCTACTGAAAATCCTGACCCTTTTAATTTAAATTAATTTATGGAAAATAAAAGCTGGATTTTATTTTATTTATTTGTTTCCTAATTGTTATGATGCCAGATGCAAAGGTTTTGGAAGGCATTAAAAAGCATGGAACTAGTTAAGGAAACCTTGCGACCGTTCATGGAAACCTGAGAGGGGTGCAATCTCACGTATTAATATATTTCCTGTTCTGTCTTCGTATAGGTTTTACTTGTTTAATACGAGTGCAAGATCACCCTTTTCTTAAACGTGTGGTTGCTTTTATAAATTAAAATTTAAATATGTTTGAGATTGTTATAGTGGTTATAAAAGTATTTTTTATTTAAAAATATATTAAATTAATATATTTTTATTTTTTAAAATTATTTTTGATATTAACATATCAAGTCTGAAAAAATAAAATAAAATTTAAATTTTTTAAAAATATAATTTTAACCGTATTTTTAAATATTGTTTTGAGAGACTACTCTTCAATTATTTCTCTTTTTATATGAATTTTTTTTAATTTAAATGTTTTTGTAATTGTGGTATTTTAAATTATATTTTATTTTAAAATTTATTAAAATAATATATTTTTTATTTTTAAAATATATTTAAAATATTAGTAAATTAAAATGATACAAAATAAAAATAAAATAAAATTTTAAAATCACTTTTAAAACAAAAAAAAAACAATCACAGTTGTAAGTCACATGCATTTTCTTATAAAATCCTACACACTTGATTTTTTCTTTTTTACTGGGATACAAATCCACTGCTTTATATATATAAACAACAAACACACACCTATGCCAATTCAACCGTAGGATTAAGCAGAATCCTACACAAGCACGGAGAACCCTCTAATGTATAGTTTTAAAATTCGATTCGGTTCAAAGCTCCAGTTTTGAATTTTAATTGGGTTATTAAATGAATTTTTTTAAAAAAGTTAAAAAAATATTATTTTCATAAAAAAAATAAAAATAAAAATCAACGAGTTTGTTACGAGTAACCCATCAGGTTGGCCGAATCATACCAGATTTTTTTTTTTTTGTTTTTTCTTCACCTATATTTTAAATATATCTTAAAATCTTATTTAAGTTTTTAAATGAAATTGTCATTTAACAATAAAAATATAGGGGGATAAAAAACACAATTGTCGGCAGTGAAGGGCGAAGGATAGAGATGGAAAAAAGAACTAGGAAAGCATAAAAGGTGGAAAATAGGAAAAACAATAATAATTTTTTTTTTAAAAAAAGGTAGTTAAGAGGCCCACACAAATCCTGCTTCGAAGAGAAAACATATCAACAATTTGCGTGCAAGACCATTAACAAAAGCATTGATGTCATCAGTGTTCATCATAGAAATTAAATTCCAGCCAGCCCATCAGGTTAACTTGATATTGTTTAATTAGTTATTAATTCTTTTTAAATTAACTATATAAATAATGATAAAATATTTTATTTTTTTAATAAAAAAATTTAAACTTTTTAGTATATATATTCTATGTCTACAAAAAAAAAAATTATATTTTTTTAATATAAAATAATAAATCTTTTTTATTTAAATACTTTAACTAGCATAATATATATATATATATATATATAATATTTTTTTTAATATGGAATAATACATTTTCTGAAATAATCTTTTAAATTTTATTATTTATAATATATATAAGTTATATTTATATAGATTTTTTTTAATTTTTTTATATAAAATATTAAAATTTTAAATATATATTTTTAAAAATTTTCTACTTGACCCGAGACCTGGCTTCTTAATTTATCAATTTCGGGTTTGATAATATTATGCATACCATAAATGAGTCTCACACCCCAAACGAAATTGAAGTAAAAGGTAGTGCCTTTCTAAGTGAAACCTTGAAGAAAATTCAGAATTGAAAAACCCAAAAAAAACAAAGCATCTCTGGTTCATAAAACAGATAATGAACACACAGAAATATTATAAGAAAACGCATATCCCTCTGATTCTCTGTTAAAATATTACCCCTTTTTGGAAGCTTAATCTACCCCTGCTTCCACTTCCTCTCCTCGTCTATAATCGGTATAAATCATCTATTTGTTAAACAAACAACTTTTTGTTTCCTCTTTCCTTCCCAGCTCAACCTATCGGCTTGCCCTATACAGATTTCGATGGCAAACATCATTGCTCAAACCCTAAAAACCCAGCAATGGATGATCAGCAGGAGAGGGATCAGGTTGCGTTGTCCCCGAAACTAGCCACGTTCGATGGCTATATATATGATAAGGATAAAGGATAAAGATCAACGTGTGGTTATCTTTGCATATGTGATCCTTATCTTTGTACAGTCCCAGTATTGCTAATTACATTTGAATGTAATATAATTCTTATCAGTTGTAACAAATAGATAAACATTACAATTATCTCCTGTAACATGCTTACATATATAATGAAGAACAATGCATATGTCTCTGGCAACAAAAAAACCAGAGGTCTTACAATTCTTTCATGGTATCAGAGTTTACTCTAGCTCACGCTTCTATTGATCCAATGTCTCTCACTATAGAATCTTCCTCCTCTTCCGCTGCTTTTTATCTTCCATCTCAAGTTATTTCCATTAAACTTGATGGCACAAACTTTCTTGCATGGAGTGCTCAGTTGCTTCCTTTATTCCGCAGCTATGGCCTCATGGGCATAGTTGATGGTTCTGAACTCAGTCCTCCCCAATTTACTAGCATTGAACATAAAAACCAAGGCATTCTTAATTCTGGTTATGTAGTTTGGCAGTATAAAGACCAAACGATTCTTGACTGGATTATATCTTCACTATCTCCTGCAGTGGTTTCCACCATTTATGGTCTTGAGACCTCTCGGCTTGCTTGGCAAGCCCTTGGTGCACGTTTTGTTGCACCCTCTACATCTCGTATTGCTCTTATCAAGAGAAAGCTGCAATCTTTACAGCAAGGTTCCATGCAGTGCCAATAATTTTTAGATACAGTCAAGTCTTTTACTGATGAATTATCTGCTGTTGGGAAACCAATTGATGACTCAGATTTAATTCTCTCGGTTCTCAATGGTCTTAATTCTTCTTTTCATTCCTTTATGACGACATATATGCTTCTGGCTAAAGAGAAATCTATGTCATTCTCAGACTTCCATGCAGAGTTGTTGAATTTTGATCTCATGCAAAAATTCCACAGTCAAACCATTCAACAGGAAACGGGGTCTTATGCTTTCTATTGGCATAAACCTGGTTCAAAATCAGGCTCTCGTAATTGCAACAAGAATCAATTTTCTAGGACATCAAAAAGCTCCAGTCCTGCTCTTTCTCAATTTAGGCACCCATTACTACATCTGCCATCCTCATATTTAACTGTTATGGCCACTGCCTCTCGTTCTCCTTCTCCCTGTCAGATATGCAAACGAGAAGGACATCAAGCTCTAGATTGTTTTAATCGGATGAACTATTCTTTTCAGGGACGTCGTCTTCCAACAGAGTTAGCTGCTATGGTTGCTGAGTTGCTGAGGCTAATACCACTTATCTCAATCAAAATCAATGGTATGTTGATAGTGGTGCCAACATTCATGTAACCTCCAATCTAGCCAATCTTGCAACGTCTCAACCTTATGACGATGATGATTCAGTGGGTGTAGGTAACGGGACAGGTTTGAATATATCACACACTGGCACTGCTTCAATTCAAACTCATTCCTCTATTCTCACTTTAAAAGATGTTGCTTGCTGTCCTCAAGCTTCGGCTCAACTCCTTTCCATTAATAAATTGTGCAAAGATAATAATGTTCTCTTTGAACTAACTGGCACTCATTTTTCTGTGAAGGACATCCTGACGGGGGACACGCTTCTGACGGGGCCAAGTGAAAATGGATTGTACCCAATCAACCTTCGTCAACTTCCTTCATCCAATTTCCATGCTCTAACTATGACTTTTGGTGTTAAAGCTTTTACTTCCACTTGGCATTGTCGTTTGGGACATCCTTCGGCAAACATTTTAAATCGTGTTATTTCTAAATTTTCTTTTTCCATTACTGATTCCATAACTAAACAGGGTATTTATGTGTCTTGTTAATTGGGCAAATCTAAACAATTGCCATTTTCCGATTCTTGCAGAGAATCCATAACCCCTCTCGAATTAATTCATTCTGATGTCTGGTCTACTTTTACTCCATCTTTAAATGGTTGTCGGTATTATGTAATTTTTATTGATGATTACACTCGTTTTTGTTGGCTTTTTCCTATTTCTTATAAATCTGATGTTTACTCCACGTTTGTTAATTTTAAGCTTTTAGTGGAAAAACAATTTAATTACACCATTAAACAATTTCAAACTGATAATGGGGGTGAATATTGTTCTACCATCTTTAAGCAATTTTTAACTACCAGTGGAATTTTTCATCGTTTTTCATGTCCACACACATCCCAACAAAATGGCCTCGTTGAAAGAAAACATCGTCATATTATGGAAATGGGACTCACTCTCCTTGCCCAATCTGGCTTACCTAAAGGTTTTTGGGTTGATGCTTTTTTAACGTTTATTTTCATCATTAATAGCTTACCTACCAAGGTTTTGGATTATTCTTCACCCTATGAACTCCTTTTTCAGCGTTCCCCTGATTTTTCCTATTTTTGTACCTTTGGTTGTCAATGTTTTCCCTACCTTCGTCCTTACTCAGTTGATAAATTATCTTATTGTAGCAAACCTTGTATTTTTATTGGTTACTGCTCTAATCATAAAGGTTTTCGATGCTTTGATCAATCCTCCAGACAGGTATACATATCCTAAAATGTGATCTTTGACGAAGGTATTTTTCCTGCATGTGACCACTCTATTTTCACTGACTCTGCCAATTGCTTGGACTCCTCAGGTACTTCTAATACTCTGTTTTTACCTCCCTCTTCTCCTCCTTTTAATTATTTCCCTGTGTCTTCCTTTACCACTACTTCACCCTATCAAAACTCCCTGACAACATCTTACCCGATCACCAAAATTCCCCTCTTCCTTTCACTCATCCTGATAACTTCTTCCATGCATAATCTTTACTCCACACACCAGCTCTTCCCGTTGACCATCCTGAGACAGTCCCCAACGACCCTTCTTTAAACACATCTTTGGCTACTGTTTCGAATGCTTCTCATGACACTGCATCTTCTGATCATTCTGCCAGTGAACTTTCTCTTCCTCTTTCTTCTTCCCGTATGTTTACTAGATCTCAAACGGGGCATTCTAAACCCCGTACTTTTCCTGACTTTCAACTACATTACACTACCCGTCACCCTCTTCAAGCTTTGCATGCAGGTGTGGCACTCTCTGAGCCTCGTACTTATGCTCAAACAGTTGCTATACCTGAATGGCATGCAGCAATGGCAAGTGAATTTCAGGCGTTGCTGAAAAATAAAACATGGTCATTGTGCCCTCGACCCCCTGGTAAAAATGTGGTCCCATGCAAATGGGTATTTAAGCTCAAATACAGACCTGATGGCAGTATTGATCGTCACAAAGCAAGATTAGTGGCTGTTGGTTATTTACAAAGAAGTGGTATTGATTTTCATGAAACTTTCAGCCCTGTTATCAAACCATCCACTGTTCGTATGGTTCTTGCAACTACAGTCTCCGATATTCGGCAACTAGATGTTTCCAACGGCTTTTTTCATGGCATTTTAGAAGAAGAGGTTTATATGGCCCAGCCGAAAGGTTTTGAAGACTCTGATCATCCCCAGTTTGTCTGTAAACTTTATAAGTCACTCTATGGCTTGAAACAAGCACCTCAGGCTTGGTTTACTCGATTATCCACTGCTCTCTTACCTCTTGGTTTTCTCAGCTCACAAGTTGACCCGTCTCTGTTCACATATCATCAAGACTCCATTCATGCCTTTTTATTAGTATATGTGGATGATATCTTTGTCACCTCCAACGATCAAAGCTTCATTACATCTCTTATCTCTAACCTACAACTAGAGTTTGCTACAAAAGGATCTTGGGCAGCTGGCATATTTTCTGGGCATTGAAGCAATACGCAATTCTTCTGGTCTACATCTTCGGCAAACAAGATATATCATTGATTTATTAAATCGTGTCCGACTTCTTGGCATTCGTCCATATTGAGCTCCATGTGTTTCGGTTTCCAAATTGTCTAAATTTGATGGAGAACTTCTCCCCAATTGATCTGAATATAGACAAACAGTTAGTGCCCTGCAGTATGTCACTCTCACCCGGCCTGATATTGCTTACTCCGTGAATCAACTATGTCAACAAATGCAATCTCCCACTTCTACTCATTGGACTGTGGCCAAACGAGTGCTACGCTATTTAAAGCATACCCTTGATTATGGCCTCTTCTACAAATTGGGATCCTTTTCTGTGAATGCTTACTGTGATTCTGATTGGGCCAGCGATCCTAATGATAGAAGATCAACGTGTGGTTATGGTGTATATGTGGGTCTTAATCTCATCTCTTGGTCAGCAAAGAAACAACTTATAGTGTTCAAATCTAGTACAGAGGCAGAATACCGATGCTTGGCATTAGTCATAGCTGAAGTATATTGGCTACAAATGCTGTTGTGTGAATTATAAATTTCACGTGAATCTGCTCTCATTGTCTGGTGTGACAATGTCAGTGCTCTAGCTCTTGCTTCCAATCCTATTTTTCATGCACGGTCTAAACATATAGAAGTGGATTACCACTTTGTTCGAGAGAAGGTGACAAACCACGACATCATATTACAACACGTTCCCTTTGTCTTGCAACCTGCAAATATATTTACAAAGGGGCATATTGCTGATCGCTTTTGCTTTCTTAGGGACAAACTCTCAGTATTGGACCTCCTTGCTAGTTTGCGGGGGAATGATAAGGATAAAGGATAAAGATCAACATGTGGTTATCTTTGCATATGTGATTCTTATCTTTGTACAATCCCAGTATTGCTAATTACGTTTGAATGTAATATAATTTTTATCAGTTGTAACAGATAGATAGACATTACAATTATCTCCTGTAACAGGCTTACATATATAATGAAGAACAATGCATACGTCTCTGGCAACAAAAAGACCAGAGGTCTTAATAACCTCCACTTCTTTCAACATGTGGTTATCTTTGCATATGTGATTCTTATCTTTGTGCAGTCCCAATATTGTTAATTACGTTTGAATGTAATATAATTCTTATCAGTTGTAATAGATAGATAGACATTACAATTATCTCCTGTAACAAGCTTACATATATAATGAATAACAATGCGCATACGTCTTTGGCAACAAAAAAACCAGAGGTCTTACAATTCTTTTAATATATATATATATATATATATCCAAACAACCTCCACTTTTTTCAAGCTTCCTTTTCCTTTTCTACTCTTTCTTCTACTTTTCTGCACATAGAAAAAGGAAATGAAGGGCAGAGTAAAAGAGGGACATAGGTTGCTTTTTTCTTCATTGGCAACCCACTCTGATCTGGGTTGAAAAGAAGGAAAACAAGAAAAATATAGTATTAGAAACATCACATTGCTCAGCACCTAAATCAAGAGAACAAAAAAAAAAAAAACTGTAAACCAAGGGAGGGAAAATACTGTTCCATTGTATACAGTGTTATAAAAGTGGAAATATTATTATTATTATTATTATTTAAAGGATTTATCACAAGACATTAATTTATTAAATGGATGAATCATCCTTATCAGGATATAAAAAATAAGCTGATTTTATTTACTTAAACAAATGAAATTATAGAAATAACCCCAACCTCTATATATCATAATGTTTTAAGTGAGGGAGGGAGTCGTTTATCAACATCATCAAGTCTTACATTTGAGTTTTATTGCAAATTTCTTTCAAAAACATAAAAACAAAATACGAACTTGTGTGATGTTTTTATGCATTCTTTACTATTTATCCTCTTGCATATTATTGTGAATTTAAGTGATGTATTTTAATTTCTTTTTTATTGTCAATTTTTTTCGTGTTTAATTGCACCTGTTTTGAGCGAAAATTAGTATTCAATTGCTTTTTTATTTTTAAAGAAATATTTGAATTAAAAGATATAGTAGCAAAGTGAAAAATACAGCTAAAATAAATGGAAAATTTTAATTTCATATTAAAGTTTATTTTAATTTCCTTTATTTTCCACTTATTAAGTCATCGGTTCTTTTAGTTATAAAAAAATTAATTTTGGCACAAAACTTTATTTACCTCATTTTTTTAGTTCCTTTATGTTAGAGGTGAGAGATTGGTTGAATTTCGATGAAGAGAAAGAAAGTCATAGTTGACATCGATTTTGACCACTAAAATGATTGATTTTGATATCAATAAGTTTCATTTGATAAGGAAAATTTCACTTACATGTTGTTTTGCCTTCTCCTTGCCTGAAAAGGCAATTTTAACCACAAGTAGATTTTCAAGTTTAGGTTGATTTTGAGTTTTTAAACCATTGTTTAGGTTGTTTGAAGTCGTAAAAAGTTCATCAAGGTGTTTAGTATGTTTTAGAGGGAAAAAAAAAGTTAAAAATGATTTTTTTAGCAAAAGAATATGAAACCTTAATTTTTCAGTGACCCTTTAGTTGCAGGAATTTGCAACCAATAAATGACACATTTTTTTTTTAAAAAAATATTAGAGACCTTTTAATAGATACAAAAAATTAAAAAAGGACTAAAAGGCGTAAACATGTGGGCGAGGTTAGAAGGCCCCCAAACTGAGGCCTTTTGTTTTTTTGAAGGCCCAAAAACGTTGGGTTTTTTTTCGGACTTTTTTATTTTTATTTTTTTATTTAGGTAAAAAATAAATATAATAAAAAGTTACTAAACCTAATTAAGTTTGTGACTTGGATCGTATATTTGATGGATTGATCCATAAAGTCCAAATTGACTTAATATTTTATCTTTTTATTTTTTTATAAAAAAAACATGTTAGATTGGAATTTATTTTTAAGCATTTTGTTTGCTTTTAATTTTTAGTCATGATGTGTTTTTTTAAAAAGAAATAAATTAGGTAAGAAATAAATTAAAAAGAAAAAAAATTCCAGCCACTAGATTCCATAACCAAAACTATAAACTTGATAAGTTAGACCACGAAATCCATTTCAATCAAATGTTTTGTTGTATCAATTTTAAAAAATAATATAAATACGACATTAATTTGTTTTTTTAGTATTTTATTTATTTTGAATTGACTTTCATAATATATTTTATTTTATTTCTATAGTATTGATTGGCTTTAATTTATTGTTTTTTTTCATCATATTTATTTTTTAAAAAATCGAAATCATATTATTATCTATAATCTAGTTTAATGACATTGTAAAAAAAAACTCCAACAATCTTACCATTTTTTTTATGTTATTTTAAAAAATATGATCCGCCCGCGAAGGTTAGTCAACTTGCTAGTAACAATTTAACAGGTGTCTCCTAGCGTGTTTGTAGCAGCGGTTCATCGTCACGCTATAAAACCTCCTCCTCGTCAGATCCACCGCCAAATCTAGGGAAGTACAATTAAATGATTAATTCTTTTACACTGACTTCTTTAGTACGAAATGTACCAGATCTGCCCTGATCCCCTCACAATATCTATAAATAACTTTTTATTTTTATTTTTATTTTTCATAAATAAAAGATGAACATTACTGTATATTTATATTTTCACAGCAAAAAATAAATATTAATTGGATGAGGAAAATAGAAACAGAACAAGAAATCTTTAATAATAATAATAATATCTTATAAATGGATTTGAAGACTGCAAGCAGCACGTGGCACATCAAAGCCTTCAACCTCACACAAAAGCTAGATATGATTTCGATATTAAAATTCTAGATATTTATATTAAAATAATATTTTTTATACCAACCTATTAAAATTTACTAAAATAAATTGAATTAATATTTTTTAAATAAAATACTATTTTTAAAAATATCTAAAACAGAGACAGAAGCTAATGCGAAAGAGACCTTGAAACTATTACCACTACTCCAACCTCACTCGCTGATAACAGGACTTGCTTCTCTGATCTGAAGCTGGGAAATGGATTCTCTGCGCCTATTGCATTTTGTCACTCCTACTCCAACTAGAAGAAACCAATTCCATCACTCTCATTCTCATCATAAACTTGCACGACCACCAGGACTGTGCGCGACCACCACGTTCTTCAATCCAAGGATTTCGATCCCGATTCGCCGAAGAATCGTTTGTGCTGTTTCCTCTACTCAAACCAGGTATTCTTATTCTTATGATCACCATTATTTGGCTTTTGTTTGGTTGACGAGATAATTCTATTCTTTTATTTTTCTTGTCATGTTTCTTGTTCTGATGGGTAGTTTAAGTTTGGCAGAGAAGAAGAGAGGGCAACGATGAAGAGCAAGTTGAATGTGAGGATAGATCACCAAGTTGAATTTGGTGAGCATATTGTGATTGTGGGGTCAAGTAAAGAAATGGGTTCATGGAAGAAGAAGGTTCCGATGAAATGGACGGAGAATGGATGGGTCTGTGAGTTGGAGCTGAACGGGGGTGAGGTTGTTGAGTTTAAGTTTGCTATTGTGAGCAAGGACAATGGTTTGGTGTGGGAAAGTGGGGCTAACCGGGCTTTGAAGCTTCCCAGAGAAGGGAGTTTTGCGATTGTTTGTCGATGGGGTGCGACTGGGGAGGCTGTCAATTTTTCGCCTTTGGAGTTTGAGCAGAATGGAGAGGAAGCGAAGGACGTTGGCGAGCATGGTTCTGCTGGTGCTGACATCACTTTGGAGGCGGGAACAAGTCCTTTTGTTGGGCAGTGGCAAGGGAAGGCTGTCTCTTTCATGCGATCGAATGACCATGGGAACAGGGGAAGTGAAAGAAGATGGGACACGTCTGGTCTTCAGGGCTCGGTTTTAAAGTTAGTTGACGGTGACTTGAATGCAAGGAGTTGGCGGAGAAAGGTATTGATGTTAAAATGTGTGTTGTCAAATTTGGTTTTCGTGGAAATTTTTCAACAACCATCCAAACCAATATTTTTATCAACCTCTAGATGATAAATACAGAATTGAAATTGTTAAATAATTATTAATAATTTGCGATTACTTTTTTTTATATATATATAGCTTTCTATGCATGTATGTAAGATCAGCTTGCCAGCATGTGTATATTAGTCAATGGCATAGCTGATTCTGCGATTTGTAGAATTCTGGAGATTGTACGGAAAGCAAGACACAGATTGAGACGGAGAACAGAAAATATATTTAAGAATATTTTCCATGTCCTGCCGTGAGTAAGAAAAACATCATTAGTGCACAAATAAATCCTCTCTCTCTATCTTTTGGTTATGTGCTGGAAATCATGCAAATAATGTAGATTGTTCTAGTGATGTGTGCTCATGGTATCTGAAAGCAAAATATCCATGTACACATACCGTACACACTATTCAAAACAGAATATTTGTGTTTGATGTATGATGCAGCATAAGAATTTAGCTTTGAATTTGGACATATATTTAAGCTATGAATAGGAGACAAATGTTCAAGCCCCGAACTTCAATTATATGAGATAAAAGCTTAGATGATTCTTTGTGGGAGTTGGTTGAAGTTTTCCAGGCTGTTTTGAGTTCCAGAAGAGGCTACATTCAAGTTATTAGCATCAAGGGAAATTCTGTCATTATACAAATTGCTGGGAATTTCAGTAGCAGGGTTTAGTTTATATTTTTCCAATTTAGATCTATATTTAATTAGAAAATCCAAGTGCTGTTAGGATGCTTAGCAAATAACTCCAGCATTACAAACAAGCTTTGTAGCTTTTCAATTCCAGTGGAGAATAGTGCAGCATTTTGCTTATTTTATGTTATGTGTGATGCTTTCCTTGTTATTAAAGGAGTGATTCCTTAAATCTACTATTGTGAGGCTAGTAGTTTTATTCTGTTTTAATTCAATTTCTCATACTTTCCCATCTGTTTTCAATGTCTAAGTCCTTAACTCACCATATTCTACAACCCTAGTCTTGAAATAATTAACCATGAACTTCCTTTAAAGTTTTGTGCATCAATGTATGAGATGGAGTGGTTGGTTTTAGTGAAATCATGCACCCATGGTACAGGTAATCCGGTAAAAGTTTTAAGCATTGCAAATTTCTTGGACAAAAACTGAACATTAGAAAGCAGATAATTATCCTAACAATGGACCCTATAGTCTATGACTCATGCTTCTTGCACTTGCTCTAGATTGAAGCAGCAACTGAAATGGCAGGATTGTGACAACTCATCCTACATACTGTTTGACTGAGGCATATTGACATTGGTTGTTCAGTGTGTAATTGTTATTGTCTTCCATGGTTTGCTCACTTAGATGCTTCTTTTTGTCATCATCTGAATACATCTAGTTAATAGAGTCATGGCTACTTTATGTCACCGTATGTTTGAATGTATGTAAATTCATAAACAATTATTTCATTGTATAAGCCTGTAATTCATGATATATGAGCTAAGTCAAAGACTCCTTATGTCAATTAACACCCCATTGATTTTTCATTAACAGCTTGAAGTTGTGTGTGAGCTACTAGTTGGAAGTCTTCAGAGTAAGGACCGGTTGGAGGCTCTAATATACTCTGCTATCTATTTGAAGGTACTGCTTTATAACCTTAGAATCTTTTACTCTTTGGAAGTTTGTTTCCATCCACGCTTTCCTTAGATCTTGCTCTTATGCAGTGGATAAACACAGGGCAAGTTCCTTGCTTTGAAGATGGAGGTCATCACCGGCCAAATCGGCATGCTGAAATTTCCAGGCTTATATTCCAGGAATTAGAACAGGTGTCTTCAAGGAGAGATACTTCAGCCCAGGTAGCGTATCATTCTTTTTTTCATGGTTCAGATGTATCAAAATTTGACAGCATTTCATCTTTTTTTCCCCCTTACCTCACAAGGATTGCACTGATCTGATTGCATTTTTTTTTATTGTAAAGTAAAGTTAAATATCAACAACGAAGAAGCATTTTCTTTATCCATTTAAGTCTACTGATGTAGAACAAGCAAAGAAGCAAAAAATGAAAAGAGAATCATATTCTCAAACTCAACTTTAGTGGATCAATCGATATAACCTGTTTTTTAAATATTTAAGAGTGACATTTCATGTAGGCAGTGAAGCAATTACAAACTCAGAAACCTAAACCTCTCACAAAAACAAAATCCTAATACCAATCTAAGCAGAAAATAGAGGTGTCCAGGCAAATATATTGTGAAAATTCTGCCCAAATTTAGGATTCCTGACTTGCGTTATTGGCCGTCCTGAATTGATTTTCAGAGTGCTTTTGATGACAGTGCAATTGGTTTGTCTATCTCTCAGTACCTATTGACTTGGAAGGATTGAGCAGTGATCCCTGTATGCCAGTGACCTGTGGTTCTGTTTTATGTTTTGGATGGTATAATTTATGTGTTTTCTTACAATGGGTTATGTTTTGGATGGTATAATTTATGTGTTTTCTTACAACGGGAGCTCACGGTAGCAAAATAGATTGTTGAAGTCAACGCCCCTAATGTCTGATTAATGTAATGATGTATTTTTCTGTTGCTAGCATTGGTAATT
This sequence comes from Populus tomentosa, assembly GCA_018804465.1. Classification (NCBI taxonomy): domain Eukaryota; kingdom Viridiplantae; phylum Streptophyta; class Magnoliopsida; order Malpighiales; family Salicaceae; genus Populus; species Populus tomentosa. The sequence continues at coordinate 9,940,850 of CM031995.1, forward strand.
TTGCTGAAACTGAAGACAACGCAAATTATCAAGCAAAAGAAATGGGGAGGGGGTGGAATGGAGGACTGGCAGGGCTGGTGCAAACTGGGTTATGCTTGAACTTGGGTGTTGTCTCATTTCATATACTCAATGATAACTTGACCATCAAAATCTTTCACTATCAAATGTGAACTTTATCTGCACTTTCATCTTTTATGTTAATGGTTTTTTGTGGTGTATTTCATGTTCTGCACTTTCATCTTATATGTTACTGGTTTCTGGTGGTTTATTTATGTGTATCTATCCCATTTGACCTGTTAAAAAGTTCTTACTTTTCTTTAATTACAAGTTTTGAATTTAATGTTCAGGAAGTGCTTGTTATTCGAAAAATCCATCCCTGTTTGCCATCATTCAAGGCAGAATTCACAGCATCTGTTCCTCTTACTCGGATTAGAGATATTGCTCATCGAGGCGACATTCCTCATGACCTTAAGGTTGTATGATACATCACATAGCACTTAGTAAGTAATCTTTGCTGTAATCAAATAACTGGTGTTGATTTCTTTTTTTCTTTTTCTTTTTTTTGTTCACATCCAGCAAGAAATCAAACATACAATACAAAACAAACTTCATCGCAGTGCTGGCCCTGAAGATTTAGTTGCTACTGAAGCAATGCTTGCAAGAATTACAAAGAACCCTGGGGAATATAGTGAAGCATTTGTTGAACAATTCAAAATATTCCATCATGAACTCAAAGATTTCTTCAATGCAGGAAGGTTGGGTTATGACTCTTAAACCTCTGATTATCCTAACATTGTTGATAGGTCCTCGGTTCTAAGCAACCATTCTAGAGGAGGAAAATAAGGGATAAAGAACATTGTTTTGGCTCAGCAATTTATATTAACTTCTTTTTCTTGCCCATCATCTTGTCCATATTCATGCTATCTACCATGGATCATTTTTATGGAATGTGGTATGACTTATGAGGAGAAGTTCTCTGCATGTGATAAACCAGTTGTCATTTGTTGAGGTTTTTTATTGAACTAGGGGTTTTTCCACAATCTGTTTTATAAATTTATCTAAAACACTGTAATCAGAAAGGAACATTTTATTTATTTTTTCATTTTTATTCATTTCAACTAGTTTCTAAATGGATCAACTTCTTGACTGGTTTAGTTTTTGTTGATTCAACTTTCTTTTTAAATTTTGGCTTTGCAGTCTTGCTGAACAACTTGTATCAATTAGAGAATCCTTGGATGAAAGGGGCTGTTCGGCTCTTACATTATTTATGGATTGCAAAAAGGTAAATTGTCCCCTTTTAATTTTGGTTCTCCTTTATTATTATGAATTGTATAAAGTTGCCACATGATAACAAGTACATTTCAGTAATAACCTAATCTGTCTCATTGGCTCTATGCCTGTACTTTGTACATTCATTGAATCACAGTCATGCTACATATGTTAGGATCTTTTATGTTTGAATTTATGTCCCTAATGATGAAATCTTTTGTACTTGTATAAATTCAACCTTGGTGCTTAGTCATGTGATAGTTTAAGGCACTGCTAGTTTTAATTCAACATTGTTGGTTAATTTTATTAATTCTAATTTTGCACAGAAATTTATGAGTGACTTGTTTGTATTTTCAGAAATTGGATTCTGCAGAAAAATCACGCACTATTTTTGAACTGATCAAAACTATGCAATCCCTGAATGCTCTGAGAGATATAATTGTAAAAGGTCTTGAAAGTGGTATCGGGAATGATGCTTCTGATGCTGCTATAGCTAAGCGTCAAAAGGTGAGCTCATGCTCAGCAATCATTTAGCAAGAGCTTGAAATTAGCAAACAGTGGCTGGAGTTTGATGGTTCTGCCCTTGATGATTCCTTTTTTATATTTTTTTGGTGTCTCATAAGTCCTTTTGTCAATTCTTACATATAACTGTAATATTTGGGTTTCTTTACAGTGGCGTCTATGTGAGATTGGTCTTGAAGACTATTCTTTTGTTCTTCTGAGCAGGTATGCAAGACTCTGTCTTAGTTTACTTAAGATGCTTTTTGCTTTTTCCTAGACATGATCACATAAATCCTTTTGTCAATTCTTACATATAACTGTAATATTTGTATAAATCGCATCTGGCCATGCTTTTTGCTTGTTTGACGCTCACCAACCCATACATTAACTTGTATTTCACAACATTTGGTTATTCAAAAAAAAGATTCCATGATCTGTACCAAATCACCTTGAAGAATCTGCAGAAAAAAAGTCTTATGCCTTGGGAGACCAAGCATGGCCAGAATATATTTTTATGTTGCAGGATAACACAAATGATGCAAGGAAAAAGCTATTTGAAAATTTTTCCTGGGACCAGCATGACTACAATATTTTCTGATGTGGCATCTTGATGTCATGCTGGGTGAAGAGAGCTTTTAAGTGATTCCATTCATGCATGTCATACTCTTTGGCTGCAAATGAAAACACTGGTAGTGGTTCAAATGACCTAATTTACTGATGGATAGATATACTTAATTTTCTTCCATTCTGGAGTTGATTTAGCCTATAAAGATTTGATTTAGTTTTCTGTTTGGAATTCATGCATGGGTTGGATGTTATTGGTCCGTATAGGTTTCTCAATGCACTTGAAGCTATGGGAGGCGCTAAATGGCTTGCAGACAATGTGGAGTCAAAGAATATAAGCTCTTGGAGTGACCCACTTGGTGCGCTGATTGTTGGTGTTCATCAACTTGCTTTATCTGGTTGGAAACCAGAAGAATGTGAAGCTATTGGAGCCGAGCTTCTTGCCTGGCAAGAGAAAGGTCTCCTTGAAAAGGAAGGTACTTGTTAGTTCTCTAGTGCTGGAAACATTTCAGGTCCAGTGAATGTGCTATTGTTAACTTCGTTTTCTTGGCTTCTTCTATTACTATAAAGGAAGTGAAGATGGGAAGATAATTTGGGTACTAAGGCTTAAAGCTACTCTTGATAGAGCAAGAAGGCTCACCGAGGAATATTCTGAAGCTCTTCTTCAAATATTTCCACAAAGAGTGCAGGTATAAGATTTAATTTTCTCCTTTTCTTCTTTTGTTTTTTTAACTTTTCTTGTTAGGATCACATCTACATCTGCTGTTTGATATTCCTGGTTTCTTGATGGATTAATACTTCTATTGCTCTCCATCCCGTTTTACTTTTCTATTTTTACTTTCTAATTTTTAATAAATACCATGTATCACTTTGACAAACACACATTTTCAACATTACCCTTTCGTTGCAAAAAATATTAACTTATATTTTGAGAATCGGTATTTTTGCTAGTGGAAATTAATTGGAATAATGTTGGAAAGTCTATTACTGCCTTGTAAATTACTTAGAAGGTGGATGAATTACTTTGACATATGCAAAAGGAAAATACCATCAAATAAAATGGAATGCATTTTTTTTTACCCAATGAGGCTCATGAAATCTGACAATTTGCAGAGCTAGATTTGCTGAAAACAATCTATCTTAATAAATCATGGCTTTAGAGTGCTAAAATTATTTCATGGCTGCTATCCATAAATTACTGGAAAAGCGTTAGAGTTATAAAAAGACTCTGAATTGTGATTAAAATTGTTCCCTGACCCTTGCAGATGCTTGGAAAAGCACTTGGAATTCCTGAAAACAGTATAAGGACATATACTGAAGCTGAGATTCGTGCTGGGTATGTAGACATTTTTTGTAATCCTAAAGAATGTGATCTTCTAGACAGGCTTGCACAATCTATGGTGATACTTTGTGCTACTGATTTCAAAACCATACGAGTATCTTACTGGTTATAGAAATTCTGTAACCTTCTAACTGGTAGATTTCATGTGTAGGGTAATTTTTCAGGTTTCAAAACTTTGTACCCTGCTTTTGAAAGCGGTTAGAAGTACCCTTGGTTCCCATGGTTGGGATATTCTTGTTCCTGGAGCTGCTAGTGGCACATTAGTACAGGTACCCTTGATCATTTTTGCTTCAATTGCTTTTAATAGGAAGGACACCAATATTATAAAATAGCATTAGTAATTATTTGCGAACTCCAAACTTTATCATTTTTTCTTAAGATAAAAAAATTAATTTTGAGAGATGTCACTGATGAAGTTTAGCAAGCCGATAAGCGGCCTCATTCTGTGCTCAATATAGAGCCACATTGTGTATCGACCTTAGTTTTTGGTGTCACTATTCTTCCATTCCCTGGAAGAAAAAAGTAAAAGAGGAAAAGGAGAAGAGGGGAAAAGATAGTTCTCGGGAGTTGGGCCAATGATGGTTACTCATCTGAATGACAAGAAGTTAGATAAAAGCCCAGAATGACCATGTACAATAATGCTGTTTATTCCCGGGTTCAAGTCAGAGTTACCACTTTATGGTGCTTGTGGATGGAAAGCACTTCATAATTTCAAGCACCCTTGCTTATGAGATAACTTTTGTGGTGTATGAAAGTTTCCTGACCTCTTTATCGGTACCCTGCATGGTACTTTTGGGGTGTGTGATTATTTTCTTGGCCTTCTGATGTCTTTCCTTTATTTATTTATTTATCTTCAGGGTGGAGAATGCATCATTCTCCTTGTTGTAACTTAGGTTTTCCTTTCTAATAAAATCTTTTTCTTATTTTTGATAAAGGACAATTAACTGAAATTCATAAAGTTGGTTGAAATTTTGGTTCCAACCAAGTAAATCTCAGCCGAATCAATGTTGCAGCGGCTGAGCTAACTGGATCAGCTATCATTCCTGTGTTCTCAAAACCATTCCTTTGAAGCCATCTCCCTTCTATGTTTGTGCAAGGATTCTTTACTGTAGTGGCAAATTGGAATAGTTGTTGTTCATTTTTTTACTTTGAAAAGAAACTTTAGTGTGTCCTTGCTTGTTGGTCTGTTGGAATTACCATGGCCCTTGGTTTTCATGCTCAGTGATCTTAAAATTGGTAAATGCCATAGTTCCCCATGAAGTTGTCTTTGGCCTCTCAGATCCTGGTCAAACAAATCAATTGCAACAAAAGCTTTTAGTATTAGATGCTCTCATCGATATTAAATTTATAAATCCATGTTTATGCATTACATCTTTACAAAATTGTTGGTCAATATGACATTCAGTTGCTGTGTCATAGGTTGAGAGCATTGTGCCTGGATCATTGCCATCAACAATAGAAGGACCTATTGTTCTTGTGGTGAACAAAGCTGATGGAGATGAAGAGGTTTAAATGTCTCTCATCTCGATATATTTTATGTCTTGTTCATCATAGTACACATGAACTTTCTCAATTACTATACAAGTATATCTTGCAGGTAACAGCTGCTGGCAGTAACATAGTGGGAATTATACTTCTGCAAGAGCTGCCTCACTTATCTCATCTTGGTGTTAGGGCTCGTCAAGCAAGTTCCTTCACTAAATTCTAAATATCTCAAGTCATTACAGACTGTTGAAAAATGTATAAATAAAGGTGAACTTTAATGGATTTGGTTTTCTGCAGGAGAGGGTTGTCTTTGTGACATGCGAAGATGATGATAAAGTAGCTGATATGCGAAAGCTTACTGGAAAAAACGTGAGGTTAGTTTGTCTGAACACCTATGATATGAAATCAATTCTTGTGTCTTCATTATGGTTTTGAATTTGATGGTTAGAAATATGCAGCATTTGGTTGTGTTTGATTTCCGCCCTTTTCCTCTTCCTCTTTCTATTCCTCTTCGTTTTCATGGTTTTTAATGTCTGTGGTTTGCAGGTTGGAAGCTTCCTTGACTGGCGTAAATCTAACTCTCTCTTCATCAGATGATATCGTTCCAGAAGATCTTTCAGGCAACGGTTCATCAACAGTTGAACCTCCTGGATCTCATGATCCATTCTTGTCTGCTGTTAAAGCTCACTCCAATAAGGTACCATAACTTATCTATTACTTTTATGTAATTGTAACTCTTCAACTGCCCTGTGATTATAGTACATGTGGTGTGGTTTATCAAAATTGACAAATATTTAATTTTATCAAGGGTGTTTCTGCCGGAGGTCTTATACTACTTGCAGATGCAGATGCACAAACATCAGGCGCAAAGGCTGCTGCTTGTGGTCGTTTAGCTTCTTTGACAGCAGCTTCGAAAAAGGGTAATGTTGGTTGGTTGTTAAGATGGTTTACCTTTTCGCCAATGAAATGTGTTTCACCTTTTGCTAAGTTTCTCTGAAGGGGTGGTACTTTTAAGTTCCATCCTGCTATATGGATTTTAATTTGCCGACCACTTGCCTTCTTTATTCTCATTATTAACCATCACATTTACATATGATTTTTATAACTGCGTTGGGCACTGGGATCTTAGAATGTCACAAATCGCCTTGGGAAGTTCTTTCATCAGGTTTAACATTAAAATCAAACGGAATGGCACCAGGAATCATTCTAATAGGAATTGGAGTTCCCTTCCCAAGTACAAAAATACAATTAAATACTTTTAGGAAAAATTGAACATCTATCCTTGTTTTTCCAGTTTTTGTTTTTCAAAATAAACAGTCGTAAAAATGTTTTTTGACTGCTGCTGCTGCATCACCTGGATCCACCAAAAAGTACATGTGATACTTGACACAACATTAACTTTTATATTATAAGTGAGCAGCATTTGAGAGTAAAGATGGATTAAAAATTGGAAGAAGCTAGTGAATTAGAGGAATTAAATAGTTATTGGACGACCTCCTTTATTGCATGTTATATTTGCATGTTTTCTGTACTGAGGCTGACTTTTTGTGGATTTGCTTTTTAAATGGCAGTTTCCAGTGACCAAGGTGTGCTGGCTTCATTTGAAGTTCCTAAGAGCATGGTTATACCTTTCGGTTCTATGGAATTGGCACTAGAGCATAGCAAATCTATGGATACATTCATGTCATTTCTAGAACAGATAGAAACAGCTAGGCTGGATGGGGGCGAACTTGACAAGCTATGCTCTGAACTCCAGGAACTGATCTCTTCCCTGCAGCTCCCAAAAGACACCATTGATGAAATAGGTAGAATGTTTCCAGACAATGCAAGACTGATTGTACGCTCAAGTGCCAATGTTGAGGACTTGGCTGGAATGTCAGCTGCTGGTCTTTATGAATCAATTCCCAATGTTAGCCCATCAAATCCAACTGCATTTGCAAATGCTGTTAGCCAAGTATGGGCTTCATTGTACACTCGGAGAGCAGTTCTAAGCCGTCGAGCTGCTGGCGTGCCTCAGAAAGATGCCACAATGGCAGTTCTGGTTCAAGAAATGCTTTCACCAGATCTATCATTTGTGCTCCACACACTCAGCCCAACTGACCGTGACCAGAACTCTGTTGAAGCAGAGATTGCCCCTGGGCTGGGAGAGACCCTAGCTTCTGGCACCAGAGGCACTCCATGGCGCCTTTCATGTGGGAAGTTTGATGGGCACGTGAGAACACTGGCGTTTGCAAATTTCAGCGAGGAGATGCTGGTATCCGGTGCAGGTCCTGCTGATGGCGACGTAACCCGTTTGACTGTAGACTACAGCAAGAAACCATTAACAGTTGATCCAATATTCCGTCACCAACTGGGTCAGCGCCTCGGTTCAGTAGGCTTTTTCCTCGAAAGGGAGTTTGGCAGCCCACAGGATGTGGAAGGATGTGTGGTCGGAAAAGATATCTATGTCGTTCAGACACGCCCACAACCTCAGTAAAGCTTCTCTTATTCTGTATTAAAGGTGAAGGGAGGGTTACTTCCCAACCGGGAACTTCGTATCTTTGGCAATGGTAAGCGTCGACTTTAGTAAGGCTTCTCTATACACCGTTATACATTTCATTGGGAAAGAGTATAGCTCTAGTGGCTGGAAGGTATGTATATTGTCCATGGATATAAAGGTATGTAGCACAAAATAATGCCGCTTCTTAGACTCTTTATATATATATGGAAAAAATAATTCTCACAAAATGAGAGAACGTTGTAGAAATTAATAAAATAAAGACGAGAAAAAATAAAATTAATGACCAAAATCAAAGAATTTTATGGTGTTGAGAAATTCATTAGTGATATCCTAATAATTATTTTATAAAACTTGAAAAAGAAGACAGAAAGAGAATAAAAGTGATATTCTCGTACCTGTATATTACTATTAATGTTTTTGGCTAAAATCTATCAAACTCCCTTTTTTTCAGTTAAAACTAATCAAAATTTCTAAAAAAACAAACTATTTCGGGTATAGTTTAACAGGTTAGATTCTAGATTTGCTTTTTAAAGATCACTGGTTGTAGGAGATATTTCGTTTACTTTAGAGTCAATAAAATTAATTAAAATGCAAGGTGCATGGAACCGGCTTGAATATCAATATTAATAAAAAAATAATAATTCAAAAACAAACTTTCTCAGCTCTTTCTTTTCAGTTATATTTTCTCAATTGCTTAGACCATGAGAACTCTTAGTTCCAACAATTTATTTTCAATTTATCTCTTATATTTAATATAATGGCCTCATCATTTTCTTTCTCACGACTCAATCATTGTCTTGCCTTCTCGCTTTCTTCCCGTTCTCTGGTATCATAACCACCATCATCGTTCTTTCATTTAGCTTCCTCGCTCTCATTTCTACTATCATAGGATTACTTCTTCTCACCTCTCCTTGTCGAAGGTTTAGAACAATGGTTTTTGGCAAACGAGTAAATGATGGGTTTGCAACGATATGGGTTTTAATCGAGTTGATTATTAGGGGTTTTTTTCTTTGTAGGAATTTTTTAATGTGTAATTGTTAAATTGGGGCTTTACGAATGGATAAAGTGGAAAGCAAGGATTTTTATTGCTTGAAGATTCAATTTGATTATAAGACATGGAACACCTGCATTTCCTAATCTTTTGATACTAAATATTTAGCCTGCATGCATGATTAAACTATAATTCTTATCAATATTAATTTTATTTTTAGTGATTAACTCAATTACTGAATCGGATTCCAAAATAATGTTTTAAAATCTTCATGCTAACTTCAAATCATTGGTATTTGCCCACAGTTTAGCACGCACGGCCGATATGCGAATCCCGATATTAATAGCAAATAAAGTCCATTTGTATGTATTTCTCTGTACAAACTATGGCATTACTTTCCCTCGCATAAAACAATCTGTCAGGAAAGTATTTTGTAAATTGAGAAAATAACTAAATCAGGCATTAAAACAAAATCCGCTCTATGCACAGTGAAATCCATGGTCTAACACAGCAAACTTCACCTGCAAACCAATCTTCCCGCCACCAGTGACCATCTTTGCATTTTAGTGGGTATTGGCTGGTTTAGCTGGTAAGTCACTCGTGTCCCCTGTGTTGCACAGAGTGAACTTGGTTTGAATCCCGCTCACACCAAAGATGAGAAGAGCTTATGGAAAGGGGAGGGTGATGCTCTGTAGCTAAATCCTGTTTGACCTCCCAATGAATCACCACAAAAATACAAAGAAAGGTAAGTTCATGGGTTGTCCTCTGCCCTAATCTGCCATCGGAAAATAATAGCAAACACATGCAGGACCAGTACAAAAAGAAAGCTCCAGTTTCTTTTAATTACCAGGAAAACAACTCAAAGGCCAGGACCTGGATAATCTACATCTCATCTTTACGGATTTGAGTTTTCGGACATTTTAAGTTTTATGGAGTTTCACATTTCACCCACCATGCATTTGCTGAATGTCGTCGGATGCATTCTCAACACATGAAAAACAACGCAGTAGACACAAGTTAGCTATGGCATCCTCTTCATTATGAAAATCCAATTAAGGTATGCAATCTTGCCATAATCTCTGCAACGCTAGCATTGTATTTTTTGCATGAACATCAAGGGAATTCAAATTAGTTTCATCTCAAATGATACTTTTTTGACTGCCAAAGTTCTCACACAGCAACTTCAAATATTATAATTGCCTTTTTCCCACTTTTTAGTCATAGGAGCACTTACAACGCAGACACAAGTTGACTGCATGACTAAGATAACCACTTCCAGGAATCCCAGTAAGAAGAGATGTGATCGGTGCAAATCTGAATAGAATCGCTTCAGGTCTAGCAGTCACTGTCCGGAGCCAATTGGAAAGACTGTTAGCGAGCACATCTCCTCCTCTTTTTGTACAAATGATGGTGAGGCCCTGTCCAAGTTGAAAAACGAGATATCAGGACAAGATATTAACGTTGTTACTTTGGAAATTCATAGAACATCTTGTTCGACTTACGTCCTTGCACTGCATAACGCGATTGAAAACCTCGGGAACCTATATCAAGCCATGGCATTCAGCAATTTATATATATATCATGTCAGGAAATAAAAGCTTAGTGTGTAGAAGAAGAAGAAGGACAAATACTTGTCTTCCATCTCTCTTGTATATATTCCTCAGTAGAAGGGGAGGACTTTTTCTGTCTGAAAACAGATAATCTCCAAGATCTTCCAAATTCCTTCTCACCTCAGCAGGGTTAATAGGCGAGGAAGGTTTTTGTCTGACACAGATGAATCTTGACCTCCAACAGCCATCCCTTTTATTACATGTGTGCCATATGGACGAATAAACCTGCCTGAAAATAATAAGCATCCGTGTGCCAGAGTGACGACGCAAATCAAGCAGGAGTCTATATTGCATCAGATCAACAAAATTATTTAGACAGACCTACGAGAAAAAGACACTCCCTCCGTCCCAAAGAGATTGACCACCTTACCATTTTGTGATGTCCCAGAATTGTTGTCCGCAATTAAAAAAGTTTGAAGTAGTAATTGCTTGATTTTCTTGTTATAGCCCTGATTAAAATCCACCTTAATCTTTTAATTCCCTCATTAACTTAGATTTAAACCAAAATCTTCATTTGTTGTGTTCTTGAAATATGATTCATGTGACTTAAGGAGCAAATGTCTCGTAATCTTTAATGAAAATTTTTAGGTTTCATTGTATTCTTTATGCACTCTATATATTGCAAGTAATAATAATAATAATAAAAAACAAATAGATAGCTAAACGTGATTAAACAAAATGTGCTATATATATATATATATTTCTTATTAGAAAAAAGACTTTTTAAAATAAAGATTCAACCTTATTGAACTAGTTGATATATCATGAGAAGTAGTGCTTATAAAGTAATTAATAATAAGATTCTATTAGTTATTTTCTAGACTCACTTTAAAAAAAAAGATAGACACAAAAAAAAGAAGATAAAACTCATAACTCACAAAAAATAATAAGAATATCTCAATCTAGAATTTTTTTCTTCTAATTATATTTATTTTTTTAAAAGTGAGCCCAATAAATAATTAATAAGATGCTACTACAAAATTTCTCACTGAACAAGTGGTGAGAGGTTTGATATACAAGAGATTTTGTGATGGGTTGGAATTTGACATACTGCCCAGCCCGATTGCACTTTGGATATGCTTCTTTCCTTAAACGGGCTCAAAAAGAAGAGTCATAAAAGTTTTTTAGGTATGTTAAAAATAGATTTATCGAAAATTTAAGCTACGACGCGGGCTATACACCAAGGGTTTTGTCTTGTTTTTCCCCTCTCTTCTTATTCTCCTACGTTCAATCTTCTTTATTTTCCCTTAGTTTATATTCTTCTACAACACAAACAATCCAGAGTTCTGTCTAGCATGTATTCTGAACGAGCCTTGTTAATGTCAGAAAAGTGACTTGTTTTGATAAAATACTTGCAAGCTACCTCGACAAGGATGCAGGATCCCACCGAGGAGGAACAGGCTTCTTTACTTCGTCTTTCAGTGTTAATGGAGATGCTGTCAAGTGCAAATAGTAAAATGAGATGAAGAAACCGTCAAACGCTAGGTACTTGGAGTCTGCAGTGTCACGAAACCAGTCTCCGCTCAAACCGAAAGTAGCATTAAGATACCCAGAACCAGAAGGAGCTTTTCCTTTGACTGAAGATTTCTGAGTAAGTAGCTCTGACATCTGCAAGGGAAGAAGACGACAAATAAACTTGAAATAGAATGTGTTGCTTATCCATGGCTTAATGCTTATTACGAACGACTTGGTATCGACTTGAAATACAAATGTAAGCAGACGAATTAACACATTTCAATCACGTATATTGTGAAAATATAGCTTTAAAATTGCATGCAGAATCCACAATTGATTGCAGAAGTGAGGACAAAGAACCAAGCATGATCAGATCAAAGATCTTACGTTGCCTGTCACTTTAAGCTGTGATCTGTAAGAATAAATGGTTCGAGAGACGCAAGTTCGGGAGAAATATGGCTCACGGGAGTTGTCATTGCAGACACGCAGGCATCAAGGGCACTGCGTATCTATGAATCTTCAAAAAATGGAGGAGCTTATCAGAATCAGATAAAAAGAAAAAAGAAAGGCCAAGTAGCCACACTGCTAATTCAGTTTCAGTCATTAATATTATATTACCTCTACTGACCACCTTTGCATGATTCGTGTAGCTTTTATCAACAATTCTTCTCCTAAAGAGCATTATAATCTGACAACAGGCTTTGCTGAAATTGAAAGAAAAAAGCTTAAAAAAAGAGAGAAAAACAAGTGTGTACAAATCTCTTAAATTTATAATTCGTTAAATTATAGATTTCGAGTTCATTTAATAAGTTAAACATCCAATCAATTAAATATCAGGAGGATGAAATCAATTAATTTAATTTAATAAAAAAATTCCTTTAAAAAAGCTAAATTTAATAAAAACTAAAAAAAACAGAGGCAACCCATGTTATTTTCCAAACGACTAACAATAAAAAGTGAATAACAAAATAAAAAAATGCTAGAGGTTGAGAAGATAAAAAAAAATAAACTAAAAAAAAGAGAAAAAACTAAGTAAGCCTAGATAAATCTCATAAATTCAAGTTCATCTCTTAAATATGTAAGCCTTTAAATTCTAGAGTAAGACCCAATTTAAAAGCTAAACACTCGATTAATTAAATGTTAAAAGATAAAACAGTTAAAAAAACCAATTTAAAAACATTTTCAAGGTAAACATTTATTGTTTATTATTCTTTAAATATCATTGTAAAAAAATTTCAATTTTAAAATCATCGAACTAAAACAAGTAGGGATAAAAATATTTATTATCATAATTTTAAAACTTAACTCCGGAGTCAATCCAGGAAAAGGCCTGAGTCATGGTGGGCCACTCGAGCCCGCACATATGGGCTCTTTTTTTTCTTGGCCTTTTGGTTTTTTTTTATTTGTTTGTTTTTTAATTTCACTCTTTTGTGTTAGATTTTGTTTTTAATTGAATTTTATTTTTTTATATTGGGGTTGTTATAAATCAATTTTTATATTTTTATTGCATAATAAAATAAAATAATAATTTAATTTAGTGGAATTTATAATTTGAGTAATGAGTTTAACATATTAATTAGGATTAACATAATTAATTTTTGGTTTTTTCTTTGATTTTTTTCTTTAAACAATGTTATGTTGTGGTAATTTTTATATTATTTAATTTAAAATAAGAGTTAAATAAAAAGTTAGATTAAAATTTTTAAAATTTGAACCGTGTTTAAATATTACTTTTTAAATTAATTTATTTTAATAATGTGGAAAATAAACTAAAGAAACACTACTATTCACCGATGGTCATGAGGAGCGGGTGCGGGTACATTAAAAAAAAAAACTGCCCCGCTCTCAAATTACCGTGCATAGGGATGTAGTGGTAATTTCGGAGGATCAGCCACGTTTGCGTCCACGTAGCAGATTCCACAAAGCCGCTTTTACCAGATATGCAGCCACGAGTCGCACTGCATGCACAAATTAAACCGCAAATTTGCCGAGAAAACGGACTATAACCAAAACAGTATATAATATTATTAAGAGGACTGCATTTTCAGTCCAAATCAAGAGGTCAAGAATGAAGAAAGTGTCAGCTCCTTCAATACGTTAAAAAATAATATAAATTATATTTTAAAATTTTATTTAATAATTTAAATTATTAAATTAAAATGATTTTTTAATATTATATTATAATTTTAATAATTAAATAGTTAAGAGTTTAAATTTTATCATTTTATTTATTTAATAATAATTAAATACAAGTTAATATGAATATGCAAGTTTTAAATTTAAAGAATTTATAATTAAAAAAATATGTTAAAAAATAATATAAATTATATTTTATATATTTTAAATTACTGAGTTTTTTAACATCATCAACAACAGGCACGGCTCTCCTTGAGCCGGCCACAGCTGCCGTTAAATCTGTTCTTGACTCTGGCAGACGTGGAGATGCCCGCTTTGGCACACCCATGAATACGAGGTGAAAAGTGGGGCTCTGTTCTTGCCTGGGGCCCCCGGTCCTACACAGAGGCAGGATCTTGAGAAAGTCTACAAGACTTACGGTAAGACATTTCATCTCTGGCAGATTGACAGGGGCGATAATCTGCCTCTAGGCCTCTCACAAATGATTATGTCCTTGACTAGAGATGGCCAGTTCTATGATGAACTTGCCCATGGTAATCATATTTATCAATTTAAGACCTAATCTTATTAATTAATTAATAACACTGAAAAGCGTTATGGGATATCCTTAATTTGCAAAGGAGAGGGAGAACAGAGCTTACATGAAAGGGCCTGGTAATGGGATACATCCACTGGCCAACGATGGTGGCAAGGGGCTCAAGACGTCGCCGAGGGAGGTCAACTGCATGCCCTCGATTCTGTCCTCCCCAGGGTCTTTGTCTAAAGAAACTAACCATACGCGGTACGTACGTAGTAAAATATGTAATTCTAGCTTAATACAAATTAGACCATGAATTTATATCGGGGATCATATGATGAGCACCAATAACTAGATAGGTTCTAGACCTAGCTAGCTAGCAATCTAGTTCATGTTCAGTTCCTTTTGTATGTGTATTCAGAGTATATGGCTCGATATCGCAGGTATTATAATTCAAAAGTTGTCAGGTTGCATCCTCCATATAAGACGCCGCCGGTGACTCGCCTACATACATAAAAAAAACTAAAATTTCCTTGTCCTTTTCTTCTTCGTCTCCTCCTCCTCCTCTAACATTATGTACAAGTTCCTTGTTGATAATGCTCAGAAAAAAGTCCTTAGAGCGATATCTAGTTATTTTATGGACTTTCAAAAGAAATTGTTAGGCTTTCATGGACTTTCCAATAGAGTAGCGAGTGCCAAAAATTGGTCAAAATTAGGCACCAGTAACTGTGGAGAATCGAAAGACAATGCTGTGTGGTGGTCTATAGTTAGTAGAGGATAATGATTACTACGACATGGACAACCGTCCCTGTTAAATTGAGGGGCTCTCTTACTCTTCCTGGGATTTTTTTCAAGCTCGAACCCATTACAACGGCGACCTAGCTCCCTGCGGTGGTTATAGAATGACATCTTTCACTTATCCAAAAAGGGAGCATTTAAATTTCCTAGCATTTGAATCCCATAGCCAGCAGCATGGCCGTGTAACCAAACAAGCTTGATTGAGCTTTTTGTTCAAAGAAATTAACACCAACCTCACCCTTTGGGCCAAGGAGGAGCCATATAGTTACGGTCCTTCTCTTTTCTCTCCAACACGATCGAACTACGCAGAGATGATTGGAAATATCATGTTTTGGGCGGGCGGGCGGGCGGCGGCGGCGGCATGGAATTCCAAACCGAACAGAGAACCCTAGATTGCTCACTCTCGTTCCTATTTCTTGAAATCCTCCATTCCTCAGGCATCAGATGCTACCTTAGAAAACGAGTATCTGATTACAAACTAACCGCTCTTCAAGGATCATTACCCGTTACATGGGAGAAGCCTCCATTAAAATTGTAAGCGAGAGAGATTGTCGTATATTCTATCCTCTTTCTAGTACATGTTTTCTTTTTCCTTGAAGAGAATCGAACCTCCACAGCGGAAAATGAAAGCGAGGCCACTCAAGTTCCGTCTAAATCGATAAATGATAGAGAGAAGCCAAGGTTCACGAGTGATATTTTTTTAAAAAATTAGCATTGTAAATTAAAAGTTTTGATGGAATACTTTTATTTAAGAAATTGATGAAATACTATATTTTTTATTAAAAGTATGATATTTATAAAATATTTTTTTTTATTAAGCTTGAAAAAATTGTTGTCGTACTTTAAAAAAATATCATTTAAATATATTGCACTTTTAAAGTGTGATATGTCGTGAAATTTCTCTACATCAAAGAACATATTGACGCAACAACCCTTCCTCTCTCTCTAAATTGATGCCCTCATCCCTTATCTCTGTAAAGAAACCCACCAAACACTTGTTTTTTTACCCTTAAAACACCCAAACATCAAACACATCCTAGTCTCTAAGCATCCTTAGAGGTTGTTTTTTCAACATCCATCATTTGTTGTTGCTACCACTATCGCCCCAACTCGTTTTCTAGTCCTACAAGTAAGGTAAACATACTACATTGCTATAAATTTATGTTTGGATTAGTTGAAATGAAATAGTTGTTTAAGTTGGATATAAGGTTTAGGGTGAATTTAGAGTTTGTTAAATTAATGATAAGTTAGTTATGAACACTATTAATTAGGGTTGATTTAATATAGTTAAACATGAAAATAAGTTAGATTAATTATGAATTAATTCTTTTAATTAATTATGTGTTGTGTTAAATTTTGGATAAGTTTTTGAATTAGGGATTTTGTGTGGATTGTTATAATCAACATAATGTAATTAACTACACTTGATGATTTCATGCAATATAGCATGAATGCAGTAGAATTATGATGAATTACACGTTGCATTGAATTGTTAATAAGTTGATGAATTTGGTATTTTCTTTGAATTATTTTATTTTGCTATGAATTTGGGTTAGATTTTATGCAATTGAACATGAAAATATCAATTAAATTTGATATCATAAATTATGTTTAATTTTGATCAAGTTAGATTTTGGAAGTTTGATTGAGGCTCCGTTTGTTTGCAGGAAAATGGTTTCCTTTTGGAAAGTGAATTTCGGGGAAAGTGAATTCCTGAAAAGTAAATTTTAGAAAAGTATTTTCTGATATTTGGTAGTGTTATGGAAAATGAACTGGAAAATAATTTATTAATGAATTAAATTTTTTTTCAAGTTTATCTAATATATATAAAATATTTAATATAAAATATTTAATCACTTACAATTGTCATAACCCAATTTTTGACTTTTTTATTTTTATTATTAAAAAAAAATTGATGAAAAATAAAAATAAAATAAATAAAGAATGAATTAAAATTTAGGTTAAGGGCAACATGATTGGAAGTTTAAAGATTTAATTAAACTCTTGACTAGTTTAATTAATTAAATCAAGGGTTTAATTGGAGAATTGATTTAATTAAAATTTAGATTATCTTAATTAATGAAATCAAGAGTTTAATTGAAGAATTAATGAGTTTGAGGACTTAATTAAACTTTGATTTAATCAAAAACCTAGGACTGTTGTGTAAATGGCGCTATAACTCAAGGATTCAATTGAATTTAATCCAAGGGCACAATTAGAAATCAATTATTTCTGATTAGGGTCCCAATTGTTAAGTTTACACTGTCAAGGGACTAAATTGAAAAACAGCCATGCCTAAGGACACAAAGGCGCCGTTTTGGAAGCATTGTTCATCATCTCCTACGCTTGCGCGGATGAAGCCTGTTCAACAGGGAAATCTGCTGCAACAAATCCGGTCATGGACCATATCTCTTGCCCACGATCTCGTTCGTGGATTCCATAACAGTCCTGCAAATGTAGGACTGGTTGAGGGGAAGCTTCTCTATAAAAGGGGGGACGCAAGCACACTAGAAAAAAAAAACCCATCATAAACAGAAGAAAAACCCGGGGAAAAGGCCAGCAACCAAAAACCAGGAACGAGTGACCGAAGACCAGAATGAAACAGAGGCAGAAGACGCAAGAGGAGGAAGAACAACAGGTGACGAACAGAGAGGAAAGGAATTAAAGGGAGCCAAAAATCAGAGAAAAAACCCAGAATAACAGAGAAGCAAACGAAACAGAACCAAAAGAGTAGAGGAAAAGCAGAAACATAAAGCCTGCCAATCATCGTCTTCGCCACAGCACCTGAACCAGCAAAACAGAGGAAGAAGGGTAGGGGAAACAGGCCAAGAACCACAAAAAATAGAGGATGAACAGTGACAATAAAAAAAAAGAACCACCCGAGAGAACCAGCTTCGTCTTCATCTTCAGGAGCAGCAGACCACATGTAATCTCCCCTTTGCATTTTAATTCACTGCTACAAGTGAATAATAATTCATTGGCTCAGCTGTATTCTCGTTGAACAGCTGAGGGTGTGTAGAAAAAAGAAAAGTGTTTTCCTTTCTTTATAGAAGGAAAACACTTTCCTTTAGCAACGTTATTATTTTTAGGTTGACTGGAATTCATTTTTTTTTTACTATTTTTCCTTGTTGTCGCCAAACATAGAAAAAGCAGGAAAGTGAATTTCAGGAATTCACTTTCTTGCAATCAAACACGGCCTAAATTTGCTATGAACTTTGTTAATTAGGTTTGAGGTAATGTAATTTAATTGAAATTACATCCAATTACTAGAATTTGATTTTTTTTTTTGTTTACAAAATGTCTTATAACATATTGATGTTATGTCATTATGGTGACATTATTGTTCCTGATGTGAACAATAATATCATATATAATGGTGGAAGCAATTTGTTGTTAAAATGATAATTTAGGCATGTCATATACAAAAATAAAATAAACTACTTTTATGGACTAAGGTGGAATTATAATGATAATGTTGTTGAAATAATTTGGAGTTGTCAAATTGGTGAACACCAATATTATCTTGTACCGATTGTATGCAATAATAGTTTTAAGATAATGATTAATTCTTTCATCAAAAGAGGTTTGAACATGATTGTATTGTATGTGAGTAGTTAACCAAAATCTATGTTTGTCCCAACTTCTACCAGTCTTTCAAAGTTAGTTAGTAGAGGTAAAAGCAATTTGTTATTGGATGATTTGCTCCAAATAATAGATGATACCATGTTTGATAATTTATTTATTGATCAACATAGATTTGATTATTCTGAATCTAGTGACAATGAAGATAATAAGATATTAGACTCAAATGTGAAAACAAATGTTAATGATAATGACAAAATGATACCTTTTATTTCTGAATTTGGAGATGTTTTTGGTCTGGTATTGTTGTTTTTAATGATTAGGTACTTAGTTATATACGTTGCAAATTTTATTGTTGTTGAAGATGAAATGATACCTCCTGTTTATGAATTTGGAGATGTTTTTGGTCTAGTTTTGTTATTTTTAATCATTGGGCATTTAGTTATAGATGTTGTAAATTTTATTTTTAATGTTACATACATCGACCATTGTTATGGATAACATTTCAATGACGGTTGCAAACATACAAGATGAAATAAAATTGCATTACAAGTATAAAATATCATATGATAATGCATGAGTTGCAAAATAGAGGGTGTTTTAGCATCTTTTTAATTGGTTCATATAAGGAGTCTTTTGAAAAATTATTTGGGTTTTTGTTAACAATAAAGAAATTAAATCCTGGAACAATTGTTGATTGGACGTGTAAAGAAAATCTTGATAATATTACAGTGGTTCAATGTTTATCGAACTAGACTTAGTATCTTTGGAGAGAAGTTAATTTTTAATGATGTTGTGGCAGAGTATGAAACCACCTAGACATGAACAGAAGTTGGATCTAGCTGTGTTATTGATGATCTTGAATCATCAAATAAACATTATAGATGTTGATAGATGGGTTATGTTGACATATTTTTGTATCTCAATTACTAGAATATTGTATTATTTAAGTATTTGAGATTTATTTTGCATGAATATATTTTTTATTATTTGCATTCCTAGAGCTATTTGTGATTATGAAATGTAAGAATTTGTTGAGTTTGGTTATTATGGTTCTTTGCAAGTTTTTTTAAGCGAAACAAAATTTTGGGTATAGTTTCTTTATAGAGAAAACTCTTTTAAATTTTGTTAAAATTAAAAAAAAATCTAACTCTTTAAAATCATTAACTAGATTAAATGTTAAATTAACAAAATAAATAATAAATCTCATAAGAATAATTTTTTGTTAGATTTAGATGCAGAGAAATTTTTTGTTGTAATTTAATTGATGTTGTGATTCAAAACAATGACATTTAATTGTTTTTGTGGTTCACAATAACAATATTCAATTGATATCATGATTCAAAAATATAATATTAATTAAATTGGTGTCCCACTCAAAACCGTGATATTTAATTAATATCGCGTTTCTGAACCGTAACATTAATTAAAAGTCATTGTTCTAAGACATAATATTAATTAAATGTACTGGTTTTAAACCACTATATCTATAAATGTTGTGATGAAAAGTTATTTATTTATTTTATATGATAGTTGTCTAATTTGTCTTTGAAAAGACGAGTTTATGCAAGCAATAAAATCATAAATATTTTTTTTTTAATTATTATTTTCATAAAATAATTGATGGGATTTGATATCTTGGTGAAAGGACCATCACCTACAGATAAAGGATATATCATTAACCTTTAAAGATGTAGCTCAACTAGTTAGGTCCTAAATTTGCTATTTAAAGATCACCAGTTTGAGTCTCACAAGTCTCAGGACTACTGGAGACTTATATGGTTGTTAACTTCAAGGCTCGTAAGATTAGTCGAGATACACACAAGCTGGCTCAGACACTTATGTTAATTAAAAAAAAAAAAAGAATACACCACCGGTCCTTTGGCTACAAGACATTGTTTGTTTTTGCTTTAGCAGCATATTTTTTAAGAAATTTGAATTATTTGTGTTTTTTTAATGATATTTTTGAATTGTTTTAATATAATAATATTAAAAATAAATTTTAAAAAATAAAAAATATATATTATTTTAATATATTTTTAAATAAAAATATTTTAAAAACAACAACTACCAATAATATAAACCTAGTCTCTTATAATATTACAAGCAGGAACAGTGACACACCAATGCATAGTGCCCTCATGCAAAGCAAACAAAACCCTATATTCACAACGTGAACAATCATATTCCCACCAGACAGCAAGACCTCGCCACTTCATCATTGCATATGGTCAGCCTAGCTGAAATGGGAGACAGACAAGAAGAAGCATAAAAAATACACCAATATCCGATAAGAATACGTAGACCCTGGTGACTGTTACAATACAACAGCAAACGGAAAGGAAAGTATATTATACTGATATTGATGTTCGCCCAGAGCTGATAGATGAGGGATGCCTCCTACTAAAAGTCAAAAGTGACACTATCTCAGCAAATCAAACCCCACTATTACTGGTGCAGTTGTCGCTATAAATGCTCCCTGCAACACCATCACCATTAGCATTGTTGTGGCTGGCAGCATTGATTTGCGTGTGCTTTTCTGAGGAGCCCTTGCAAGGCTTAATCGGGTACTTTATGGCATTGAGCTCCAGCTTTCTCATGGCTGCTTTACCAAGATCAACACCACATATATCAGAGAGCCTAACAAGGTACAATAACACATCTGATAGCTCCTCTCCAAGGTGTACTTTCTCTTCGTCTTTCCAATTAGGAAGCCCTCTTGGCACCTCTCCTTTCCACTGAAATATCTCAGACAATTCTCCTACTTCTCCGACCTGCAACACGGTGATACAAAACAACATTGAAAAGAAAACAATGAGCCTGACAAAGAAAACTACACCATCGTAACCATTATTGTGTTTGTGTCTTTACGGAAGTACTGTGGTCTTAATCCAACATTGTGGGGTCTTATTCTGAAGCGTGAGTACATTCTTGTTTTCCGCGTTGAGTCTGAATTATCTTGTCCCAGAGATGGGGCTGTGAATGTCCTAAACTTTTCCTACAAAAACACGCGGTTTATTAAATAGTGGGCCAGTTGAAGTTCTTGCAGTTCAATATTACAAAATTTACACATGAGAAACCTCTCGAAAACCAAAACACAGAAATGGGAAAGTAAGAAATAACTAAAAAAGCTATTTAGCTTGGTTTGGATCCGAGAAACAATTCGATGAGCGTAACTAAAGCATAGACAAAGGAGTGCAACTCTCCAGCAAAGAGCTCAGCACCATCAATGAGTAAAAAGAAAAGAAGATTAAACAATTCGATTTACACTTTCTGGTTAAAAAAATAAAAAAAAATGGTCGAATTATTTGTTCCGGACACTTTAGAAATGGGGAAGGACAGAAAACATAACATCAAGAAAGAGTCAATAAAATAAATAAAGGTCCTGTCTTTCAATTTTTTTCTTGAACAAAAGATCAGGTTCAGTGATTTTATATATTTATTTTCCTGTAAACTAGTTGATACTATTTTAAAGGAGCCAGCCCCCAATCATAAGATTTGACCAAAACAGAGAAATGAGAATGAAGAGTCAAAGATCAGAGATCAAGAGTAGTATAAAAGTTGAAAATGTATAAAATTAAGCATGTTTTACACATAAACTTAAACCTAAAACACACACAAACTTCTGTATGGATAAAAGAAAGAAATGGGGTCCGTCAGCTTGTTACAAGTTCTGATGGGACTAGAGAAAGATCAGAAACAAAACAAAGCATGGGGATTTGAAAGGGTATATCAATATATATACACTTTAATTTCTAGATTGTAGCTAGCTAGGGTTGGCAAAGGAGGAGCAACTTACCATGGCCAAAAGGAGATTTCTAGGGCTATGATACTGATCCCAGTCTCTTTCCTTAGCGAACTCAGCCAATCTCTTCTTGAGCTCTTCCAGGGTAACCCCAGCCCCTGCCATCTTTCTTTCTTTCTCTGCAAGACCAAGAAGAACCCAAGTCACCCTAGACTAACAAGACAGAAAGAGGAAACCAAAAATTATAAAGGTCCTGACCGGCTACCGGCTATGGCCCGCTCAATGGACTCTCATCCGATGTGATGTGACGGACACGTGTCTGTTCTAGTGATTTATTTGGCTGAAGGCTGAGGACCACCCGCGCTTTTAGAATAATAAAGCTGGTTTTGCAAATGGCCTTTCTAGAAAGATTATGATATGCTGAATAATAATAATAATAATTAATGACTTGTACGTACTTGGGGTTCCGAATACTTATTTTTTGTATACAAATTGTATTTTCAACCATATAATTATATAATTATAATTTTAAAATCCTGTTTGGTACAAAAAAGACTTACTAAAAAACAATATGATAATACTTGAGATTCTTAACTTCAACACAATAAAACGATTCAAAAATATAAAATAAAATAAATTAAAAAAATATTTAAAAAAAATAGTATTATTAAAAAAACAAACAATATCCATGTATTTTCTCAAGACACTTACTCAAAAATTAAAAAAAAAAAAGGAGTTATACTTGAATTAGTGAAGTTTTTTTTAGTAGAGTCCAGAAAATGCAGAAATAAATAAATAAATTTAATTTGGCATTTCCATCAGAATAGGGTGGAGATACACAATAATTGGCTATCACTATCTCTCTTTTCTTCCCGGGAAAAGATGAAAATTTTGGAGACACCATGTCGTCATCTTTTGCTTTTGAAAAGGTGACGATAACTTGACGCGAAGATTTAACCAAATGGAGCCGAAACCACCTTTTTATTTTTACATCTTTTTATTTTTATATTTCAAAAGTAATTTTAAAAAAATTAATTTTTTTATTTTAAATTATTTTGATACACTAATATCAAAAATAATTTCTAAAAAATAAAAAATATTTTAAAAAATAAAAATAACAGCACTTCTAAACACTTATCTCCCTTTAGCAATCAAGACGGGTTTGCTAAGGCATAAAAAAGCTAGTTAATTATATTAAAGTTATGTCTTGGGAAGATTTTATTTAGGGGTGTGCAAAAAAACCGAAAAACCAAATAAACCGAGAAAACCGAGAAAAAATTAACCGAAAAAACCAAACCGAGAAAAAAAAACCGATTAAACCGATTAGAATAGTTAGGAAACATCCCGGTTCGGTTCGGTTTTCAGTTTTGTAATGCAGGAACCGGTTAACCCGGACCGAACCGAACCAGTTCAAAAAAAGTCATTATAAATAGAAAAATTATCCCCCATCTTAACCCTAGCCGCAGCCCCCTCTCACTCTTTCTCTCCAGCAGCCTCCTCAAGCCTTCCCTTCTCCCTTTCCCTCTTAGCTGGGTTGTGGTGCAGAGAGGCTGAGTTGTGGCTGCTGGAGGGAGGCTGTTGTGGGTGTCTGGGTGAGAGAGGGAGATCTGTGAGGATGGGGGTGAAGGATCTCGGTTCAATAGAGAGGAAGATGGGGCTGAAGGAGATGCTGGGTTCGGGGTTTGTTACTTTGTGAGCTACCATTCTATACATGTGCTGCTGCTCCTCACGGTTGGTGAAAAAAATAATGCAAGAACTAGTTTCTATATTTATAAGATCTTACACTGATCAAAGCTCCTGCAGGAGCTGGCTTACTTTATCAATAACCTTTCCATCAGGAGCCCTCGCCACAAGGGAATTCGCCAAAGGTTAGGGAGGCGGCCAAGAAGAGAGCAGAGACTGGCGAGTTCGAGAAGAAATATGAGCATATAGGTTTTCTCGGTTTTTTGAAATCAAGAACCGGACCGGACCGAAACCGGTCGGTTTGACTCGGTTTCGGTTCGGTTTCGGGTTTTTTTTTTAAAAAAAAAGAAAACCGGTTTGGTTGTTTTTTTCAGTTCAAAACCGAACCGAACCGAAAATGCTCACCCCTAATTTTATTCATTAATAAAAATAAAGTATACAGTATACACTCTTGAAAATGTGATTTAAAAATAAAATTAAATCTCAATTTACGAATAAATGGATACAAGAAAAGGTGGAGGAGGAGAGCAAAGATGAAGTTCCCTGAAAATGGGAGCTCCGAGGCGACTGGAAATAATGTAATGATATCGTTGATGGAAAGTGAAAACGCACCGAAGAATCTCTTGGAAATGACTGACTTGTCAATATGCAGAGCCATGGAAAAAGGCAGTTGCTGGCAGCCATCATTTTTACGAAATTGTTTATCATCAACCAATAAGGAGGTCTTCTTCAGAGTCTCCCAGATCATCATTCTCCCTTTCTCTGTTCGTTTTCCTACAATTGTGTTCTCAATTAGGGTTTTGCTGCTTATTGTTACCTCTTTGTGTCGCTAAAATATTTTGATGTTGCAAGCATGTATTAATTTTGATCAATTATACAAGTTATTTTATTTGAATCATATTAAAAAAAAAAAAAAGAGAGAAGATAATGATAGTAAATGTAAAAGCATAAATATAGGAAAAAACCTATACTTGCATTTAATTCATTCAATTAAATAAATCACTTATAAATAACTGAAAAAAATAATTAATGATAAATAAAGATATAATTGAAAAAATTAAGTTACTAATATAGATAAAAATATTTAACATTGTAAAATAAATCATTTATTTAGTTATATTTAATTAATTTAATTATGAAAATCAATTTACCAGTTTGACAGCTTAAACAAATCAATCTTATAACACTACTCAAAACATGTTGAATGGTTAGTGATTTAATCTCTAAGATAAAAAATAACAATTCAAAACTCTAGAAAAAAGGGTAAAAAAACATCAACTTTAATTAAAAAAAAAAATAAGTAAACTTTGACAAACCTTCTAGACGTTGTTTAATCTCTAAAATTTACAACCCGTGAAATCTTAGACTTGGGTTGAATCAATAAGCTTAATTATCAACCAATTTCATTTTAAAGGATGAAATTATATATATATATATATATATATATATAATTTTAAAAACTTGCAAAAACAAAAAAGATAGCAATACAAAAAATTAAGATCAAATTTGATAAGAAAAAAAAATTCAATAAGGATGAAGTTGTAAAAAGAAAACAATCTAAAAAATGATTTCAAACAAAACAAATAGTAATAAAAGAACAGAGATTAAAATTAAAAAAATTAAAAAAAAAAAATGAAATTGAAAAATATTTTTAATTTTATAATGCAAGCATGTTTTATTTTTATTTTTTAAATATAACTCAGGGCATAGATCCAACCGAGAAAAAAAAAATTGATATATAGTCAAAACAAAACAAAAAAAACTTGGAAAACCACAAAAAAAATAATGGTTAAAAAGTCATAAAAAAAAAAAAAACCCTAAAGGTTAATCACTAATGATATAAATATTGAATGATAAAACTAAAAAAAATATTAGCTTTAAAAAAAATAAAAAAAACCTAGAAAAACCTTCAAAACCCAAGCAAAAATCCCAAACTCACAACCCAACAAATCCTAAACATGAATTGAATTAAGAAGCTAAATTCCCAACCAAAAAATACGGATTAAATCTAAAAGATAAAAAAAAAATTAAAGAAAAATAAAATTAAAAAAGCATACCAATTTTATAAATTATTTAAGATAAAAAATTATAATAAAAAAATTAAAGATCAAATCTAAAAAATCAATAAATTAAAATATTGTATTAGTATTTTGAAGGAGCTGTGTTAAATTCTAGGTGAAGAAAGAGAAAAAAATAATCACCAACAT